>JAFMOD010000100.1:200712-233683 GCA_019802435.1 Corydoras maculifer | reverse complement strand
AAAGAACTACAGATGCCACCTCCACCCTATTGCTCCACCTAGTGGATCATCCCACCCTCTAAAAAAACCCCCAAAAGAACTACAGATGCCCTTACACACATCCACCCTATTGCTCCCCCTTGTGGATCATCCCACCCCCTAAAAAAAACAAAAGGACTACAGATGCCACCTCCACCCTATTGCTCCACCTTGTGGATCATCCCACCCCCTAAAAAAAAACCCAAAAAGGACTACAGAATGTAACCGTAGAGCTACAAAGTGATCGATCACGGGGGCAGAGTATATAAAGGTGGAGCTACACCAAATTCAATGAGGTTCCGTAATGATCTCCGTTCCATCAGGAGGCAGAACGAACAGGAGCGCTGCCAACGGGAGGAGGACTTCTATTACACCGAGATCTACCAGGACGTGGAGCAGGCCAGCTCATCCTGTCCCAGCCAGCAGCGGTCGTCCCCGCCCACGCCGGAGCCCCTCCCACCCAGCGAGCTCAGCCAGTCGGCCCCGGGCAGCTTTTGGCAGGTGCACTCCGAGCACTCGTACCAGGTGGGGCGTCCGTCCGTCCGTCCGTCCACGCGTGAACGAGCTCATGAAGTCTTTTTGTGTGTGGTTTGGTATGTTCTCCACGTGTAACTCTGTGTGTATGTTTGCTTATCCAGGCGCCCTCTCCCGCGCTGCTGACTCAGTGCAAACCCGTGTGTGTGCCGGTCTCCCCTCGCTGGACCGCCGCCGTCACTGTGCACCAGAACAAACAGGTCCGTACGCATCGCCACATTTGGGTGTTATTTCGGAAACTCGGTGATGGGGGGGGGGGGGTGTTAAAGGCGTGTGTGTGTGTGTGTGTGTTTTCTGCCACTGCCATGAATCATAAAGGTTATGCCGTATGCGTCAGCGCTGTTTCGGAAAGTGTGAAGTTAGTAGGTGCGTTCGTTCCGTGTTTATTGCTGAGCGTGAAATTATTGCAAAAAAAAAAAAAAAAAATTGCAAAGGGCTTAAATTTTTTTTTTATTTGCAGAACTTCCCCAAACTCATGGTTCCTCTTTTTTTATATTGCTGCGCTACAGCAGTGCCATCTTGCGGCCAAATATAGGAACAGCGTGTTTTTATATCCATTAAATAAACTTATTCGGTAAAAAAAATAATGAAACCTTTAAGGTAAAACAGTGGTGATCTCTTTACAAAATTATGTTAAACATGTAAAATATTTGTATAAAATTTGTACATTCATCCATTATCTTCCGCTTTATCCTACACTAGGGAGGGGGGGTTGGGTTCCCCATGCCCATCCAGGGGAGAACGTTTCGGGCGCTGGGCATAACAGGACAGGACGCCAATCTATCACTGGGCACACACTCACTCACACAGACATACACACACTTATATGGGGCAATTTGGAGAACTCAATTGACTTGATCCATGTTTTTGGACTGTGGGAGGAAACCGGAAAAAGCCGGAGGAAACCCACGCGGACACGGGGAGAACATGGAAACTGTGCTGCCAAATTTGTACATGTATTAAATATTTAATATAAACATTGGTGAGGACGTCCCACTGTTCCGAACAACCCTTTTTTTTTTTTTTTTTTGGGTTAAATCTCTTCTAATGACTTGATACGTTCGGCACGGTGTCTTAGTGGTTTAGCACGTTCTCCTCTCAGCACTAGGGATTCCCAGTTCGAATCCCCATCTGGGTGGAGTTTCCATGTCCTCCTTGTGTCTGCATGTGGTCCGTCCCGTAACAGAAGGATCCGAGGCGGTTTCCCCCCACAGTCCAAAAACATGGATCAAGGTGAATTGAGTTCTCCAAATTGCCCCATATAGAGTGTGTCTGTGTGAGTGAGTGTGTGCTCAGCAATAGATTGGCGTCCTGTCCTGGGTGTATCTGCCCAGCGCCCGAGACGTTCTCCCCTGGATGGGCATGAGGAACCCCCCCCCCCCCAGCGACCCTAATAAAGGAGCAAGATGATGTATGAATAATGACTGGATACCTTTTTCCTCCCTTCTTCTGTATCTGCTGCTGAGAATGTGAATTTCCCTATTGTGGGACAAATAAAGGTTTATCTCATCTTATCTTATCTTATCTTATCTCATCTCATCTTAACCGCAGGCTGCACCGTTCCGTCGGCGCTCGGTCAGCGTGGGAGAGCAGTGGCTCCAGAACAACAGCATTTCCACCAAGCCTCACCTCGGCAGTGTTTCACCTCCCAGGAACCACTACTGTGTCACTCGGTTGGTGCATTCATTCATTCATTATCTTCCGCTTTATCCTCTATTAGGGTCGCGGTGGGGTTCCCCATGCCCATCCAGGGGAGAACGTCTCGGGCGCTGGGCAGATACACCCAGGACAGGGCGCCAATCCATCGCTGGGCACACACTCACTCACACACACACTCTATATGGGGCAATTTGGAGAACTCAATTGACTTGATCCATTTTTTTGGACTGTGGGAGGAAACCGGAGAACCCGGAGGAAACCCACGCAGACACGGGGAGAACATGGAAACTCCACCCAGATGGGGATTCAAACCGGGAATCCCTAGTGCTGAAAGGAGAACATGCCAACCACTAAGCCACCGTGCTGCCGGTTGGTGCATGTTTTCTAAGATGAACGGTTCTATGGACCACTGCCGTATTTAAACACCATCACCAGAACTATTTTTTGCAGCGGAGGGAGATGCGGACACGGTTAAACTGTAGAGTAATGAGTTTTAACGCTTATGCTTAAAATTAGGTCCAAAATATTTGTATTTATAACACTGTATTTGTATTAAATACATGCTTAGTGTGGTTTTTCTCATCTTACGTGATTTTAATTGACTTTTTATTGTAACGAACATATTAAATTACATAGACATAACTATTAGGGAAGTATTGGGACATTCCACCCTTAAACCCTTCCTAGTTCATTCATTCATTCATTATCTCCCGCTTATCCTCTATTAGGGTCGCGGTGGGGTTTCCCATGCCCATCCAGGGAAGAACATCTCGGGCGCTGGGCAGATAGACCCAGGACAGGTCGCCAATCCATCGCTGGGCACACACTCACTCACACAGACACACTCTATAGAGGGCAATTTTGAGAATTCAATTAACTTGATCCATGTTTTTGGACTGTGGGAGGAAACCGGATAACCCGGAGGAAACCCACGCAGACACGGGGAGAACATGGAAACTCCACCCAGATGGGGATTCGAACCGGGAATCCCTAGCGCTGAGAGGCGAACGTGCTAACCACTAAGCCACCGTGACGCCCCTTCCTAGTTGCTCCTAAAAATCCATCCATTATCTTCCGCTTTATCCTATATTAGGGTTGCAGGGGGGGGGTATGTCTCGGGCGCTGGGCAGATACACCCAGGACAGGGCGCCAATCTATCGCTGGGCACACAGACACACTCTATATGGTGCAATTTGGAGAACTCAATTGACCTTGATCCATGTTTTTGGACTGTGGGAGGAAACCGCAGAACCCGAAGGAAACCCACGCGGACAGGGGGTAGAACATGGAAACTCCACCCAGATTGGGATTCGAACCTGAATCCTCAGCGCTGAGAGGAGAACATGCCAACCACTAAGCCACTGCACTAAGCAACCACGCCCACGCCATAATAATAATAAATTAATTATTAATAAGACGGTGGCTGTTCGTTTATTAACCCAGTTCTCTCCGTCCCGTAACAGAAGGATCCGAGGCGAGGCCAAGAAGTGTCGGAAGGTGTACGGCATCGAGCACCGGGACATGTGGTGCACAGCCTGCCGCTGGAAAAAAGCCTGCCAGAGGTTCTTGGACTGAAGGACACACGCCGGCATGAAGCCAGGCTCCAAGAAGCTGGGTCGGAATGGAGGAGGCTTTTAAGTTGGCTTGTTGTTGTTGTTTTTTTTTTTAATATAAACTGTTCCGTGAGGGTGAGACATGTCCGGCGTTGTCCATGTCAGCGGTTTAAAGCCTGAGGAGGAGGAGGACTCCTTATTCCCCACAACGTTTCGTCTTCCTGGGTCATTCGTTGATATGAAGTGTGACCCTTTTAAATTTTTTTTTTTTACTCCCTGCAGCCTCAGTACAGATTTCCAATAAACAATAGCCATATTCTATGGGAGCAGCTTTTGATTATTAAGGCGGCTGCGGGGGGCGGGGGGGGGGTACGGCCACAGAGCCGGGCGATGGCGCACTGCGGGATTTAGACAGGTCTGCTTTATGGAAACACATTTTCAGGGGAGAAAATGGCAGCTTTTTTTTTTTTTTTTTTTTTTTTTTTTTGGGTGAAAGTGATGTTAACGTCAGTGCTTTAAAAAGCATACACGTCTTTATGTATATGTATGCCATGTATACCAGCAAAACGTGCTGTCGCGCAGGTGCTTTATTTCGGAAAAGAAAAAAACTAAACAAAAAAAAAACGAGCAAAAAAGACTTTCGTATTAAGATTTTGGTAACACATGACCGCACACGTCAGGTCACCTAAGTACTTCTTCGCTCTTATTTTGCTGTGAAACCTTTATTAAAAAAAAATTTTTTTTAAATCTTCCCGTTTCTGTAGCAATCTGCCCAATTAAGACAGGCTTTCCAAATGTGACGGATTCTTTTATCGGGAGGCCTGACCGGGGAACAAAAGGTTATGTGCTGCTCCAGAAAACACTATGTGCATCTTATTGTATGATTTCCGTGTTTTTTATCGATCGCTTTGTTGATTTCCTTTAGATCCGACTTCTGTCGTCCTTTTTGTTCATCACGCCATGTGTGTTTTTTTTTTTTCCCTTTATAGTTATATAGCGCTCACCCGGTGTTCGCGGCCAATGAGATACAGGATGAGCCCTTATCGTTCTCTCGCAATGCGTTATTCTAGAACGTCTTCTGAAACACAGTGAGCGTACGTTTTTAATCATCGTCTTAACGTTTGGGTCCAAGCCGTTGTGTCTTCTTGATTTTTCTTACTAATGATGTCCTTGGCTGAAATCGGTGTCTTTTTTTTTATTTTTATTTTTTTGACTTCTCCTTGTTTTTTTTCTTTATGTCGTTTGTCGTTTTTTTTTTTTTGTTTTGTTTTTTTTAATCCACGCCTTCATGCAGGTCTGTCAGATGTGAAGTCATGAGGAATGTTTGTCGGGGTTCGCCAGCGAATCCGTCGGGATTTCCAACCAAAGGTTGAAAGTGTATAAATATCAGCATCTCGATCATTTACTTGTACAGTATTTTGCATGAGACTACTTTGCAATTTAAGGTGGGGTCATTTTAAGCTCTTTTTCATCCGATCTCGTCCATAGGCCATGGAGAGATGAATGTCATTTTGATGTTTAAATACACTTTCTATGTAAATCCGACCTGTCTGCGTGCTCTTTTATTGACGCGTGACGAATTGGAACGGGGACGTCGAGGCTAAAGCAGCTCCCTGACTTGTGATGATCCATCCATTATCTTCCACTTTATCCTCTATTGGGGGGGGGGTTCCAGGTTCGAATCCCCATCCCCATAGGATAAAGCGGAAGATAATGAATGGATGGATGTTTCCTCTGTGCACCAATCAGTGGTGTTGCTGCTCAAACTACATCTTGAGCTGCTACTTGGTGGTTGTTCAGAGGGTTAAAACCTCCATGGGGTCCTGAAAAAAAAAAGTATGTCAAATGGGGTAAACAAAGCAATGGTGTGGATTAGTATAGGAAACACATGCATAGACTTTCCCCCTTATTTAAAGGATTATATATTACTACCAGTGGGTGTGGGAGCTCTGTGGGTCGGGTGTAACGTTCTTATTTTAAGGTTCCAGGTGCTGTTTGATCTCTAACCCCTACCATCATCTCTGTGGATTAAAAATGACATGCATGTACTACTTGCTCATGCATTGGTGCCCTGTCCTTGGTGTATCTGCCCAGCGCCAGCCCCTGGATGGGTCTTTGCCACCCCTTGCCCTCGCGACCTAAGTTGAGGATTAAGTGGAATATAACAGATTGGTAGTGTGGGCTGCATATGACATTATTAAAACTCCACATACACCGCAATGCACTTTGGCCCGAACCCTTCAGACATCAATTAATCAGTTGTTAATTATAGATTGGGTGGCACGGTGGCTTAGTGGTTGGCACGTTCGCCTCTCAACGCTAGGGATTCCCGGTTCGAATCCCCATCTGGGTGGAGTTTCCATGTCCTCCCCGTGTCCGCGTGGGTTTCCTCCGGGTTCTCCGGTTTCCTCCCACAGTCCAAAAAACATGGATGAAGTCAATTGAATTCTCAAAATTGCCCCCTATAGAGTGTGTGTGTGTGAGTGAGTGTGTGCCCAGTGATAGATTGGCGCCCTGTTCTGGGTCTATCTGCCCAGCGCCTGAGACGTTCTCCCCTGGATGGGCATGGGGAACCCCCACCGTGACCCTAATTGAGGATGAAGTGGGAGATAATGAATGAATGAATGAATAATTATAGATTTTCTCAGCGTGTTAATCATTTGTCGCTTATAGACAGATGTGCTTTACTAGCTACGTAGCCAGTGACACGTGGTGAAGTGCTTTTTTTTAAAGAAGGGTTTCAGTCTGTTGGGCGCTCACTTATTAATTAATTTACTTTGTTATGAACATTAAGTAGAGATTAGTGCGAGTGAACATCTTTAAAACGCACTATTTAATGTCGATATGCGTTTATTGATCGACACGTCAGCACGCTGAATGTAAAAGCAAAAGATCGCCCTCTGGCGGCTGGCTGCAGTATCGGTATTACGTCTTGAGGGTTAATGCAAGATGTTTGATGATATTGATGGCCCCGTTAGAGCTGAACACAAACGTAGTTCTTATTTAATGGTGTAGATGTTTAGAGGAACCAACAATGTGTCACTGAATATAGCGCATTCATATCCTCCCCGTGTCATTAGTCCATCTGAGATCCAAGTCTTCTGCGTCTGCGTTAAAAGTCTTTTTTTTTTTATCATCACTGCACCATCTTGTGTTGATGTCTGTGGCACCATGGTAACACTTTTCCATCGTGGTGGCGTCGCCGTGTTCATCACATTCTGTAATGAGATTATCAGGAAAGATTCAAGCGTGATGAAGGAAATGGATTTTCAACGACACGTTGCACTTTGATGGAGGTTGGTTCTCTGTAGTGGTCGATGAGCTCTTCAGCAACATCCTTAAATCATGTCCATATGGTTTTTGGGTCCCACCAGCCGATCTTTCACAGATTGAATCATTATGTGTCAGATTTGTTGAGCAGGGCGGCACGGTGGCTTAGTGGTTGGCATGTTCTCCTCTCAGCGCTAGGGATTCCCGGTTCCAATCCATCTGGGTGGAGTTTCCATGTCCTCCCCGTGTCCGCGTGCGTTTCCTCCGGGTTCTCCGGTTTCCTCCCACAGTCCAAAAAACATGGATCAAGTCAATTGAGTTCTCCAAATTGCCCCATATAGAGTGTGTGTGTGAGTGAGTGTGTGTCCAGTGATGGATTGGCGCCCTGTCCTGGGTGTATCTGCCCAGCGCCCGAAACGTTCTCCCCTGGATGGGCATGGGGGACCCCCCTCCCCGCGACCCTAATAGAGGATAAAGTAAAAGATAATGGATGGATGGAATTGTTGAGCAACCAAAAGGGCGTTCCTTAATCATGGTTGGTATTAATTCGTTTTGGGGAAAACATGTCTGGAATAACTCTAACCTGATCCCTCCTAGTTTCATCAGCACGAGTTTAATATGAAATGGAGGCCAAAATATCTTTGTATAGTGCCACACTTTTCCTGGAATATACTGCTGATGAGTTGAGCACTTCTTCTTGGTGTAAAAGTCTTTGTTTAATTCACAATTTTTTTTTTTAAAAACTCGTGTTTAAATTCTAGCAAACACCCTTTTCTCTGTAACGCTCTTCAAAACCTTGAGAACCCTCATTGGGAAGTGAGCATCCGCCCATTTGGTCATTTATTGGACGCTTTTACCCAAAACGACTTACAAGGTAAGCACAGGGTTCATCACAACATCCCTAAAGCAATGAGGGTTAAGGGCCTGTCTCAAGGACCCACACTGGTAACTTCAGTGGACCTGGGATTTGAACCCCCCAACCTTCAGATTGATAGCCCAACACCCTGACCACTGAGCTACCACGCATCCATCCAAAATACAGAAACGAATAACAGAGTCATTGTTCTGATTTAATCACATATCATGTCGTGAAAGCATTAACGTCTGGGCCACATTCAGCCCTGTGATGGGTGTGTATGAAATGTCTCAATATAAATAAAAAATAAAAATAAAAAAAAACACAGCAGGACAATCATCTGCTTCATGACGAGCCGCAAAAGAAATAATAAACTATTTTATTGAGTTTAATTATCAAGTGGCTTTCTATGTACAGTGGCGTATGAGAGAGGAAAAAAAAGATTTCTATAGATACATCAAAGGCAATCAATGCATACACGATCATTTACATAAATACATGTCTTAATGTCCTCGAATCTTATTCTCAGTAGGCTTTTGGTTTGCTTTCTGCCTTTTGGGAACCCATGTGTGGAGCCAGCTGTTCTGCTCGCCGGTGAGCAGGCTGCCGATGCCGATGCTGATGCTGAGCGAGGCTTGGCGTTTATTTACTTTTCACTGATTTTTCAGCATTATTTCGTTTTCTTGATGGACAGTCACAGTGCAGTTCATGATTCATAGGGATTGCCATATTTATTGACCTGTAGATGTCAGTGTGGTAAAGAGGAACTCGGTTTCGTGGTGACGCAGGAGGCTGCAGAGACATTTTGCAGTGGCCTCCTCTTTGTTCTCAGATTAAAAGGCAGAAGTGTATATTTTGGTCAGTAATTCTGTAAACACTTTAGATTTTAATGTTCCGAGCTCAGGACCTGTCAATCTGTAGGTGTTTACATATATATATATATATATATATATATATATATATATATATATATATATATATATATTATGGCAAGCTGTTCAGGAAAAAAAAAATTATATATATATATGAATTCCATTCCATATATTCAGACTTTCAGTCTATATATATATATAAATATATATATATATATATATATATATATATATATATATATATATATATATATATATATATATATATATAATTTCCTAAACGGCTTGCTATAATATATTTATTTGTATATATAACCTTATATATATAACCATTTATATATATATATGTATATATATATATATATATATATATATATATATATATATATATATATATATATATATATAACAATTAGCATTTTCTCTGTAGAAACATTCCACACTAGTGCAACAACTATTCCTTTCTTATTCCTGAAAAAAAAAAAAACTAATCATAAATTATTACATTAAAAATCATTACATTACAAACCAATTATGTTTATGACTCCCCAGTGTGTTATATCTGTAAATAAATTAAGGTATTCTATTTGTTTTATTGTGAATCAGATCAGATTCTCACATGGACCTTGAATAAACGATACACTCGCTTATTTATGTCCATTTCCATGTCCATAGACTTTGTATTTCTACAGTGACGCTGATGTTCAGCTTAATGTGGATCCCAAAATGCTTACTTTTTACCTTGAAATCATTCCAAATGAATTTTTTGGAAATCAATGAAACTCAAGACCCTTAAGGGAACTGGTGTGGACGTGGAGAGAACATGCCAAACACCACGCAGACAGCATACGGAGACCGGAAGGTAAGCCTGGACGTTTGTAACGGGATAATGATCTAATGATGGGAAAGTCCTTGGCGGAGAGCTGCGATCGCCGGAGCCTGATGCACATGGCCGTGTGGTTGAAGGTTCGTTACGATGGAGAACGGGTATAGTATCTGATACGGGTGAAGGCTTGCTGGGTAAGCGTGGCGCCCCCCACGGGAGGCTCACACCTCATTCTGCGGCGCCACGTCGGCCGACACGCTGGCCCGGGAGGTCATGCCCAGATACTGCTTGAGGATTTCGCTGAAGCGTTTCTGGTTGTTCCACTTGCGGGCGGCCTTGCGGACGCCTATGAAGCCGCCGTATCTCTTCTGGTAAGATCTCCCGGGATCCATGAACTTCCTGTAGCCATACTTGCTCTTGAGGAAACCTCCGAAGCGCTTGGTCAGGTTCACCGGGGCGGCCTCCTGGGAGCCGGTCAGCTCCGGATCGTCTCCAAGATCGTCCTCGTCCCGTTGTGCGGACCGAGACTGCAGGGCCTGGTAGGGGGTGCTGACCTGGGAGGGTTGGCTCTCCTGATGTAGGCCATCCAGCCCCAACGCCCGCGCCACGTGGTCGAACCGCTGCAGGGTGTCGGAATAGCCCAGGTCTCCGTCGGGCTGACCCACAGGCAGGACGGCCTCCACCTCCTCCTCGGCTCTCTTCAGCATGTAGTTCCCAACGGAGAGGGAGGGTGCCTCCTCCAAGGTGCTATGGCACATCTCCCAGGTTAGACCCAAAGAGACTCTGCTGCGGCATTCCACCAAGCAGACCTGAGATCAGACAGTGGAAGAAATTCATTCATTCATCCCTTATCTTCCACTTTATCCTCTATCAGGGTCACGGGGGAGGGGGGGGTGTGTTCCCCATGCCCATCCAGGGGAGAGCGTTTCGGGCGCTGGGCAGATACACCCAGGACAGGGGGCACACACTCACTCACACAGGCACACAAACTCTATATGGGGCAATTTGGAGAATTCAATTGACTTGATCCATGTTTTTGGACTGTGGGAGGAAACCGGAAAAGCCGGAGGAAACTCACGCAGACACGGGGAGGACATGGAAACTCCACCCAGATTGGGATTCGAACTGGAAATCCCCAGCACTGAGAGGAGAACATGCCAAACCTCTAAGCCACCGCGCCGCCCGTTTTTCAGGAGATAAACAAACCAAAATTTAAATAATAAACACTATCCATCTATTATCTAGGGTCGCGGGGGGGGGGGGGGGTGTTCCCCATGCCCATCCAGGGGAGAGCGTTTCAGGTGCTGGGCAGATACACCCAGGACAGGGGTGCCCCTCACTCACACTCACTCACACAGAAACACACCCTCTATATGGGGCAATTTGGAGAATTCAATTGACTTGATCCATGTTTTTGGACTGTGGGAGGAAAGCGGAGAACCCGGAGGAAACCCACGCAGACACGGGAGGACATGCAAACTCCACCCAGATGGAGATTTCAATTTCCAGCGCTGAGAGGAGAACATGCCAACCACTAAGCCACCGTGCCGCCGGGTTTAGTATAATATGGTTTGATAGTGAAGTTGCATTATTGGGGTATAGAGTTGGAATCTTTGGACCGTTGAGCTCAGTGGTATATGGTCCTGGAATTTGGATTTTGAAGGTATCTGCCCCTTTAAGAGGAACATGCTGAGAACAGGTACGCTCACCTGAGCATGGTGATTGGTTTAATGACCTGTTTGTCATTAAGCAGCTCATTCAGGAGATTCTGAGAGTTTTAGTTTGAGAACCTGCGACTGACGTAGAGTCTGCAACAACACAGGCTTTTAAAGGTGAATTCCAATCTCACTACAGAGCTGCAGGACTGGTGTGTGAGGTACGTGCACTTTTAACACCTTTAAAACAACTAACTTATGATCTGATTTAAAATGTAAGTGGGTGGGGTTTATAACTGCGAATTAAAGCTCTCTGAATTGACAACATTTAATATGCAAATCTATAATAATATACGGGGCGGCACGGTGGCTTAGTGATTTGGCATGTTCTCCTCTCAGCGCTGGGGATTCCCGGTTCGAATCCCAATCTGGGTGGAGTTTCCATGTCCTCCCCGTGTCCGCGTGAGTTTCCTCCGGGTTCTCCGGTTTCCTCCCACAGTCCAAAAAACATGGATCAAGGTCAATTGAATTCTCCAAATTGCCCCCATATAGAGTGTGTCTGTGTGAGTGAGTGTGTGCCCAGTGATAGAGTGGCGTCCTTTCCTGGGTGTATCTGCCCAGCGCCCGAAACGCTCTCCCCTGGATGGACATGGAAACCCCCCCCCCCCACGCGACCCTAGATAATAGATGGATAGTGTTTATTATTTAAATTTTGGTTTGTTTGTCTCCTGAAAAACGTGCGGCACTGTGGCTTAGTGGTTTAGCATGTTCTCCTCTCAGCGCTGGGGATTCCCGGTTCGAATCCCAATCTGGGTGGAGTTTCCATGTCCTCCCCGTGTCCGCGTGAGTTTCCTCCGGGTTCTCCGATTTCCTCCCACAGTCCAAAAAACATGGATCAAGGTCAATTGAATTCTCCAAATTGCCCCCATATAGAGTGTGTCTGTGTGAGTGAGTGTGTGCCCAGTGATAGATTGGCGTCCTGTCCTGGGTGTATCTGCCGAGCGCCCGAACCGTTCTCCCCTGGATGGGCATGGGGAACCCCATGGATGGATGGATGGACGTCTTTTTGTTTCAAAAAAATCTGCTGTTCACTTATTTAATTATTTATTTCGTCACTATTGATTCATTAAGAAAAGAGTTTTGGGATTAGCTCACATCCGTGAGGGACTTTTCCATTTCGGCTCACGGCCGCCTCAAATGGCGCGTTAAAAGACACGAGGCGCGGGGAAAACCCCATTTCCCTTTATGTGTGGGAATCAATTAGCCGATGTGAATTAAAAGCGGCGTGAGGCACCGGGGGACGCGGCGGCGTCTTGCGAACGGGGGTTGGGGCCCAGGGAGATTCCACTAACGACGGGACGGGAGAACTCCATCAGCGTGCACCACCAGCCCGGCCGGATGATCGTCTACTGGGTTCATTTAATTATCCACACACTTAATTGAATCTTTACAAGCTGTTTAAACTCGGAGGTGGGGGGGGGGGGCGATTCGGCTCTTTCAAAAACTCTTTTAACAACATTAAGGAGAGGGGAACGGGGTTGGGAGGTGCACCGCCACGTGCGTAACCGGCTCTTAGGTGGTCGTTATGCCATGCTGTTCACAGCTTACTGAAACTGAGTGCTGTTTTTTTATTATTATTATTAATTTATTTAGGGCGGCACGGTGGCTTAGTGGTTTAGCATGTTCTCCTCTCAGCGCTAGGGATTCCCAGTTCGAATCCCAATCTGGGTGAAGTCTCCATGTTCTCCCCGTGTCTGCGTGGGTTTCCTCCGGGTTCTCCGGTTTCCTCCCACAGTCCAAAAACATGGATCAGGGTCAATTGAGTTCTCCAAATTGCCCCATATAGAGTGTGTCTGTGTGAGTGAGTGTGTGTCCAGTGATAGATTGCCCCCCCCGTCCTGGGTCTATCTTCCCAGCGCCCGAAACATTCTCCCCTGGATGGGTCTGGGGAACCCCCCCCCCCCTCATGAACCTAGTCCAGGGTAAAGTGGAAGATAATGGATGGATAGTTATTCAGTTGGGACATGGTGGCTTAGTGGTTTAGCACGTTCTCCTCTCGGTGCTGGCGATTCCCAGTTCGAATCCCAATCTGGGTGGAGTCTTCATGTTTTCCCTGTGTCCGCGTGGGTTTCCTCCGGGTTCTCAGGTTTCCTCCCACAGTCCAAAAAACATGGATAAAGGTCAATTGAGTTCTCCAAATTGCCCCATATAGAGTGTTTCTGTGTGGGTGTATGTGTGCCCAGTGATAGATTGCCCCCTTGTCCTGGGTGTATCTACCCAGCGCCTGAGACGTTCTCCCCTGGATGGGCATGGGGAACCCCCCCTTCCCTATGTTACAATAGCGACCTCTACTGACAGCAATATGCTGAATAAAAGTGAAGTCAAGGAATTTGGGGCTTAAGGAGCCCCTCAAATATGTGATGGGTCCCCTGTAGACCCCCTGTAGAGTCCCAGTCAGTGATGCATACAGATGGTAAATTCGTACCTAAAGAGTGAAACACGGTTCACACTCGACGGCAAAAAAAAAAAAAAAAAGGAAAACTTGCTGAACTCTTGATCTTTAATGACAGCTGCTCACCAGGGTGTTAAAGCCTTGGTCTTTGGGGAGGATTTGGCCGCAGGCGAGGCAATCCCGCTGACAGTCACTGCGTCCCGGAACAAACAGCCCCATCAGCAGAAGAGTCCACAGAGACGACTTCATTATACACTGATTTAATGGCCGAAATGCTGGACAGACGGGATAGGGAGAGAGAATAGATGCCGTGAGAGGTTATTCTGATTTCGTCCGTCGTTCAAATTAACACGCTGATTAAAATGAGGTGAAATAATTCACTGAAATATGAGGGGGGGGGGATTAGACTCAAGCTATTTGACATTTGCCGTTTGATGAATTTCACAATAAATAAAAATCTATACAAATTCTGACCCACTATTAGGCCACGCCCACTTCTGGCTCCATTCTCTATGTCCTCCACTCATTATATAGATGGAGTTTGTAGTTCTACACTTACAGACTCTAGTCCATCTGTGTTCTTTGTTCTTATTCGCCCCCGGTAGGTTCTCAGGAGCATCACAGAACAGGTGTGATTTGGGTGGTGGATTGTTTGTTGTCAGTTCTGCAGTGACACTGCTGGGATAGGATTAATACACCCACCAAATAACCCCTGCTCTGTGGGGGTACTATTGTAGAACAGAGTACACAGTATATCCTGTAGAACAAACAGATGGACTACAGAATGTTACTGTAGAACTACAAAGTCCATCTTTATGGTACATGCCAAGTTATATTTGGTGATATATATTGTATATAGGGCGGCACGGTGGTTTAGCGGTTTAGCATGTTCTCCTCTCAGCGCTGGGGATTCCCGGTTCGAATCCCAATCTTGGTGGAGTTTCCATGTTCTCCCCGTGTCCGCGTGGGTTTCCTCCGGGTTCTCCGGTTTCCTCCCACAGTCCAAAAAACATGAGTTCACCAAATTGCCCCATATAGAGTATGTGTGTGAGTGAGTGTGTGCCCAGTGATAGATTGGAGTCCTGTCCTGGGTGTATCTGCCCAGCGCCCGAAACGTTCTCCCCTGGATGGGCATGGGGAACCCCCCCCCCTCCTCCCGCGACCCTAATAGAGGATAAAACGGGGGATGATGAATGAATGAATATTGTATATAACACTCAATAAAAACAATTTATGCAAATGTGTGTGTGTGTGTGTGTGTGTGTGTGTATACATAATGACACACTCAGCATCTGGCCTGCTCTTCATTAGCAGAGCTCGTCACTGTCGGTAATTGAAGGCTGAATTAGTTGGATGCGACTCTGAAGTTCTGCGCCAGATGAAAGATGGAGTTTATTTTGCTGAATGAATTTATTAACGAGTGAATAATTAACGCAGGAGCAATAATTAAACAGGAGCGCGGCCGGAGGCGCGGTCGGGGGTTCTCCCAGACGCTCGAGCGAGCAGATCTCGTCGTTCAGAACGCCGTGCGATTCCATTCAAAAGTAATTAACTCGCTGAAAAAAAAATCAATAAGAGTTTAAAGCTTATTTAAAAATGCAGCGTCGTGCAGCAGGACATTTTGAAGATTGTGTTAGGGAGGTGGGCGTCGCGGTGGTTGAGCATGTTCTCCTCTCAGCGCTGGGGATTCCCGGTTCGAATCCCGATCTGGGTGGAGTTTCCATGTTCTCCCCGTGTCCGCGTGGGTTTCCTCCGGGTTCTCCGGTTTCCTCCCACAGTCCAAAAGACCTGGATCAAGGTCAATTGAATTTTCCAAATTGCCCCATATAGAGTGTGAGTGAGTGTGTGCCCAGCGATAGATTGGCGTCCTGTCTTGGGTGTATCTGCCCAGCGCCCGAAACGTTCTCCCCTGGATGGGCATGTGAACCACCCCCCATGACCCTAGTAGAGGATAAAGTGGAAGATAATGGATGGATGGAGGTGGGGGTGTGGTGGCTTAGTGGTTTAGCATGTTCTCCTATCAGCACTAGGGATTCCCGGTTCGAATCCCAATCAGGGTGAAGTTTCCATGTTCTCCCCGTGTCCGCGTGAGTTTTCTCCGGGTTCTCTGCTTACCTCCCACAGTCCAAAAACATGTATTCAAGGTGAATTGCTGTCTCTAAATTGCCCCCATTGCGCCCAGTACTAGTAGAGGACAAAGCGGAAGAGAATGGATGGATGGAATATGTTTCGTTGCAGCCAATGCTGGAGCCTTGTTCAGCAATGACGTGAGACAGGAAAACACCCAGGACAGAGCCCTCCATCGCAGGGCAGACACGCAGATGTTCACACTTTGAGGCAATTTAGCACCTCTGGGATTCTGTTGGGACTTTGCCTCTGTCAAATTTTCAGGGGCGCATGTGACCTCTTGGGTCTGGTCCTTTTTTTTTTTTTTTAATTACTGATTGTCTCTTGTTTCTTGGACACTTCAGCTGGCGGAAAATGCATGCGGAGGAGGGGTGGAAAACATACCAAACTTCACGCCAACCCTTACCGCTACATCTGTGCGCGCGGGTCTTTACGCCCACGCCACGGGCGTCGTTACGGAGCGCTTTCCAGAACAACGCGCGAACAGATGAGACTTATTTCTGGCTGTTTCTGGGCGATTAACAATAAAAATTAGACGACATTTTAATGAGGCTTCGAAATGACGGCTCGTGTCTGGAAGCAGGGATTTAATTAACTATTCGAAAACCTGGTCCCCCCCCCCTCCCACACCCGCCGTAAAATTGTCGAAATTTGTGTTTCCAGCTGTTGGGATCCTCGAGTGTTCCTTTGCGAACACTGCGATCTCGTTTTCGGCGCTTTATTTGAAAACGGGCTGCGGGGGGTGGGGGGGGTGGGGGCGGCTGGGAGGCGGTGAGTGCTTTAATTGCGACGCCATCAGAGAGCCGCGTGTTTGTCGCGCTGATCTAATCTCGTCCACATTGTCTCTCACGCTCGTCCTCCGGAGAGCTTCGACTTTTCTCGGCCGAGAACGCGATCGCTCGATCGGGCCCGGCGGGTGAGGGGCGCGGCTCATTTCAGCATTTCATGTCATAATCAATAATCAATCAATAATCAATAATAAGCTTTTCGGTGGAAAGAGTTGTTTACCAAAGTACACACACACACACACACACACACACAGAGCCATCTTAATTGTGAAAGAAAACCGGTCCAGTGGAAAGGCCTATTATACACAGGGAGAACATGCCAACTCCACTCAAAATGTGCTTATGTCCTCTACTAGGGTCGCGGGGGGGGGGGGGGTTTCCCATGTCCATCCAGGGGAGAACGTTTCAGGCGCTGGGCAGATACACTCAGGACAGGGCACCAATCTATCACTGGACACACACTCACTCACACAGACACACTCTATATGGGGCAATTTGGAGCATTCAATTCTCCTTGATCCATGTTTTTTGGACTGTGGACCCGGAGGAAATCCATGTGGACATGGGGAGAACATGGAAACTCCACCCAGATTAGGATTCGAAACCGGGAATCCGGGGGAGGGGGGGATGACACACACCCAGGACAGGGTGCCAATCTATCGCAGGGCAAACAGTCACTCATACAAACACTCACACTGTGTATATAGGGACAACTTGCAGCCGTCAATTCACCTTGGAATCCATGTTTTTTGGACTGTGGGAGGAAACCGGAGAATCCGGAGAAAACCCACGCGGACACGGGGAGGACATGGACACTCCACCCAGATTGGGATTCAAACCGGGAATCCCCAGCGCTGAGAGGAGAACATGCTAAACCACTAAGCCACCGTGCCGCCCGTTGCCATAGTTATTTATCTCATTTTATCTTGTATCTTATAGACCCTACTAGGATCCCATAGATCCCATGGCCATCAAGGGGTGGGGGGACACCCAGGACAGGGTGCCAATCTATCGCAGGGCAAACACTCACTCCCACAACCACTCACTCACTCACGCAGACACACTCTATATGGGGCAATATGGAGAATTTAATTGACTTGATCCATGTTTTTGGACTGTGGGAGGAAACCAGAGAACCCGGAGGAAACCCACGGGGAGAACGGAGAACCACCCAGGTCCAAATCCCCAGCGCTGAGAGGAGAACATGCTAACCTTTAAGCCACCATGCCACCCCTATAAATACGATAAATATATATGTTTTTAAAAATACACGGGGAGGACATGGAAACTCCACCCAGATTGCGATTTAAACCAGGAATCCCTAGTGTGGAGAGAACATGCCACATTTTTTCTAGATTTAGTTTTTATTAAAATGTCAGATGAGGTTACGCAATTGGTGAAGTCCCGTCGTACCGTCGGGCACCGAGGAGAGTGCGAGCGTGGACTAGAAACGCACGCTTGTTGCATCGAGCGGCGCTTAGTTTGGGCTCGGCAGGCTGTATTTACTGCGTGCACGCCTGGCTGACGTCCGTATTCCGGTTTTCGTACAATTTAAAACCACGTGTACGAGATTATTCCCTTCCAAATCGTCGATAATCAATTATCTGCTTCAGCACCCTCCGCTCCATTTCCCCGGGACGGCCCTTGGCGGCACTACAGAAAGAAATCGGATTATCGACGGATCATGTAGATGCTGAAGGATCGCGGCGCAGTGGTGCAGCGGCTAGCGTTCCCCCCCCACACACACACCTCTCAAAGGCCCCAGGTTGTATTTCCGACGGGACGTTTGAATCCCTATCTGGGTGGAGTTTCCATGTCCTCCCCGTGTCCGTGTGGGTTTCCTCTAGATTCTTCAGTTTCCTCCCACAGTCCAAAAATATGGATCAACGTCAATTGTATGCCAAATTGCCCCATATAGAGTGTGTCTGTGTGAGTGAGTGTGTGTCCAGTGATAAATTGCCCCCCTGTCCTGGGTGTATCTGCCCAGCACCCGGAACGTTCTCCCCTGGATTGGTATGGGGAACCCCACCCCCCACCCCCGCGACCCTAGAGGATAAAGTGGAAGATAATGGATGGATGGAGTCTGCATGGGCGGCACGGTGGCTTAGTGGTTGGCATGTTCTCCTCTCAGCACTAGGGATTCCCGGTTCGAATCCCAGTCTGGCTGGAGTTTCCACGTCCTCCCCGTGTCCGCGTGGGTTTCCTCCGGGTTCTCCGGTTTCCTCCCACAGTCCAAAAACATGGATCAAGTTTGATTGAATTCTCCAAATTGCCCCATATAGAGTGAGTGAGTGTGTGTCCAGTGATGGATTGGTGTCCTGTCCTGGGTGTATCTGCCCAGCGCCCGAAACATTCTCCCCCCTGGGGCATGGAACCCCCCCCCCGAAATGGATGGATTGATGGATGGAGTCTGCATGTCCTCCCCGTACCCCGGTCTGATTTAATAGCATTCAGATCGTGTTCAGTGGTGTTGGACACGCGTCATTGTTGACGATCACCTAGGTCGTACCCAAACACGCCTTACTTTGAGACCTCCACGCCCATCAGGGGAGATATCCTCACACGCAGCGTTGCTATTTAAACAGCGAAGGCGGAATACTCGATTGGACGGATCTGAAACCCGTTTGGTTGTATTTCGGTTTCAAGAAGAACCCGGAATGCTTTTATAAATGGGTTGGATGTCGAGTGGAAAGTTTTGGGAGTCCCTCATTTCACACCTCAGAGATTAGAACAGACTCGGCGAGTCGCAGGCCGACGTCCCACGTACTGTATTATTATTACCGACGGCGTCCGGCACCCGATTTAAACTCGGCATCGCTGTTATTTGCAGGAACACTCGGCGTGTGGGCTGGAACAATGGAGGGCGAGTCACTGGCACGGCGTTTTGGCGTGAAATCGGGTGTTTTCCGCGGCGTCTCAGCTGAGACCATTCAGAACGTCCACGCGGCGGTATGATGGACTCGGCGAAATGCTTCCGAAAACGGGTTGCAAGGCATGAAGGTCATCCATCCAAACCCCTCCACCACACACACACACACACACACTGGGACGTCCAGTGTCGCTGACCTTTTAAAAGCCGCGCCGATTTCGACTTTAACGACGGGACCGGGAACGACTTGGGATTGACTCCGGCGTCGTCGGATGTTCGTATCAACGGCGGAAACAATCGACCGGTTTCAGAACTCGTTTCCAAGGCCGTCCGTCTGCTTCCCGCGGATTATTTCAGAGGCGTAGAAGGCGACGGCTGCCGTACCCCGGGGCCTAATTAATTACAGTCAATGTAAACCTCTTCGTTAAAATTCAAGCTCATTCGTAAATCTCGGTTTGCCCCACACCGCACGTACGTCCCGTTTAATACGCTTCGGAGTCGAGGAATCGAACACGGAGAGTTCGCTCCCGGCGACCCGGCGTATTAAAACCGTCGGGACACCATCATCTGACCTAATTAAACCTTCTGGAAGTCGGGACGTTAATTAGGTTTTAGGGGTTTTATTAGTGTAGACTGATTGACAATTAATCAGATTAATTCAATTGAATTCTCCAAATTGCCCCATCATAGAGTGTGTGAGTGTGTGCCCTGCGATAGATTGCCCCCCTGTCCTGGTTGTATCTGCCCAGCGCCCGAGACATTCTCCCCTGGATGGGCATGGGGAATCCCCCCCCGCCCCACGACATCTAGTAGAGGATAATGTGGAAGATAATGGCTAAATGGATGGATGGAGTCTGCATGTCCTCCCCGTACCTCGGTCTGATTTAATAGAATTTAGATTGTATTCAGTGGCTTTGAACACGCGTCATTGTTGACGATCACCTAGGTGATCCGTCGTACCCGAACACGCCTCATTTTGAGACCTCCACGCCCATCAGGGGACATATCCTCACACGCAGCGTTGCTATTTAAACGGCGAAGGCGGAAAACGTGATTGGACGGATCTGAAACCCGTTCGGTTGACACGCTCGCAGCTCATTTGTATATCTCGGTTTGCCCCACGCCGCACGTACATCCAGTTTAATAAGCTTCGGAGTCGAGGAATCGAAGACGGAAAGTTCGCTCCCGGCAACCCGGCGTATTAAAACTGTCGGGACACGATGATCTGACTTAATTAAACCTTCTGGAAGTCGGGACGTTAATTAGGGTGCTTTTAGGGGGTTTTATTAGTGTAGACTGATTGACATTTAATCAGATGGGCCCTCCCACAGTCCAAAAACATGGATCAAGGTCAATTGAATTCTCCAAATTGCCCCATTATAAAGTGTGTGTGTGTGAGTGAGTGTGTATCCAGCGATAGCTTGCCCCCCTGGTGTATCTGCCTGGGTGTGGTCCTGGGTCCTGGGTGTATCTGCCCAGCGCCCGAGACGTTCATCCCCCACCCCCTCCCACGACCTTAGTAGAGATACGGAAGGTAATAACTAGATGGATGGATTGCGTCTGCATGTCCTCCCCGTACCTGGGTCTGATTTAATAGAATTTAGATTGTATTCAGTGGCATTGGACACACATCATTGTTGACGATCACGTAGGTGATTCTGTCGTACCCGAACACGCCTCATTTTGAGACCTCCACGCCCATCAGGGGAGATATCCTCACACGCAGCGTTGCTATTTAAACGACGAAGACGGAAAACATGTTCGGTTGACACGCTCGCAGCTCATGTGTATATTTCGCTGTGCCCCACGTCGCACGTACGTCCCGTTTAATAAGCGGGGAGTTCGCTCCCGGCGACCCGGCGTATTAAAACCGTCGGGAGACGATGATCTGACCTAATTAAACCTTCTGGAAGTCGGGACGTTAATTAGGCTGCTTTTAGGGGGGTTTATTGGTGTAGACTGATTGACATTTAATCCAATAGGCCCGAGACGCGGGGATGGCTACAGGCGGGATTGTGTCATTGACCTGGCGGTGGGCACGGTGCCGGCGCAGGGATAGGACGAGCAGCATGGGGGCGCCGCAAACGACGGTTCGATATATCCCGCGTGCTGAGATCAAACGGATGTAGGAAACGGAGCCGTCGTCTCGAGGTGGCGCTAATGAAGTGGCCAGTGAATGCACGTTAAGGGCACCGTGTAGAGCACTGGAGCCTATCCCAGCAATCGCAGGGTAAAAGTAACTGCGGTCACAGTGTGCTGTATAGAGCGGAGGGCATCTCAGGGCTGAAATCTGTTTTGACTCGGCTAATTATTCACCCACTGGCCCTTAAAAAAAAGGTCATCCCCGACTCTCTCATGGCTGACTGGTATTAATGCATCAGCTCTGCAGGACAAGGTGCAACTCACACTGTACCTCTTGGGGTACTTTGGAATACTTTGCCACCTGAGATCAGAAACATGGATTCACTTGTACGGTTTAAATCTTAATTAAGACTCATCTTATTAAGACTGCCTTTATGACTAGTCCTTTGCTGTGCTATTTTTTTAATCTGTATTTAGATTTCTGTTTGTTTGTATATATATATATATAGATATAGATATAGATAGATAGATAGAATTTTTTTTTAATAAAATGTATTTATTTATTATTTTTTTAAATGTATTTTTTCCTTGAGTGGCCAGAAAGACGCCTACAAAAATAAAATTTATTATTATTGTTATTATTATTATTATTATTTAGGGTTAATTTTTTGCTTCCAAGGTAACCGTGTGACGTCGGAGGGTGGGAAGGTAGTGAAAGGTTCTTAAACAGGAATTCAAAGCACCTTTTTTTGTGATACTGACCAAGCGAAAAGCCCTTTGTATGTTCCCCAGCACTTCATGATTATTTCAGCAGGACAATGCCAGTTGACCATAAAGGTTTATCGTAAATGACGTGGCTTTGGAACGTTCTGTCGTAAACAGCATTCATTCCAAATGGATCCAAATGCCGCAGCTGGAGTTTTGACTAGAACTAATTCTAGTTCTAATTCTAATTGATTCTGTTCTGTTATATATATATATATATACAGTTAGGGACAAAATTTGAGACCCTTTTAAAGATGATTATAATTTCAAATCAAGACCGTTTCCCCCCAAAAAAACGCCTTCAAAGCTTTTGCGTGACGACCACGACCGGGGCGTGGTGGCGGTCAGGATCATTCGTCCACGGTCACATGGTCTAAACCCCATCCAGTACACCTGTCACCAAACATGTCACACCCTATCAAAAGCACAACAAGATGCTCTCTGGAATACTACGACATCACACCCATGCGGAATAAACATCCGGTGCCATTACAGCAAAGGGAGAACATACCAAACTGCCCAGGCAACTTTTGACTCCTCCCATCAGATAATAATAATAATAGTCAATAAATGAATAAATAAATCAATGAGTCGCAGTATGACTTTAAACCTCACGTACAGGAGAAAAAAAAAAAAAAAAAAAAGTTATAGATTTTTTATTCAAATATAGATATACAGCTTTAGAAAGTTTGGGGTATATAATATAACTAACAATAATTTAGTTATAACCTATATATATATATATATAAATATATATATATAAAACGTAAATAAAATGCCCTGTGATCTCATAGTGTGTTGTATTCAGTAAATAAATATAGATTTTAAGTATAGATTCTTTCTGAGACATGGACGTGTTTTATGGCAGTGTGGCTGAGCTCGCAGCCAATCAGCGGCTCATTTGTTTGCAGTTATGCACGGCTCACTGGACGACCACGCGTTTCATCAATCTGTCCCGGCTGCACGATATTTCACTCTCGAGCGTAATTATCCGTCTCTGCAAAACGTCGGAATCGTGATGGACTTCAATTACGATAATGGCAAAAGTGTTCGAACTCAAAAGGGGAGGGTTTTCCGAAATAAAAGCTCCAGATTCATCCGCGTGGACAACATTCATTCATTCATTCATTATCTTCCGCTTTATCCTCTATTAGGGTCGCGGTGGGGTTCCCCATGCCCATCCAGGGGAGAACGTCTCGGGCGCTGGGCAGATAGACCCAGGACAGGATGCCAATCCATCGCTGGGCACACACTCACTCACTCACACACTCTATATGGGGCAATTTGGAGAATTCAATTGACTTGATCCATGTCTTTGGACTGTGGAAGGAAACCGGAGAACCCGGAGGAAACCCACGCGGACACGGGGAGAACATGGAAAGTCCACCCAGATGGGGATTCGAACCGGGAATCCCTAGTGCTGAGAGGTGAACGTGCTAAACCACTAAGCCACCGTGCCGCCCCTGCGTGGACAACATTTGGTGTAAAAGTCACGGCTGGTTCCTGAAAGGCACGTGGAAGGAAGGCGGGAGCCGCCGGACCGACGTGCCGTGAAATGGAGTAAATTAAAGATGAATCGGTGGCGGGGGAAAGTTCCCGGAGACGTCTGCGTTGAGTGGACGCTCTGATTCAGCACTCCACACCCCAACAGCTTTCCTCAGAAAGCAGCGGCAGCAGCAGGATGGCGATGAGGATGATGAGGATGGAGATTGGACTCTGGAAGCGTCCGATCTCATTCCCAATGTGAGGGGGACAATTGACCTAAAGATGGTTTTCTAATTTAATCATTAAATTAAAGAATCAAAAACAACAGAACCTGCTTCACACAGCTCAAACCCCAGCGCAGTTACTTTTCTTTTTTTTCAATCCTAAATCGACCCCCGCCAGGCTGATACGGTTACCCACGCCCCGCCATCCCACCCCCCGCCGGACATACCTGCGCCGAACGCTGTGCTGAGATCAGGCACCTGTCCCAAGGAGAGGGATGAAAGTGGCGTTAGTCTCCGGCTCTCTGCTCCCGTTTGGATTGAAGAGGATGCTGTTGCTCGGCTCCCTTTATATCGACCCACCCTCCCCTCAACTACTAACCGTGGGGGGGGGGGGGAGGAGAGCATCTTATGTGCAGACGGCGATGGGTACACATGGATTTGTATGATCGCCCGAGTCGGGCCGATACGCTCGCTGCCTCCGACCAGGAGGGCTCATCACACAGGCGACAAATTAATAAAAAAAAAACGAATTAAATTTAATTTATTTAAAACGGCACGCCTCTATAAATATAAAGTGTGACACCCCCCCCCCCGACTCTGATGAACGCTTTAGTCACATTTAAGTGAGTAATTCATTCATTCATTCATTCATTATCTCCCGCTTTATCCTCTATTAGGGTCGCGGGGGGTTCCCCATGCCCATCCAGGGGAGAACGTCTCAGGCGCTGGGCAGATAGACCCAGAACAGGGGGCCAATCCATCGCTGGGCACACACTCACTTACACAGACACACTCTATATGGGGCAATTTTTTGAGAATTCAATTGACTTCATCCATGTTTTTGGACTGTGGGAGGAAACCGGAGAACCCGGAGGAAACCCACGCAGACACGGGGAGAACATGGAAACTCCACCCAGATGGGGATTTAAACCGGGAATCCCTAGAGCTGAGAGGAGAACGTGCTAAACCACTAAGCCACCGTGCCGTCCGAAGTGACTAATAACAATTCTATTAAAAAATACCGTTATAATATTAAAGCTCATGTAAATATGAGAGCCAGGCGATTGTGTAGTGGTCCGCACATCCAGCTCTGAGTGCTGGGGATCCAGGTTCGAATCCCAGAGTTAGATTCAAGATGAATTGGTCGCTTTAAATTGCCACCGTCTAAATTGCCCCTATACAGTATATGTCTCTGTGTAAGTAAGTGTGTGCCCAGTGATGGATTGGCGCCCTCTCCTGGGTGTATCTGCCCAGCACCCGAGACGTTCCCCTGTATGGGCATGGACCACCCCCAACCCCTCCCCCCCGGCGACCCTAGTAGAGGATAAAGCAGAAGATAATGGATTTCCAATGTGACTGCACGGTGGGTTAGTGGTTAAGCATGTTCTCCACTCAGCGCTGGGGATTCCCGGTTCGAATCCCAATCTGGGTGGAGTTTCCATGTCCTCCCGTGTCCGCGTGGGTTTCCTCCGTGTTCTCCGGTTTCCTCCCACAGTCCAAAAAACATGAATTTAAGGTCAATAGAATTCTCCAAATTGCCCCATGTAGAGTGTGTGTGTGTCCTGCGATGGATTGGCGTCCTGTCCTGGGTGTATCTGCCCAGCGCCCGAAACGTTCTCCCCTGGATGGGCATGGGGAACCCCCCCCCCCCCTTTCACAACACTAGTAGACGATAAAGCGGGAGATAATGAATAACAATTAAAAGCATTCGTTAATTAACAGTATGGATGTGTGTTGGTTTATAGATGAGGTACTACGGTACATTCGGCTCTCTCAGGCCCGTCGTATTTATTCGGCACCGCACCGATATCATTCAGCCTACGTTAGCGGCCGAGTGATTTATTGTCGGCGCCGAATAAACCCGCGGTTACGATGTTTTATTCATCGCCGGACGCGGACGTCGGAACGGGTTTGCCGGACTCACGCCGCTCGACTCGGACGTAACCGAATGAAAACGTTTGGCCGTTAAAGATTCACGTCCTTTTGTGTGACAGGGGCGAGGCCGATGGGCTGCCGGGGTGGGGGGGGGGCATCCCTCATTGGTCGGCGACTTACGGGTTTAACCGCGTCTTCGTCGTGGAAATTGCGTTCGGCGCGGCGCTGCCAGGTAGAGACGGAGGCTTCAACACAAAACAGCTCAGCCGCCATCTGCTCCCCGTTCAAACCCACACAGGACAGCAGGCCCCGCTCGGGATCGGATCGGGGGAGCCTGCCGACCGCGGCGCGCTGAGCCTCCGCGTGATGACGTGACTGTAACGCCGAAATCAAGTCAGTGAGTGGGACGCATCGCACTTTAAAAATACCATACGAACTGATAGTCCATCCGTCCATTATCTTTATTCTCTACTAGGGTCGCACGGGGGAAAGGGGGGGTTCCCCATGGACGTACACCCACGACAGGACGCCAGTCTATCACTGGGCATACACTCACTCAGACAGACACACTCTGTATGGGGCAATTTGGAGAACTCAATTGACCTTGAACCATGTTTTTAGACTGTGGGAGGAAACCGGAGAACCCGGAGGAAACCCACGCGGACACGGGGAGGACATGGAAACTCCACCCAGATGGGGATTCAAACCTGGAATCCCTAGAGAGGAGAACAAAAGCTGCTTTCTCGCTCAAGACGTCACGATTTGGACGACTTTTATTTTTAAATATAGGTTTCCAATGGGGCGGAAATTGCCCCATATAGAGTGTGTATGTCTGTGTGTGTCCAGCGATGAATTGGCGTCCTGTCCTGGGAGTATCTGCCAAGCCCCCGAAATGTTCTCCCCTGGATGGACAAGGGGACAACCCCCCCCACCCGTGACCCTAATAGAGGATAAAGCGGAAGATAATGGATGGATGTTTCCAATGTGGCGGCATGGTGGCTTAGTGATTGGCATGTTCTCCTCCCAGCGCTGGGGATTCCCAGTTCGAATCCCAATCTGGGTGGAGTTTGCATGTTCTCCCGGTGTCCGCGTAGGTTTCCTCCCACAGTCCAAAAACATGGATCAAGGTCAATGGAATTCTCCAAATTGCCCCATATAGAGTGTGTCTGTGTGAGTGAGTGTGTGTCCAGCGATGGATTGGCGCCCTGTCCTGGGTCTATCTGCCCAGCGCCCGAGACGTTCTCCCCTGGATGGGCATGGAGAACCCACCCCCCCACACACACACAGTTTGAATGGATGAAATTATGATGTAGAACCTTTTTCTTCACAATTTTTTTTCTGACTTCCAGAACAGTAGAAGCTGTAATGGCCGCCGCTCGCGATGGCAGCAAATCCATTTTCATTGAACCGGCCCCGAAGCGGGTCGCCCGGCGAGCCTGCACAGATGTGACGGACAGATGCCGACTTAATTGCGGATGTTCCGTCGCACGCATCCGCCTTCGGATGTCAGAAGGGAGCTCGGCCTTTCTCCGGAACGTGGTAGAGGAATCCCGTCCACAAAGGCACGGACGTCCACAAAAGCCCCCGCTCTCTCCCTGTAACTCGCGCCCGGCCTGGCCGAACCGCAGAGTGTCAACAGAAAGGGACACAGGGGAGGGGGGGTAAGTGGTGGAGCGGGGGGGGGGGGGGTAGAAATTCCACATTTTGCGAGGCACAGAGCCGCAGAAGCCGAATCTACAGCTGCCCGCGAGTCTTTGAGTAAATGCGATGGCAACCGTCCCGGAGACGGAGATTAGCTCTCATTGTGGCGCTCAGCTGGACGTCTCGCGGATGCGCTGATTTAATAACAGTGTGAGGAGACGGGACCGGAGCTCCACGTCCAACCGCCGTCGTGACTCAGAATCGGGTCGCCCTTCGTTCGTTCGTGCGTTCGTTCGGTTATGACATCATAGTTTGTCATGCCGCATCGAGAAGGTAGCTTCATTTAACTGTCTTTAATTAATCCATCCATCAATTATCTTCTGCTTATCCTCTATTAGGGTCACGGGGGGGGGGGGGGTTCTCCATGTCCATCCAGGTGAGAACGTCTTGGGCGCCGGGCAGATACACCCAGGAAAGGACGCCAATCCATCACTGGACACACACTCACTCACACACATATACACACTCTATATGGGGCAATTTGGAGAATTCAATTCACCTTGATCCATGTTTTTGGACTGTGGGAGGAAACCGGAGAACCCGGAGGAAACCCACGGGGACACGGGGAGAACATGGGAACTCCACCCAGATGGGGATTCGAACCGGGAATCCCCAGGAGAACATGCCAACATGCACACTAATTCTCCAAATTGCCCCATATAGAGTGTGTCTGTGTGAGTGAGTGTGTGCCCAGCGATAGATTGATTTATTGTGCACACTCATGAATAATAATTCTAATTAATAATAATTAGGAGAGGCGGCATGGTGGCTTAGTGGTTTAGCGCTAGGGATTCCCGGTTTAAATCCCCATCTGGGTGGAGTTTCCATGTTCTCCCCATGTCTGCGTGGGTTTCCTCCGGGTTCTCCGGTTTCCTCCCACAGTCCGAAAACATGGATCAAGGTCAATTGAGTTCTCCAAATTGCCCAATATAGAGTGTGTCTGTGTGAGTGAGTGTGTGCCCAGCGATGGATTGGCGCCCTGTCCTGGGTCTATCTGCCCAGCGCCCGAAATGTTCTCCCCTGGATGGGCATGGGGAACCCCACCGCGACCCTAATAGAGGATAAAGCGGGAGATAATGAATGAATGAATAATTAAGGGAAATATTATATGATGTTTGTGATCGAAACGATCGGAAAAATACGGCGAAGATCGCAAAGACACACGAACACGCACCAAACTGCCCAGTGCCAGGTTAACGACGATATATACGATCATATATATATGATGTGTGTATTTAAATACAATATAAATAAAAAGTTTCCAGTCTTTTTTAAAAATAGAATGGAGCTCTACAACACGGAGCTGCTGTTTTGCCGACACGGCGGTTTAATCCTGGTGGAGTGGTCCTCCTCCAGCTTTGCACACTAATTAAGAGGGATTTGAACCCGTCCTTCCTTCAGCTTTCCTCCAGTACAGGTCTCACGGACGGCCCTGTTAACGAACGATGCAAACTCTTAATTGGACTCCGCTTTAGTTGTTTAATGTTCTCGTCTTATACGTTTTATTTTCATTCATCCATCATCCTCCACTTTATCCTCTATTATGGTCGCGGGGGGGGGTGTTCCCCATGCCCATCCAGGGGAGAACGTTTCGGGCGCTGGGCAGATAGACCCAGGACAGGACGCCAATCTATCGCTGGGTACACTTTGACTTACACAGACATACACTATATGGGGCAATTTGGAGAACTCAATTGACATTGAGCCATGTTTTCAGACTGTGGGAGGAAACCGGAGAACCCGGAGGAAACCCACGCGGACACGAGGAGGACATGGAAACTCCACCCAGATGGGGATTCGAACCGGGAACCCCTAGCGCTGAGAGGCGAACCACTTAGCCACAGTGCCGCCCCCGTTTTATTTTTCATTCATTCATTCATTCATTCATTCATTCATTATCTTCCGCTTTATCCTCTATTAGGGTCGTGGGGGGGTTCCCCATGCCCATCCAGAGGAGAACGTTTCGGACGCTGGGCAGATAGACTCAGGACAGGGCGCTCATCCATCACTGGGCACACTCACTCACACAAACACACTCTATATGGGGGCAATTTGGAGAATTCAATTGATATGATCCATGTTTTTGGACTGTGGGAGGAAACCGGAGAACCCGGAGGAAACCCACACAGACACGGGGAGGACATGCAAACTCCACTCAGATGGGGATTCGAATCCCTAGTGCTGAGAGGAGAACATGCCAACCACTAAGCCACCGTGCCGCCCCGTTTTATTTTATTTTTTATTTTATTTTATTTTCCACAGCAGATTACAGTAATCTGTCTTGCGGTATCGCTCCGCACTGTTATTACATCCAACCTGCCTCCGGCCTCTGCCGAGTCGAAGCGTCCGCACGCAGCTAATACCCCCATACCCCCACCCACATGATCACATGATTTATTGGATTGGTGCGTTCTGAGAAACGGACCACGTTGGGTTCCAACCTCATTGGTTTTCGTGTCCCGAAGCTCTGCCATCGTTGAGCGTGCGTATTCAAGGCGAATATCAGTGAGGCATCTGATTCCACCGACCGCCGCGACTTTAATCCATCATCGGCCGTTAATCTCGGCAACTCTCTCCAGTTGGAGTTCATTACTGTTGAATAGCGAGACGTGGAGCTGAGATCGAGAACCGATATGTGAATGAAAGATGGAGACAGGAAATTGGACGAGGAATTGCTTTGAAGACACTTTGTCCCACGTGACTAACCCCTTTTTAATCTGTGGTCAGAGTACGGGGTCCTTATAACGTACGGGTCACTATTTACATTTAGAGGTCATTTAGTGTCTTTAGTTCAGAAATTAGACAATCAGACAGAAACGAAATGATGGCTCACGTTCTGTTAAAGAAATTACATTTTAAAAGAAAAGCAGAAATAAAATAAATAAAATAATTTATAAATACGATATTCCATTCATCCATTATCTTCCGCTTTATCCTCTATTGGAGTCGCGGGGTTGGGGGTTCCCCATGCCCATCCAGGGAAGAACGTTTCAGGCGCTACGCAGATACACCAAGGACAGGACGCCAATCTATCGCTGGACACACACTCACTCACACACACACACTCTCTATGGGGCAATTTGGAGAATTCATTTGGCGTTGATCAATGTTTTTTGGACTGTGGGAAGAAACCGAAGAACCCGGAGGAAACCCACGCGGACACTGGTAGGACATGGAAACTCCACCCAGATCGGGATTCAAACCGGGATTCCCTAGTGCTGAGAGGAGAACATGCCAAACCACTAAGCCACCGTGCCGTAATATAATAATAATAATAATAATAATAATAATAATAATAATTATTATTATTATTATTATCATTATTATTGTCTTTTAATTATTGATATTATAATAAAAGAAACCCACGTGGACACGGGGAGGACATGGGAACTCCACCCAGATCGGAATTCGAACCGGGAATCCCTAGTGCAGAGAGGAGAACATGCCAAACCACTAAGCCACCGTGCCTTATTATTATAATTATTATTATGGCGGCACAGTGGATTAGTGTTTAGCACGTTCGCCTCTCAGCACTAGGGATTCCCGGTTCGAATCCCCATCTGGGTGGAGTTCCCATGTCCTCCCCGTGTCTGCATGGGTTTCCTCCGGGTTCTTCGGTTTCCTCCCACAGTCCAAAAACATGGATCAAGTCAACTGAGTTCTCCAAATTGCCCCATATAGAATGTGTCTGTGTGAGTAAGTGTGTGCCCAGCGATGGATTGGCACCCTGTCCTGGGTCTATCTGCCCAGCGCCTGAGACGTTCTCCCCTGGATGGGCATGGGGAACCACCCCCACCACCCCAACCCTAATAGAGGATAAAGCGGGAGATAATGAATGAATTATTATTATTGTCTTTTAATTATTGATATTATAATAAAAGAAACCCACATGGACACGGGGAGGACATGGGAACTCCACCAAGATCGGGAATCGAACCGGGAATCCCCAGTGCCGAGAGGAGAACAAGCCACCGTGCCGCCCTGTAAAAAGGATCCCATAGGATATAAAATCCCGACCCCAGGGATTTCCAATGTTCCCCTTTAGTCTGAAAATCCGATCAGCCTGATCACATGGTTCCGAGTCCCAACGCCCGACGTTCGGCGAACGCAACTCTACCAATCTCGCCTTTCACAGCCAGCCAGCGACGAGTTTTACGACGATGAAAGGCCCTTTTTTTTCCCTCTGAAACACTAAACGCGAGAGTTCAAGTGTCAATGAATTCCTGGCGAATGTTTTTTTTTTTTCTGATTGTATCACAAAGCGAAGCACCTGCAGGAACCGAGATAAGCCGCTTATCTGCAGGACGCCGGCCCAAGTGTTTTCCACCTCATTTCGCTCGGGAGCCTATTCTCCCGCGATCGGGGGAAGCAGACAAACACCTAAATGCATCCGTAATTGCACATTCACTGTCATAATTACGGCGTCACAAAGCTGGAGGAAAGAAAAAAAAAAAGAAAAAAAAAAAAAACCACACACAGCGGCATTATCATTAGCCTCGGATATCATGCAAATGTTGACGGAGACGCCGCGCCGTACGTGGCAACCTCGCCGGAGGGGCTGGAGGCGGCCGGGTGGGATGTATGTGCGGCGTACTTTTATTGGTGCCCATTCGAGATGGAGCAGCGGGGGGGGGAGGGGGTCGGCGGGGGGCATTATCATCATCGTGATTTTAAAAAGATGTGAGGTAATAAAATAAAAACCCAAATAAAAGACAAAGAGGCCGAGGAGAGGGACGGGGACGAGGATCATGAGCCGTCGTTGTACACGGAGGGAAAACAAACACCTGGGATGCACTGCTAAGGTGGCGGGGGGAGGGGGGGTGTCCACTCAGGCGTTGACTGCATTGCCTCTAGGGCGGCACGGTGGCTTAGTGGTTTGGCATGTTCACCTCTCAGCACTAGGGATTCCCGGTTCAAATCCCCATCTGGGTGGAGTTTCCATGTTCTTCACGTGTCCACGTGGGTTTCCTCCGGGTTCTCCGGTTTCCTCCCACAGTCCAAAAACATGGATCAAGTCAATTGAATTCTCCAAATTGTCCCATATAGAGTGTGTCTGTGTAAGTAAGTGTGCGTTATTATATTGAGTTCTATGAAGTAAATTTTATTTTGGTCCAATCTTTTAATGAGACAAAAACACACGTATTACTCGGGAAAGCAATCTTTATGCAAATAAGAATGTCGTGGGCAATTACCTGAGATTTGCTATTGCGACTCCTGATGAGAAGTCGCTACGTGACTTTAATAACGTAGAGAAATAAAGGATTCTAAAGCGGCTCCATAAAAATCCCACGGAAGCTCCGAACGGGAGCACAGCAGGATTATAGAGAGCAAGCTGGTGTGGAGCGCGGTCGGCAAAGTTC
>JAFMOD010000100.1:149891-200467 GCA_019802435.1 Corydoras maculifer | reverse complement strand
ATATATATATATATATATATATATATATATATATATATATATATATATATATATATATATATATATATATATATATATATATATATATATATGGGTGTAGGGCAGCACGGTGGCTTAGTGGTTAGCACGTTCTCCTCTCAGCACTAGGGATTCCCGGTTCGAATCCCCATCTGGGTGGAGTTTCCATTTTCTCTCCGTGTCCGCATGGGTTTCCTCCGGGTTTCCCCGGTTTCCTTCCACAGTCCAAAAACATGGATCAAGTTTGAGTTCTCCAAATTGCCCCATATAGAGTATGTGTGTGAGTAAGTGTGTGCCCAGCGATGGATTGGCGTCCTGTCCTGGGTCTATCTGCCCAGCGCCCGAAACGTTCTCCCCTGGATGGGCATGGGGAACCCCACCGCAACCCAAAGCAGACAAAGCGGCAGATAATGAATGAATGAATATATATGGGTGAATATATAATTTTATTTTTCTATAATTACAAAACCTGTGAGCTACTTCATATATAAAATTGAATATGCAAATTAATAAAAACAGATGCAACGGTCGTCCCACATCCCATTTTTTTTTTGTTGTTCTATCTGAACATGCCGATTTTGTTTGTTGTAAATGATTATAACTGAAGTTTTAACCAGAAACACGAGAGTATATATCTTTTTTTTTTTTAATAAAAGTAAATTAGGCAGAATCATCCAGTTAGCGTTCACGCCACATTTACGCCGCCCACCGAGTACGGTGTTGGCAGCGTGACATTTAATAATGATATAGTGTTGGCACATGGGACAGTTTGGAAGATGTGGCATTTAACATCAACAACACAATGACTTCGAAAGAGGGGAAACTTACGGGAGTCAGGACCTAAACCTCCAAATCTACAAACGTCCTGTTCCAGAAAAAAAAAATACACCGTTTATTAATATCTAATACGACGTGAACTTTTATTTTACAAGCGAAAGGACACGAAGCTTTTTCATGTTTACCGTCACGCATTTAATTCCATTTGAGAAGCAGTCGGGCTGCTGAGGTCATCAAGACTGAATAATAAAGGAGCATCCGGCAAAGGCTTCGTCTTTGTTAGTAAGGATGGGGAATCTCTTGGCATTGGTTTTGATTGAGAGACCGTCGTAGACACATGGGCTCGAGAGTACTTTAGAAAATTCTTGGTGGGTTACACGGTCTACGGCTGCATCAAGAAAATGCCGTCGAATTCGCAAGGTCCAACGTTATCTGAGAAAGACAGTTAGACAATAGACACAGGTCCCATGATCAGACCTATCCAAATTGCCCCATAAGTTTTTTTTTATTTTATTTTGTTTTGTATGTACTAAACTCTGTTTTTATATATTTTTTCTTTTTAAAGTACTTTTCCCAATTACTGTCACTTCTGCTGCTGTGAAATGTGCTTTTCCCCACATTGTGAGTTTTGGTCTTGGCTTGGCTTGGCTTGGTCTTGGCTTGGTTTTGACCTTGGGCTTGGGTTGGTCTTGACCTTGGGCTTGGCTTGGCTTGGTCTTGGCTTGGCTTGGCTTGGCATGTCTTGGTCTTGGTCTTGGGCTTGGCTTGGCTTGGTCTTGGTCTTGGTTTTGGCTTGGTCTTGGTCTTGGTCTTGGCTTGGTCTTGGCTTGGCTTGGCTTGGTCTTGGCTTGGTCTTGACCTTGGGCTTGGCTTGGTCTTGGCTTGGCTTGGCATGTCTTGGTCTTGGTCTTGGGCTTGGCCTTGGCCTTGGTCTTGGTTTTGGCTTGGTCTTGGTCTTGGCTTGGCCTTGGCCTTGGCCTTGGCCTTGGCCTTGGTCTTGGGCTTGTCTTGGCTTGGCCTTGGGCTTGGTCTTGGCTTGGTCTGGTCTTGGCTTGTCTTGGGCTTGGCCTTGGGCTTGGTCTTGGTCTTGGTCTTGTCTTGGCTTGAGCTTGGCTTGGCTTGGCTTGGCTTGGCTTGGCCTTGGCCTTGGCCTTGGTCTGGTCTGGTCTGGTCTGGTCTGGTCTTGGCTTGTCTTGGTCTTGGTCTTGTAAATAGATTGCCCCCCTGTCCTGGGTGTATCTACCCAGGACACTGAACCTTCTCCACTGGATGGGCGAGGGGAACCCCCCAATGACTCTGATATGGTATTAAGCTGAAGATAATGAGATGAGATCAAATGTACGACTTTTAATTGCGGTGCAGACTCCTCATTTGTTTATATTTACAAATAGAATTCGTTTTTTTCGTGTGAAGTGTCCGAGCTTCTGTGGAAACGGGGCGTGCGTTTGGTGTTTGCGAGACCGAGGCGTGACTCGGAAAGTGCTGCTCATGTAGAAAACCCTGGACTGGATTGAAATTGCTCTTCAGTGCGGCGCACGATTAATCGGCAGCTTTACCACCTGCTGGTTCTAAGACGGAGGAGCCGCTTATTAAACGCTAAACCGTAGATAAATAATCAGTGGATTCATGCTTGAGTTTCCGCCAAACGACATCCAATCACCACAACCTGGAATATCGGCCCGCGTTGGTCAGGAGCGCAGGAACCGGGCATGTTCCATGTTTGGACGAATCAAAAAAACTGGCGAGAACTTGGAGGGGGGGCACATGATGAATCCCCATGCGTCCAAACGGCTCTCACACTGCGGAGCACTAAATTTAGGGTCTGACGTCACAGCTGAGGGGGTCTGTTGTTGCCCGTTCGCATTTCGAGAGATGCTGCCAAAGTGGCCGGCGTTCGGATCTTCAAACGGGCAATTAGTCCCCATCACGCTCGCGCCCGTCCGCCGGTGATTACCGAAAACCCCCGTATTGTCTGCCTCCTACCGAGTGGTTTCCAAATAATGGAGGTTAAATGTTGAGGGTTTACGGCCGGCATCGTTTTACCTGGAAAGCCCTGGAATTGGTTTCGGGACGGTGACGCGGGCGCGCCGCTCGTAAATATCCTTGGGCAAAGTCAGGCCGAAACTTTTCCAATTAAATGTCAGCGTGGAGCTTCGTCTCTGTGATTGACACTCCTTAATCAGTCCGGTTCCTGTTTTTATAACTTGCCTTTGGATATGGATATTTCAGAGTCCCGCGTCCCACCTGCCGTCATCAAGGTCATTTGTCCGCGCCGCTCAGAACCCTCCACATGTGATGAGTGACAGCTCACGAGCACATAGAGGTGATGTCTATTACATCCATACATCCATCTGGGGGGAAGGGGGGGTTCTCCATGTCCAGCCAGAGGAGAATGTGTCGGGCGCTGGGCAGATACACCCAGGACAGGACGCCAATCCATCGCTGGGCACACCCACTCGCTCACACATTATATGGGGGCAATTTAGAGCAGCCAATTTACCTTGAATCCATGTTTTTGGACTGTGGGAGGAAACCGGAGAAACCAGAGAACACCCATGCGGACAGGGGGAGAACATGTAAACTCCACCCAGGTTGGGATTCGAACCGGGAATCCCCAGCACTGAAAGGAGAACATGCTAAACCACTACAGCCCTTATTATTACATGGATAATTCTATTGAACTAAATTAAATGGAGTGGTTATCTGATCCGGCCTCATCGCAAAAAGGTCCTGGATGGGTGGACAATGTCCTTTCTGGTTGGTTTTGGTATGTTCTCCCTATTTCTATGTGGTTTTTTCTCTGGAAGATTGGGTTTTTACACTTATATACACAGTTTCTACTATATTTCACATTGCAGATGATTATATCATTTTACACTACATATATATATATATATATATATATATATATATATATATGTACATATAGTTGTATATTGTAAATTCTGTAATATATATATTTATAGTTGTTTATAGTTGTATATTGTATATTATATTTTATATATTTAAAAAAAAAAATTTATATTCATTCATTCATTATCTCCCGCTTTATCCTCTGTTAGGGTCGCAGGGGGAAGTTCCCCATGCCCATCCAGGGGAGAACGTCTCGGGCGCTGGGCAGATACACCCAGGACAGGACGCCAATCTATCGCTGGGCACACACTCACTCACACAGACACACTCTATATGGGGCAATTCGGAGAATTCAATTGACTTGATCCATGTTTTTGGACTGTGGGAGGAAACCCACACAAACACGGGGAGAACATGGAAACTCCACCCAGTTGGGGATTCAAACCGGGAATCCCTAGCGCTGAGAGGAGAACATGCCAAACCACTAAGTCACCGTGCCGCCGTATATTTTTATGAAAATGTATATATTTATGGTATTTATGGGGTGGCATGGTGGCTTAGTGGTTAGCATGTTCTCCTCTCAGCCCTGGGGATTTGGACCTGGGTGGAGTTTCCACATTCCACGTTCTCCCCGTGTCCGCGTGGGTTTCCTCCGGGTTCTCCGCTTTCCTCCCACAGTCCAAAAACATGGATCAAGTCAATTGAATTCTCCAAATTGCCCCATATAGAGTGTGTCTGTGTGAGTTTGTGTGTGTGTCCAGTGATAGATTGGCGTCCTGTCCTGGGTCTATCTGCCCAGCGCCCGAGATGTTCTCCCCTGGATGGGCATGGGGAACCCCCCCCCCCCCACAACCCTAATAGAGGATAAAGGATAAAAAATAAAATATTATTATATTTTAATTATTGGTATTGTGATATTATAATATCATATTTATATTGAATTGCAGCCGTGAATCAGATCCCGGATGCGTGTTTCATCTCGGAGTAGAAAACGTACACACGACGCCCCCTGGAGACAAATTTATGTCCTTCTGTTAATTCTCAATTACGGCCCAGACTAATGAGGCCTGTCCTCCATCTGAAGCCGGTCCCAGATGAGCGTGGCTGATCTGAGGACGCCGAGAACATCCATTCCGGTCGCTCCGCCTGCGGGTGGCGCCAGCTCCTGCCATCAGCACCCAAAATATTTGCCTTTTATTAGAAAGGACGATTATGAGGACGCAGTGGAGCTTCCTTAATGTGGTCGTGGGGTCACGGCGTGCACTGGCGTCCTCTCCGTAAAGCGGCCGTTACCATGCGGAACGCTCTGCTTTCGGGGTTCGCCTCTGATTAGAAAAGGTCATCAGACTCGTTAAAGCTAACGAGTGGTGAAAAGGCCCATCCGGCGCTCATCGGGTCGACCTCACTGACTCATCTGTTTACCGTCGTAGTCTCGGCGTACTCCCGGGGTGGGGGGGGGTGTTGTAGGCGGTGGGTCGGCCGGGCTGGGTCCATTAAGTTAATGCACTTTAGGCCGCGGCGGCGGCGAAAAGGGGAATTGAAATAGATGGGAAGCGTCTGGAGGAGGCGGGCCGAGGCAGCCAGGGGCAGCGAGGGGCAGCGAGGGGCAGGGCCGGTAACCTTTTGGCTTTCTCGCCCGGATGCGATGACACACTCCAGCGGCTCTTAGACGAGCGGCGTGCGCGTTGATTGATCCCGTAAGAAACGTGCCCTTTCCATCGGAACGTCGCCGCCGGCCCCGCGACTGACCGCCGACTCGGACTCATCGGAACTGCCAATTCCCTGATCGCACCAGCAGCCAATTAGCCACAAACGCGTCACTTCTGAGGACCGCCGACAGAAGGGGCGGAGTCAAGGGAGTAAGTTAAGTGTTCTCTGTCGTCGCTCAAACGGAGTCGCACAAGGAGATCGAAACCCAAAGCATTTATCAACGTTATCCGCATAACTTCATTCATGCGGGTGCTGAAGCCTATCCCGGCTCTAAGGTGTTCATGTATAAAAAATTTTTGCCTGGAGACATCTTATACAATCTCATAAGGGGGCATGTTCAATTTTAGACTTTGAACATGTTAGAGTGTCATTGGGCGAACTAAAGGGCTCCCTCTAGTGTTCATACGTTATCCTAATACCTTCATTCATGCGGGTGCTGAAGCCTATCCCGGCTGTAAGGTGTTCATGTATAAAAAAATTTTGCCTGGAGACATCTTATACAATCTCATAAGGGGGCGTGTTCAATTTTAGACTTTGAACATGTTAGAGTGTCATTGGGCGAACTGGGCCGTCCCTAAAGGGCTCCCTCTAGTGTTCATACGTTATCCTCATAACTTCATTCATGCGGGTGCTGAAGCCTATCCCGGCTGTAAGGTGTTCATGTATAAAAAATTTTGCCTGGAGACATCTTATACAATCTCATAAGGGGGCGTGTCCAATTTTAGACTTTAAACATGTATCATTTAGAGTGTCATTGGGTGAACTGGGCCGTCCCTAAAGGGCTCCCTCTAGTGTTCATACGTTATCCTCATAACTTCATTCATGAGGGTGCTGAAGCCTATCCCGGCTGTAAGGTGTTCATGTATAAAAAATTTTTGCCTGGAGACATCTTATACAATCTCATAAGGGGGCGTGTTCAATTTTAGACTTTGAACATGTTAGAGTGTCATTGGGCGAACTGGGCCGTCCCTAAAGGGCTCCCTCTAGTGTTCATACGTTATCCACATAACTTCATTCATGCGGGTGCTGAAGCCTATCCCGGCTGTAAGGTGTTCATGTATAAAAAATTTTGCCTGGAGACATCTTATACAATCTCATAAGGGGGCGTGTCCAATTTTAGACTTTGAACATGTTAGAGTGTCATTGGGCGAACTGGGCCGTCCCTAAAGGGCTCTCTAGTGTTTATACGTTATCCTCATAACTTAATTCATGCGGGTGCTGAAGCCTATCCCGGCTGTAAGGTGTTCATGTGTAAATCTTAGTTTTTTTTTTGAGACATCTTATACATCACACTCTCATAAGGGGGCGTGTCTAATTTTAGACTTGTCAGAGTGTTATTGGGCGAACTGGGCCGTCCCTGAAGGGCTCCCTCTAGCGTTTCAGCACAGTCGGCGCAGCTGCATGAGAACTTATTGGGCAGGTCCTTCTACCGAAAAGAAAAGCAGGCAGACGTCTGGAGAACATGCAAATTCCACAAAAAAAATGTAAAAAAGGTTTTTTGTGCCATGGTTTCACCCCGCGGCACGGTGGCTTAGTGGTTTGGCATGTTCTCCTCTCAGCACTAGGGATTCCCGGTTCGAATCCCCATCTGGGTGGAGTTTCCATGTTCTCCCCGTGTCCGCATGGGTTTCCTCCGGGTTCTTCAGTGTCCTCCCACAGTCCAAACACATGGAACGAGGTTGATTGCCCCACATAGAGTGTGTGAGTGTGAGTATGTGCTCAGCGATACATTGCCCCCCTGTCCTGGGTGTATCTGCCCAGCGCACGAAATGTTCTCCCCTGGATAGGCATGGGGAACCCTCCTCCCCCCCCCCCGCGACCCTAATAGAGGATAAAACAGAAGATAATGGATGAATGGTTTCACCCAGGATTAAGAACTAATAACACAATGTCACAATTATTCAATTCTAAAGGGTTCACAAACTTTTAGGAACCATTTACAGGTTTTTAACGTACCCCAATCCAAACCCCCCCCCCCCTGAAATAAACAGCCAGTGAATGGAGTGAGTGAAAGAGCGTGCCGCTGCGGCGCCCTCCGCCGCAGAACCCAATGACGTGTGTTTATTAGGACTATTCATACGCCGGGTTCCGAAGTTTTTTGTTTTTTTTTTTAAATGCAATTAACGGCGTCTTTATCGCTATTTCATGGTTTCTCATGCCCGTTGGCTCCATACAGGCTCATCCTGCAGCCAGTTAATTATTCAATCAACCCGAGAGGCCGAAACGGCGTGCATCCGGAGGCGCCGCAGCCTCGCCGTGCCTCGCTTGGCTGCGCTTAAACCCGATTGCTGTTCCAGAAATTAAGACTTAAATTGCACTCGGCTTGCGGACCGGATAAAAAAAATAAATAAATAAAATAAAAAATAAAAAAAAACCAAAAAGAAGTTAAAGGAGAGGATTTCCGATAGCGCTGGATTTGAGGGGAGGACTTTGAGAAGGTCGAGCGGATTTCGCAGTCGGCCAAACGGCTTTATGACGCAAGTCTGGGACGCGGGCAAAGCGAACTTTCCACGCCGGATTTGTTCGCAGTGTTTATGTTTAAAAAGCGTAAAAACTTCCAGAGGACAAAAGATCTTTGCGAGCCAGCGATTGGAAACTCTCGTGAATCGGGATTAAGAGTCGCGTTACAATAAAAAAAAGGAGTCGACGATTCGTTAGCGTTTGACTCATCTGCCTCCAATTTACGTAAAACTCAGGCTGAGAGTGACGAGAGCTCCAAATAAGGACCGCCAGCGTGAGTGGGCGGGGGCAGGAGGGGGGTAAAGAGGTAAATTCTGGTATTTGAAGAGAGGCGAGGTGCAGAGCGATGGCGACCTGATCAGAAGAATCAGTTCCGTGTGCTTAAATCCTATCCCGGTTCTCCAGTCCTCATCGTGTCCCAGCTGATACCAAGTTCAAGGACAGTTCTGTTTTGTTCCTCTACATCATGAATAATTAAGTTCAAGATCTGCAGGTGGAACCTGAGAAGATCCATCCATCCATTATCTTCCGCCTTATCCTCTACTAGGGTCATGGGGAGGGGGGGGGAGGGGGGTTCCCCATGCCCATCCAGGGAAGAACGTCTCGGGCAGTTTGGAGACTTCAATTGACCTTGATCCATGTTTTTGGACTGTGGGAGAAAACCGGAGAACCCGGAGGAAACCCACGCAGACACGGGGAGGACATGGAAACTCCACCCAGATGGGGATTCGAACCGGGAATCCCTAGCGCTGAGAGGAGAACATGCCAACCACTAAGACACCTGGGATGAGGTTCATCCATCCATCCATTATCTTCCGCCTTATCCTTTACTAGCGTTGCGGTGGGAGGGGGGGTTCCCCATGCCCATCCAGGGGAGAACGTTTCGGCCGCTGGGCAGATACACCCAGGGCAGGACGCCAATCTATCACTGGGCACACACTCACTCACTCACACAGACACACACACACACTCTATATGGGGCAATTTGGAGAACTCAATTGACCTTGATCCATGTTTTTGGACTGTGGGAGGAAACCGGAGAACCCGGAGAAAACCCACGCAGACACGGGGAGGACATGGAAACTCCACCCAGATGGGGATTCGAACCGGGAATCCCCAGCGCTGAGAGGAGAACATGCCAAACTACTAAGCCCACACTAAGCCCACATAACAATAAATGTCCTATAAAGCTTTTTCAGACAGGAAAGTCTTAGGAAGTCTGGGAGAGGGTTCCCCGGTCTTCCGTGGGCTGCCGGAGACGGGGGGACAGGGGACAGGGGGGGTCAGAAGCTCGCTGGTGCGTGAGCAGACAGATTTTTGTATTGAATTCTGAGGAACGGCGACGGAGGCGGTCGTCAAAAGACAAATTTACACCGAACTTTATGACAGATGAAGAGAGGGGGACGCCGTGAGCGGAGACAGACACGTTTCTGAGGGACAGAAAAGACAACGCCATGCAGTATTAATATCAGGTTCATTAAAGGAGTAAGCTGCGTCTGTTGATTCGCTGATACAGCACATTGATCAGACCGTGAACATGCAGACCGGGGTCCTCTGTCCTCTGTCCTCTGTTTACTGCGATCAGTAATAAGTATTGACATCGCTGTCAGTCTCGTCATGTGCGCCGCGTGCTGGTAAATGTGGACATTAAAGGACTCAATAACCATTAATATTGTTATTCATTAAAACAAACGTGATCAGAGCATTATGATGGGACGACGGGCGCGCGCACCACCCGCAATGTGCCCCGCAAAGCAAGAAGATACCCCGCAAATGGCACGTGACCCCTGCAATCAGCCCCACGCCCCGAGTGGCACCCCATTTCTATCAATTGATATTTACATTGTAGAGTGTGCGCACCATCCATCTATCCGTTATCTTCCACTTTGTCCTCTAGGGTCGGGAAGGGGGGGGGCGCACTGGGCAGATACACCCAGGACAGGGGGGCAATCTATCACACACACTCTATATGGGGCAATTTGGAGAATTCAATTGATTTGATCCCTGTTTTTTGGACTATGGGAGGAAAGCGGAGAACCCGGAGGAACCCCACGCGGACACCGTGAGGACGTGGAAACTTCACCCAGATGGGGATTCGAACCAGTGCTGAGAGGAGAACATGCTAAACCACTAAGCCACCTTTATTTAATCCATCCATTTACTATCTTCTGCTTTATTCTTATTAGGGTCGCGGGGGGGGGGGTTTCCCCATGCCCATCCAGGGGAGAACGTTTCGGGCGCTGGGCAGATACACCCAGGGCAGGACGCCAATCTATCACTGGGCACACACTCACTCAGACAGACACATACATACACTATATTGGGCAATTTGAAGAACTCAATTGACCTTGATCCATGTTTTTGGACTGTGGGAGGAAACCAGAGAACCCGGAGGAGACCCACGTGGACACAGGGAGGACGTGGAAACTCCACCCAGATAGGAATTCAAATCGGGAATCCTTGGCGCTGAGAGAACATGCCAAACCACTAAGTCACTAAACACATTTATTTAATTAATTGTTTAATTAATCCCTATAGATAAGGGTCTAAAACTCAAGATTCGACTGTGTTGGGCGATCTGGGACAACACCCCAACACCCCCCCCACTCCCCCACACCCCACCCCCGATCATCGGTACAAAACTATATTGAGCAGAACTGGGATTTGAAGGACTCCGTGGGTCGCGGCGCAGATGACGCGTCCAGAATTTGGATAAAGCCGAGTGCATTTCACCCCGATCTCCAAAAAAAGCACCGCTGCAGGTCCCACCCTCGCAGAGGCAATCATCGGCTCGCCCGAGCGTGCCGCGCCCAGACATCGCCCTCGACCGCAGACTGGGACGTCATGAGGCAGCGCACCGTGAACGTCCCGTCCCGGACGCTGACAATTTGACAGGCCTTCTAAATTTAGAAGGCAGCCCATCAGAAGTGTTCCCACGCGGCGTGGCGCCGGCCCGTCCAGGGCTCCCAAACGCATCGCCTGGTCGTCTCATTCCACCCCGCTGCAGTGCAGAGGCTACGTCCAGCCGGAACCGCGTCCCTGATCGCCGAATCGCAAAGTCAACCGCAGGAGAAGCGACCCATACGAAACGACCACCGGTGCCCGCGGGTCACGCTGATGTGAGTCCCATCGGACGCAAATTACACCCAAACCCCAAAAAGATGTCCATCATCAGTGTCTTGAACCTTTTTTTTATTGTGTATCTCCAGATTCCAGGGCATTTTGTAGGTTCTCCTCTTGCAGAAATCATGTTTTCTATGTGATGCCCCATGTCCCATGCCCCATGCCCCATTTGGTTCCCCATGTCCATCCATGGAATAACATTTGGGGAGTAGGCTAGATACACTCAGGACAGGGTGCCAATCTATTGCTGGGCACACACAGACACACACACACACACACACTATATAGGGGCAATATAGAACACTAGATACTAGAGTGGTGAGGGAGTTCTCCATGCCTCTCCATCTAGGGAAAAAACGTTTTAGGCACTGGACAATCCATTGCTGTGCACACACTCACTCACACTCACACACACACACACACACACACACACACACACACACACACAAACACACACTCTATAGTCAATTTACATAGGGGCAATTAAAAGCAAACACTCTACATTGAACATCATGTTTTTTAGACTGTGAGAGGAAACGGGAGAACCCAGAGCAAACCCACACGGACACGGGGAGGACATGGAAACTCCACCCAGATCGGGATTCAAACCTGGACCCCCAGTGCAGAGAGGTGGATGTGCTGAACAGTACGGCACCATATATATGTATATATATGGTGGCGTACTGTTATATATATATCTCCATGTATGTCCATCCATCCATTATCTTCCGCTTTATCCTCTACTAGGTTCACCGGGGGGGGGGGCACAGTCTATATGGGGCAATTTGGAGAACTCAATTGCCCTTGGTCCATGTTTTTGGACTGTGGGAGGAAACCGGAGAACGCGGAGGAAACCCACGCGGACACGGGGAGGACATGGGAACTCCACCCAGATGGGGATTCGAACTGGGAATCCCTAGTGCTGAGAGGAGAACATGCTAAACCACCCATGGCCATATATATATAACACTTCCCATCAGTCAACGTTACTGAGACGTGTGAGACGTATTCAGACCAGGGATCAGATGGACAATTAACAAGGAGAAGATCATAGTGCGGACGGCATGCGCTGGGGATTCTCGCTTCGAATCCCAATCTGTGTCCATGTCCTCCCCGTGTCCACGTGGGTCTCCTCCTGGTTCTCCAGTTTCCTCCCACAGTCCTAAAACATGGATTTAAGGTCAGTTCTCCAAATTGCCCCATATAGAGTGTGTCTGTGTGAGCGAGTGTGAGTCCAGTGATGGATTGGCGTCCTGTCCTGGGTGGATCTGCCCAGCGCCTGAAACTTTCTCCCCGTGACCCTAATAGAGGATAAAGCAGGAGATAATGGATGGATGGATGGTAATAGTTAAAATAAAGCGATATGTCTTTGCTGAGCCTCGGCGGTCGTGCGTGCTGCGGTCATTGGTGCTATATTTAGTTGATCTGCGGTCACTTCTCAGAAGTCTCCTCGCTGTCCTGCCGGTAAGGTGATGGACAGAGAGGACAGGAGCTAATGGAGGTCAGAGGGATATCTGCAGCAGTGCTGGGCTTTAGGGACCCAGGCGTCATGGTGAGTAAAAAAAAATAAAAACCTTCTGGAAGCACCGGGTCATCCCTGCTGTTTAAAGGATGCTGACGAATATTCAGATGACGGGATAGGTTCGGTCCTGTTTTTGGTTTTATCCACCATACACACTTCTATAACCCATACGTCATCACGTGGCTTTAAAACTAAATCTTTTACATTCAGGGAATCAGGTTTAGTGTTCTTCAATGTTATATACACACACAGTCCAAAGTTAGGCCACGCCCCCTTTTTGCTCTATCATCGATCTCCTCCACTTTCCATATAGATGAAGTTTGTAGTTCTCCGATTACAGACTGTAGTCCATCCGTGTTCTTTGTTCTTGTTCGCCCCCTGTTGGTTCTCTGGAGCATCACAGAACAGGTATTATTTGGGTGGTGGATTGTTTGTTGTCAGTTTTGCAGTGACAATTACAACCAGGACACTGGACACACACTCACTCACACAGACACACTCTATATGGGGCAATTTGGAAAACTTACTTGACCTTTAATACATGTTTTTGGACTGTGGAAGGAAACCGGAGAACCCGGAGGAAACCCACGCAGACACGGGGAGGACATGGAAACTCCACCCAGATTGGGATTCGAACCGGGAATCCCCAGCGCTGAGAGGGGAACATGCCAAACCCCAAGCCACCGTGCCACCCCACAAAAACCCACTCTATATGGGGCAATTTTGGAGTATTGATTTCAACTTAAGCCATGCTTTTGGACTGTGGGAGGAAACCAGAGAACCCGGAGGAAACCCACACGGATGCGGGGAGGACATGAAAACTCCGCCCAGATTGGGATTCGAACCTGGAATCCCCCATGCTGAGAGGAGAACGTGCTAAACCACAAAGCCACCGTGCCGCCTCATTGGAAACATCCATTCATTATAGTCCATTTTATCCTTTATTAGGGTCGTGGGGGGGGGGGTTCCCCATGTTCATCCAGGGGAGAACGTTTCGGGTGCTGGGCAGATACACCCAGGACAGGACGCCAATCTATCACAGGACACACACTCACTCACACAGACACACTCTATATGGGGCAATTGAACCCAATTGACTTGATCCATGTTTTTGGACTGTGGGAGAAAACTGGAGAACCCGGAGGAAACTCACACAGACACGGGGAGGACATGGAAACTCCAGGTTGGGATTCGAACCGGGAATCCCCAGCGCTGAAAGGAGAACATGCCAACCACTAAGCCACCGTGCCATCCTTGGATAGTAATAATGCACCCACCCAATAACCCCTGCTCTGTGGGGGTACTATTGGGGTTCTGAGCATTAGAACAGAGAACACAGTATGTCTTGCAGAACACAAACAGATGGACTACAGAATGTTCCTGTAGAACTACAAAGTCCATCTTTACGGAACATGGAACTGAGAACGTAGTAGAGGTGTGTCCAAACTTTTGACCGGTGAGTCAGATCCGAGGCCAACTGATAAGTAAAGAGGGGGATGACGCGACCTTTAAAAGGATTTCCATTCATTTCTTCAATCGTCGGACGCGAAATCGGGGGGGGGGGGGGGGGGGGGGGGGGGGGGGGGGGGGGGGGGGGGGGGGGGGGGGGGGGGGGGGGGGGGGGGGGGGGGGGGGGGGGGGGGGGGGGGGGGGCCCCCCCCGCCCGCCCGCACCCCCCCCCGCCCCTCTGCTGCGACAGGACTATCAATAGAGACAGAAACACATGGAAAGCAGGAGAGCGCACAGTCACGCTCGGTGAGTGACGCACGAGCCGGCCGCTGAATCAATGAGACGTCAATGGCGTCTTATCGTCATCTGGTGCAGCTTGACTGCAATGGCCCTCCTGCTGGGAGGGGTCCCGCTGCGTGGGCTCTCGTGAGCACTTAGAAGTTCGACTATTTACAAACTTCGTTTAAAAATAATTAATAATCACAATAAGAAATTAGAACGTTTTTTTTTATTTTATTTTTTTTTAAAGTTGTGTAAACTCAAAGCAGTCCGCGTCGTTGAGCATCCATCCATCCCTCCCTCCCCATGCCCACCAGGGGAGAACGTTTCGGGCGCTGGGCAGATCCACCCAGGACAGGGGGGCAATCTATCTCTGGGCACACACTCACTCACACACACACACACTCTATATGGGGCAATTTGGAGAATTCAATTGACCTTGAATCCATGTTTTTGGACTGTGGGAGGAAACCGGAGAACCCGGAGGAAGCCCACGCGGACACGTAGGGAGGACGTGGAAACTCCACCCAGATTGGGATTCGAACCGGGAATCCCTAGTGCTGAGAGGAGAACATGCTAAACCACTAAGCCACCGTGCCACTACCAAATGATGATAATGAAATGCGGACATGGGGAGGACATGCAAACTCCACCCAGATTTAGATTCGAAAGCGGGAATGGGGGGTGGGGGGGACACACACCCAAGACAGGGTGCCAATCTATCGCAGGGCATACATTCACTCATACACACACACACACACACTCTATATGGGGCAATTTGGAGCATTCAATTCACCTTGATCCACGTTTTTGGACTGTGGGAGGAAACCGGAGAACCCGGAGGAACCCCACGCGGACACGGGGAGGACATGGAAACTCCACCCAGATGGGGATTCGAACCGGGAACCCCTAGCGCTGAGAGGAGAACATGCCAACCACTAAGCCAGCGTGCCTAATAAACCCCAGCTGTACTCCACCACCCGTCCCCCGCTCACCCGTTGTCGTGTTGGTGGTGTAAATCCCAGCGGCTGATGTTCCTCGGGATCGAATCTGTACACAAACCAGAAATGAGGGACGTCTCCCGCCAACGCTTTCGTCCCTTTCGCCTGGACATCATTTTCTTTAAACATCAGAGGGTTCCCCCTCGCTTTAGAACACCCCCCTATAAATTGCCATGGCTTCCCTGCAGCGCCCTCAGCAGAATCCATCATTGTAATTACATTTCTCGTAGTGTAGGACTGCTGGCACGTCCATTCATCACCGAGTCCAGAACACAGCAGCAGATATAAACGACTCGGGACGGACGTGGACCTTAAATCAGCGTTCTTCAGGGGTCCACCGTTCGGGAACGTCTCGCTGTGGCGTAGCCGGGGTGGAGACGAACAGCCGCCGCTTGGGGACGATTTGCTGACGGGTAATTAATGCACCTGCTGGAGGTTCCGCTGACAGTGGGTGTGCGCGATGAAAAGAAGGTGGATGAGCCTCCCGCTGAGCCTCGGTCCTCACAAGGTTTCATCCATCCATCCATTATCTTCCGCTTTTTCCTATATTAGGGTCGTGGGGGGGCGGCAACGGTGGCTTAGTGGTTGGCATGTTCTCCTTTCAGCGCTGGGGGTTCCCGGTTCGAATCCCCATCTGGGTGGAGTTTCCATGTCCTCCCCGTGTCGGCATGGGTTTCCTACGGGTTCTCCGGTTTCCTCCCACAGTCCAAAAACATTGATCAAGGTGAATTGAATTCTTCAAATTGCCCTATATTGAGTGTGTGCGTGTGTGTGAGTGAGTAGCGATAGATTGTCCCCCTGTCCTGGGTGTATCTGCCCAGCGCCCGAAACGTTCTCCCCTGGATGGGCATGGGGAACCCCCCCCCCCGCGACCCCAATAGAGGATAAAGCGGAAGAAAATGAATGAATAAATGACAGGATCTGTGGCGCTGAAATGCTGATGTTCCAGGGAGCCCTCATGACTAGGTAACCTGCTGGTTCTGCCCTTTTTCATGCAGCTCTAGTTAATCAAATTTTGTTTGCTGCTCATTTTAATATTTGCGAAAACTAGGGCTGAATCATGTGATCAATTTAAGAAATACAAAAAATTTGTCAAAGTCGGTGTAAAAAACGACCCAACTACAAAAATAAACACCAAGCATCCAACATTAAAGTGGAACCTTTAAAATGCGGCGGATGCGACGCATATAAATGCACTTTGCAATTACAGCCTGGAGTCCATCTGTTGTTCTGTATTTTTTTTATTAGTCCACTTCACTTTGTTACCTAACGATCAGGACCCTGCAGAAACGCCTGGAACGGCTGCAGGCAAGCGCGCCATTATGCCCTGTAATATATGTAATGACCCAGAGCTGAGCGCCCACTTATGTCAATTTAAAAACATTCAGCTCCGGATCAATGACTGGCATCTGGTGCGCCCACAACCGAGCCAACGTTCCATTCCAGTTTCAGCGGCGGCACCCGTATAATTAGCTGTTATATTAATTAAGGGCAGGGTTTCGTCATGACGAGAATGCAGGCAGTCATTCATTCCGACTCGTTCCCATCCCAATGTCACTCATTCATCTATTATCTTCCGCTTTATCCTCTATTAGGCCCGCGGGGGAGGGGGGGGGTGTTCCCCATGCCCATCCAGGGGAGAACGTTTCAGGCACTGAGCAGATACACCCAGGACAGGGGGGCAATCTATCACTGGGCACACACTCACTCACACAGATATGGGGCAATTTGGAGAACTCAATTGACTTGAGGCGGCACGCTGGATAAGTGTTCGCCTCTCAGCACTGGGGACTCCCCGTTCGAATCCCCATCTGGGTGGAGTTTCCATGTTCTCCCCGTGTCCGCGTGGGTTTCCTCCGGGTTCTCCGGTTTCCTCCCACAGTCCAAAAACATAGATCAAGTCAATTGAGTTCTCCAAATTGCCCCCTATAGAGTGTGTCTGTGTGAGTGAGTGAGTGTGTGCCCAGCGATAGATTGGCGCCCTGTCCTGGGTGTATCTGCCCATCACCCGAAACGTTCTCCCCTGGATGGGCATGGGGAACCCCCCCCCCCTCGCGACCCTAATAAAGGATAAAGCGGAAGATAATGGATGAATGAATGAATTGACTTGATCCATGTATTTTGGACTGTGGGAGGAAACCCGGAGAACCCGGAGGAAACCCACGCGGACACGGGGAGGACATGGAAACTCCACCTAGATGGGGATTCAAACCGGGAATCCCTAGTGCCGAGAGGCCAACATGCCAACCACTAAGCCACCGTGCCGCCCTCCCAATGTCGCTCTCCATCCATTGGCGACGTATGATATCGTTGACGAGAATCCGCCGCATGTCATACTTTAAAAGCAGAGCTGTTGAGTTATCTCGCTCCCTTCACCAGACGAACACAGGGGTCGAGATAAACGCCGTCTTTAAAATCGAAACCCTCGGCCTGCCGCCGACTGATTAGGAGCCGGAACAATTACTCTAATCGTGTCATCTTAACAAAGCTCTGCGATAAGCCAAACTGGGCGCCGTAATCCTCAGGACCTTCGTTAACGCGGAATATCGTCTCTTATCTGCTTTTATAATGAGGATAAATCACCTCGCAGACGTCGGAGCGAAGCGGGAAAACATCCTGGTTTTAATTGGCATCCGTTCCTCCGTCCGATCGTCAGACCGGCGACGGGAACATCAGCTCCGAGACTAATTCAGACCAACCTTCTGCGCCTGTTCTGCGATATATCATTATAGAGAGGTAGAAGACATCTGTAAGCCTCTCCTCGGCGTAACTCCTGACCTTTTTAACTCCTATTTATAACAATGTACAGCATCAAAAGTTTGGAAACACCCCCTTCTTGCTCCATCATCATATTCAGACGACGGGATAGGTTTAGTACTTTTTTGGTTTTATCTATACACACGGCGGCACGGTGGCTTAGTGGTTTAGCATGTTCGCCTCGCAGCGTTAGGGATTTCCGGTTCGAACGCCCATCTGGGTGGAGTTTCCATGTCCTCCCCGTGTCCGCGTGGGTTTCCTCCGGGTTCTCCGGTTTCCTCCCACAGTCCAAAAACATGGATCAAGTCAATTGAATTCTCCAAATTGCCCCATATAGAGTGTTTGTGTGTGAGTGAGTGTGTGCCCAGCGATGGATTGGCGCCCTGTCCTTGGTGTATCTGCCCAGCACCTGAGATGTTCTCCCCTGGATGGGCATGGGGAACCCCCCCGCGACCCTAATAGAGGATAAAGCGGGAGATAATGAATGAATGAATGAATGAATCTATACACACTTCCATAACCATACATCATCACGTCACTTAATTAATAATAATTATTCATAATAATTAATAATTTACATTCGGGGCATCAGGTTTAGTGTTTTTCAATGTTATATACACACACTCTGACATATGACCCTAATCTGCTTTGTATGTGGCCATACAGTACCAGCCAAAAGTTAGGCCACGCCCCCTTCTTGCTCCATCTGTCTATTTTGTCCACTTATCATATAGATGGAGTTTGTAGTTTCACAATTACAGACTGTAGTCTGTGTGTTCTTTGTTCTTGTTCGCCCCCTGTTGGTTCTCAGAAGCATCACAGAACAGGTCTCATTTGGGTGGTGGATTGTTTATGGTCAGTTCTGCAGTGACACTGATGTGATGGGGGGGGTTTAGTGTAGCAGTGCTGCTGGAGTTTCATTTAAACTCCTCAGTGACACTGCTGGGATAAGACTAATGCCCCCACCCAATAACCCCTACTCTGCGGGGGTACTATTGGAGAACATAGTACACAGTATGTACTGCAGAACACAAACAGATGGACTACAGACTGGAATTATAGAACTACAAGGTCCATCTTACCATATAGATGGACTTTGTAGTTCTACAATTACAGACTGTAGTCCATCTGTAATCTTTGTTCTTGTTCGCCCCCTGTTGGTTCTCAGGAGCATCACAGAACAGGTCTCATTTGGGTGGTGGATTGTTTATTGTCAGTTTTGCAGGGACACTGATGTGGTGAGGAGAGGTGGTTAGTGTAGTTCCATTTAAACACCTCAGTGACACTGCTGGGATAGGACTAATGCCCCCACCCAATAACCCCTGCTCTGTGGGGGTACTATTGGGGTTCTGAGCATTAGAACAGAGAACACAGTATGTACTGTAGAACACAAACAGATGGACTACAGAATGTTACAGTAGAACTACAAAGTCCGTCTTTACTGTAGTGGGAACCAAGAACGTGGAACCAATAGGCAGCGTGTCCAAACTTTTGGCTGCTGCTGTAATTAAAAACATGAATCTATTTTTTTTTAATAGACTGGATAGAATCTCGCAGGCTACGTTTAATACGACGCCTTTTTGAAATATAATTTCTTTTAGGTGGCGTTCCACTGACCTTTCCTGAATTTCTTCAGATCCACATATGAGTCCAGAAAATTACCCAGACCCCCCCCCCCCCCCCCCCCCCCAATTCAGGGCTCGTAAAAGCAGAGCTGTGGGCGGAGGCCGCAGCGGAGCAGGGTTCAAAGTAAATGCCTTTCCCCAGGACGCCGCGGCTAAATCCATCACAGCGACTCCCTCTATGGCCCAGCGAGACCTCGAACACGTAACATTTACTCTAAATTACCCGGCTTCAAAGAGAACGGCCTGCAAACAAATTAAAGTCTGCCTCACAATGGTCAAGATGGGGGCAACCTATCGCAACTGAAATGATAGATTTACTCTATTACATTTCATGAAAAGTTATTCATCTTAACTTTTATTTACGTTGCACAATTAAATACAGAACTTTTTATTTATTCATTCATTCATTATCTTCCGCTTTATCTTATATTAGAGTCGCGGGGAGGGGGGGCAGATACACCCAGGACAGGACGCCAATCCATCGCTGGGCACACACTCACTCACACAGACACACTCCATATGGGGCAATTTGGAGAATTCAATTGACTTGATCCATGTTTTTGGACTGTGGGAGGAAACCGGACAACCCGGAGGAAACCCACGCGGACACGGGAGAACATGCAAACTCGAACCGGGATTCCCTAGCGCTGAGAGGAGAACATACCAAACCATTAAGCCCACACTAAGCCCACATAACAATAAATGTCCTATAAAGCTTTTTCATACAGGAAAGTCTCAGGAAGTATAGAACATGCTAAACCACTAAGCCACCTTTTTATATTTATAACTTAATAATAATTTATATAATAATAATAATAATAATAATAATAATAATAATAATAATAATAATTAACTCATTTTTCTATGTCTGATCTACAGTTTATTACTAAAATTAAATATGTAAAAAAAAATACATATATTAGGATCTGCCTCCATCTAGTGGACAGTTTACTTTTGACAGAGGACAATTTGGGATTTTTCCCAGGAAAAAAAACCCCAAGAATTTTACAATCTGAACCCATTCATCCATTATCTTCCGCTTTATCCTATATTAGAGAACATTTCGTGCGCTGGGCAGATATACACACATTCACTCACACAGACACGCACACAAACACACTCTATATGGGGCAATTTGGAGAACTCAATTGACTTGCTCCTTGTTTTTGGACTGTGGGAGGAAACCGGAGAACCTGGAGGAAACCCACGCAGACACGGGGAGAACATGGAAACTCCACCAGATAGGGATTCGAACTGGGAATCCCTAGCACTGAGAGGAGAACATGCTAAACCACTAAGCCACCTCACAATCTGAACATTTATTTCAATTTAAAGAAATATGAGTGTTTAATATTAGATGGGAATTTGACTTGTACTTTGTGATTAACAAAAAATTAGAGAATAAGGACTCAGTATAAACTTCTAGTGACACGTTATTATGCAATTGCTCTTAAATTAGAGCCCCAGGACCCACAGAGGACCATGTCATCAAGCCCTGGGTCCTTGGAAGGTTAATTACACTGTAGTTGAATACCAGATTAAAGGAAAAGACTTGTTTGTGTTGGACTGGAAAGGATCGAGACGTTTTAAAAACCAAGGCTCCAGATAGGCTCTCCTGGTGGAGATTTACATGTGGAGGGAACAGATTGGAAGGTCAGGTGGTGCTAAATCAAGACTATTAACAATAAAAAGCAAATAAAATAAAATAAATAAATCTCTGTTTTTGACTAATTTGATTTGAGATGTCGGGCCTTTATTCATTTATTCATTTATTCATTCATTATCTTCCGCTTTGTCCTCTATTAGGGTTGCGGTGGGGGGTTCCCCATGCCCATCCAGAGGAGAATGTTTCGGGCGCTGGGCAGATACACCCAGGACAGGACGCCGATCCATCGCTGGGCACACACTCACTCACTCAAACACACACTCTATATGGGGCAATTTGGAGAATTCAATTGACTTGATCCATGTTTTTGGACTGTGGGAGGAAACCGGAGAACCCGGAGGAAACCCAGGCAGACACGGGGAGAACATGGAAACTCCACCCAGATGGGGATTCGAACTGGAAATCCTTAGTGCTGAGAGGAGAACATGCTAAACCACTAAGCCACCGTGCCGCCATGTCGGGCCTTTATCCAAACAGACATGTCGGTGGAGCAGGCGGATATCTGAGACGAAACTGAGGTGTCATTAGGGCAAAGAACATGTTAGGACATAAAGGACATTGGCATGGCAACGATAAGAGATAAGGTTCTCTGCAAATAAGAAAACTGTTTGAACAATATTCCAAATTGGGCTCAAACTGCAGCAGCTCCTCAATGGATTCTAAAATAAGCAGACATGCAAAGCATTACTCTCCTTTACCAGCAGATGTCCTTCTAACATTACAGCTGTGACCATTCATTCATTTATTCATTATCTTCCTCCTTTATCCTCTATTAGGGTCGCGGGGGGGGGGGTTCCCCAATGCCCATCAGGGGGGGGGGGTTCCCCAATGCCCATCCAGGGGAGAACGTCTCGGGCGCTGGGCAGATACACCCAGGACAGGACGCCGATCCATCGCTGGACACATACCTACTTACACAGACACACTCTATATGGGGGCAATTTGGAGAACTCAATTGACCTTGAGCCATGTTTTTGGACTGTGGGAGGAAACCGGAGAACCCGGCGGAAACCCACGCGGACACGGGAAGGACATGCAAACTCCACCCGGAGAGGAGAACATGCCAAATCACTAAGCCACTGTGCCACCAGTATACGTTATTATACCTGTATATAAATAAAATATGTAAATTAGACTAATGAGAGAATTAGAAGTTTATTTTTTGAGCTCAAAGCTGAGTTGAGCTTAGCGGTCGCCTGAGGTACCCCCCCCCCCCTCTGCCGCAAAAAGGGGGAAAGTCCCCGAAAACGCAACCTGCCCAAATAAAAAAAAAACATTTTTAATAGGGAAAAAAAATCTAACGTGAGATAATGAACCTCAAAACGGGGCTTTTCAAAGTCGTTTAGGGCGCTATATTTGGGGTGTGTTTATTTTGACCTCACCAAAATGACGGATACAGCCCGTCCATTGAAGCCCCGGATGCAGGCTGGATATGGACGTTAGGGCTCCATCCTGCCGCATGCACTCGGCTCTGAGGCGTTGCTGAAGCGGACGGACCCGCTGCGGATTTCGGGCCTCGGTTCTGGATCTTTCTGGATCTTTTAAAGCCATGACAGGAGGACAAAACGCCTTCGCGTCGTTTTCCAGAGCGCCGGAGACCCGCTAGAGCCAAAATCCGTGCTGTTTGGGGGTTTTAATCGCAGAATCGGACGCGGTTCCGTTAGCCGGTTAATGTTGTCGCTATAGCTTTAGCATTATAAGCTAAACCTTTAGTATTAACGAACGTTTTTTTCACCCCGTTGTGTTTTAAGAATCACGTTGTGTTTGTGTTTTTTGCTATATCTCTTGTTAGTGGTCTGTTGCGGTCAGGGAACTGTTTAAGCCATACGTCAAAACCGATATAATCGATATATCAATAATCGACTTATCGATTATTATCGATTATTTTAAGCAGTGTGTGTTCATGAAACGGCTTTAGACTTGAGGAACACAACAAAAGACCCGGAGACGGCCGGGGGAACCGGTTTATGTCGTAAATTTCGAGCAGGAACGGATCGCCCGGTCTTAATTTCCTCTCGGAAGGCGATATTGGTGTCGGATCGATCCTGCTCGGTGATCTTTCTACCATTCTCTGGTACTTTTTAAAATTTTTTATTTATTTTTTGTCTATAGAAACAAGAACTAGTTCATTCGAAGCAGGTGTCCCTCTTCGATTTCACAGGATGAATAATTTATAATTGATTCTCAGTTGACCGGCCGCAGGTCTCCTTCCTTCCTGCCAGCCTCGTTAATTGAGATTTGCACTAAACCCGTATTGGATCGGACGTCGGCGCCCCGTCTGCGAGGTCGTTTCCCCTCAGGAACTGTTGGATAAGTGATTTCCAACCTGGTTATTTATCACCCCGTCGAAGATGGAGACCCGCAGGACGACAAAGGCATGAAGAAAACGCTGACCCTGCCCGACATTTCCTCCCGCTTCGCCGAAATGTGGTAGGCACGCACCGGCCCGAGTGCAAAGCGAGGTTTCCGGGGGGTGTATGGATCTCTGATTGGCTGCAGGGACTTGCGTATCCACCGCCCCCGACCACCCGATGTGAAGGATTGCCCTGGGTTTGTGGAGCGAAAAAGACGCCAAGATGGGAGAGACCAGACTCAACGACTCGAACGTGAAGGTGGCCGTCCGGGTCCGGCCGATGAACCGGAGAGGTGAGGCACAGATTTCGTTGGTTCGTGACATTACCACCGTACTCGCCTTTAAAGCACTACTTAAAGCACCAATTTGTTATTCACACTGACCGGATAGATCATCCGTGTCAAAGTCCTGGCCCTCGGGCCATATCCGGCCCATGATAAGGTCTCTAGGACAACAAATTTGTTGCCAAGAAGAGATGCCAAGCATCCATCTCTCACAGAAATCTGATGCAAATTTTATTCATATTTCCTGGATTTTTGCTCATCTTTTGAATTTATTGAATTTATGTATTTTTTTGGGGAGCAGGAATATCTAAAAAAAAAAAAAAACATTCTAAAATGGTCCAACAGCAAGGACAGCACGGTGGCTTAGTGGTTGGCATGTTCACCTCTCAGCGCTAGGGATTCCAGGTTCGAATCCGCATCTGGGTGGAATTTCCATGTCCTCCCCGTGTCCGCGTGGGTCTCCGGTTTCCTCCCACATTCCGAAAACGTGGCTCAAGCTCAGTTGAATGCTTTAAATTGCCCCATATAGAGTGTGAGTGTGTGCCCAGCGATGGATTGGTGTCCTGTCCTGGGTGTATCTGCCCAGCGCCCGAAACGTTCTGCCCTGGATGGGCATGGGGAACACCCCATGCCCCCCATGCCCCCCCCCTCCGCGACCCTAATAGAGGATAAAGCGGAAGATAATGGATGGATATAACATTGGATTCCAAAGTCTTGTAGGAGGATTTAAGTGTTAGTTTGGGGTTATAGTAACATTATAGACGTGCTGTGCTCTGTGTGTGTGTGTGTGTGTGTGTGTGTGTGTGTGTGTGTGGTCCCATGCAAATGGCTCAGACGGAAGGTCTTTCCTTATGTAAACGCTAATTTTGCATGACGACACACAGACAACGCCCGGCTGATAAGAGCTCAATAAATCTGAACGCGTGTTGGATGAAGTTTAAGGTCAAAGCTCCAGTTCCCGTGGACGCATGTGGACGCATGTGGACACAGATACCCCCGGATCACCCATAAATTCGGGTGTCTGGACGAGAGTACTGCTGCACATTGAAACCCACATCCCAAAAGCCCGCAGAACCCAGCGTAGTGCTTTAAAGGCGAGTACGCTGGGCAATCTATTGCTGGGAACACACTCACTCGCATGGACACACTCTATGTGGGGCAATTTGGAGAACTCAATTGACCTTGAGCCATGTTTTTGGACTGTGGGAGGAAACCGGAGAACCCGGAGGAGACCCACGCGGACACGGGGAGGACATGGAAACTCCACCCAGATTGGGATTCGAACCGGGACTCCCTAGTGCTGAGAGGAGAACATGCTAAACCACTAAGCCACCGTGCCGACCCTGTCGCCAACCATCCGTTATCTCCCGCTTTATCCTCTATTAGGGTCGCGGGGACGGGGGTGGGGAAGGGGGTTCCCCATGTCCATCTATCACTGGACACATACTCACTCACACAGACACACTCTATATGGGGCAATTTATAGAATTCAATTGACCTTGATCCATGTTTTTGGACTGTGACTGTGTTTTCTGCTACTGCCCCTTCTCACAACAGGGTCTGGTTCCCGAGCTGGAACATGTGTACAGCATGGGGTAGGAATGACCGGATGCAAAAAACGATGACCTCACGCTCACAGGTGGCGCCCCGCCCCTCTTACAGTGTGTCATGCTGTTTATTTTGGACTTTCTCCTGAGTGCAGCAACACCGTCCATGCAGCATAAGACCTACCCTGAGGAAGGTGAACAGAGATTTACCTTCAGCAGCCACTTTATTAGATCCCCCTTGGTCCATTTTGTTATTCACACTGCCCAGATAGATCGTAGGTGTCAAAGTCCAGGCCCGCGGGCCATATCCGGCCCATGATACGATCTCTGTAACACCAAGAAGAGATGCCATGCATCCAGCTCTCACAAAAGCATGTTCTCCTCTCAGCACTAGGGATTCCCGGTTCGAATCCCCATCTGGGTGGAGTTTCCATGTCCTCCCCGTGTCTGCGTGGGTTTCCTCCGGGTTCTCCGGTTTCCTCCCACAGTCCAAAAACATGGATTGAGGTCAATTGAGTTCTCCAAATTGCCCCATATAGAGGGGGGGGGGGGGGGGGGGGGGGGGGGGGGGGGGGGGGGGGGGGGGGGGGGGGGGGGGGGGGGGGGGGGGGGGGGGGGGGGGGGGGGGGGGGGGGGGGGGGGGGATTCGAACCGGGAATCCCCAGCGCTGAGAGGAGAACATGCCAAACCACTAAGCCCCCGTGCCGTCCTTGCTCTTGGACCATCCATCCATTGTCTTCCACTTTATCCTCTATTAGGGGGGTGGGGGGGTTCCCCTCCCCTCCCCTCCCCATGCCCATCCAGGGGAGAACGTCTCGGACGCTGGGCAGATACACCCAGGTCAGGGGGGGCTATCAGTGGACACACACTCTATATGGGGCAATTTGGAGAACTCAATTCACTAAGCCACCGTGCCGCCCCGTCCCTAAACGACGATCAGACGTTTACAGCCTCACAGTTATTCCGAAAGTGGAACTTGCGCCTCTGAAAATGAAAGACGCCGGCGTTCCCCTGACGGATTTGGAGACGTAGCGTCGGTCACAAGACTCTCAGCCCGTTACGCGAGCGCTGCTGGACCCCGCCCCGTAATCCCGCCACTCAGCCGAAATAAGCTCTCTAATAGGTCAGGGTGCACATGGTCCGGATTCCACATGCGAACCCGGACGCTCGGCGTTTTTCGGTCTCGTACGGTCACCACCCCCCCCCCTGCTCTCGCTTTCCCAGCCTGCTTTCTGCTTCTGCTTCCCTCGTCCGTCGGACAAAAGGAGGAAGGGAGACCGGCGCGGCGGCAGCAGCGATCTGCAGACGTTGCATAACAGAACAGATTTTCGCGGACGGAGATGTTTTTGGAACTTTTAAAGAACGAGCTTGTTCCCCACCCCACCCCTCCGACACCCCTCTCAACCCCCCCACCAAGTCCATCCAGTCCAATCAGGGCCCGGAAGCGGCTGAAGCCATAATAAGTGACTGAGACTGTAAACCGCCGATGTCGTCATATGTACAATTATAGACATTTTTAGGTCACAACGTCGGGTCGGGGCAACGTGACGGCATTTTCTGCTAGATGTTTTACATTCGCGGCCGGCACTGGGGCTTGGTGGTTTAGCATGTTCTCCTCTCAGCGCTAGGGATTCCCGGTTCCGAATCCCAATCTGGGTGGAGTTTCCATGTCCTCCCTGTGTCCGCGTAGGTTTCCCCCCGGTTCTCCGGTTTCCTCCCACAGTCCAAAAACATGGATCAAGGTCAATGGAATTCTCCAAATTGCCCCATATAGAGTGTGTGTGTGTCCAGCGATGGATTGGCGCCCTGTCCTGGGTGTATCTGCCCAGCGCCCGAAACGTTCTCCCCTGCAGTGCACGTTGTTTCAGAAGATCTGAATTGGGATTCCGTCACTACTGTTCTCCTTCGTCGTCCTTCAGACCCGTCACGGTGATGTCCTCTGGACGCTCGTAGGACGTTCGTCCAAACTGTTTGTTCTCCTCGTTGCCCTCAGAAGCCCTCGGTGGAGGGAGGAAGGCCTGGGTTTCCTTCTTGAGCATAAGGTGCTCATGAGGCCTTGGGTCACATGTTCTGTCTACTCCTGGGATTTCTGAGTCAGCATCACATCCTCCATTGTCCCAGTTCTCCATCAGTCGTCCATCAGTGGGAGTGTTCATAAGGCCTCATGTGCAGCTGAACATGTGCTTAGGGTTCCTCCTCTGTGATTAACTTTGTGGGAACACTTGGGGGAAGGTCTTTTCCGAACCTGGTGGATGATGTTGGTGTGGACGACTTCTCTATCCAAGCCCAGCTTTATAGACTTGAGAGCCAGGTTCTTTCATCTGACCTCATTGTTCTTGGTCTAAAGTGCCAAACCTCTTCCCCAAATCTTCTGGAACGCCTTTGCAGAATAGGGACGCCGTTGGAGGTGGGCCGCTGAGAAGATCGAATAGCTCAGGACTTCTGTCATTTCCATGTTTCATTGTTAACGTGGCAACCGCACAGCTGATTCAGCATCCGCCTGTCAACACCCTCCTCGCATGGGCCAGCTGGTGTCCCAGATCCACTTCAACAAACCGGTTTACGTGCCTAATTAGTAGGGGTGCGAGTCTTTGAGGGTCTGACGATTCGATTCCGATTTTAGAGGTCACGATTTGATACAGAAACGATTTTACAGTTCATCCATCCAGCATTTTCTGCTTTATCCTCTATTACGGTCGTGTGTGGGGGGGGGGTTCCCCATGCCCATCCAGAGGGAGAACGTTTTGGGCGCTTGGCAGATACACCCAGGACAGGGGGGCAATCTATAGCTGGGCACACACTCACATACACACAGACAAGCACTTATATATATATATATATATTCATTCATTCATTATCTTCCGCTTTATCCTCTATTAGGGTCGCGGTGGGGTTCCCCATGCCCATCCAGGGGAGAACGTCTCGGGCGCTGGGCAGATAGACCCAGGACAGGACGCCAATTTATCGCTGGGCAATATACATATATATATATGGGGCAATTTGGAGAACTCAATGGACTTGTTTTTGGACTGTGGGAGGAAACCAGAGAACCCGGAGACCCACGCGGACACGGGGAGGACATGGAAACTCCACTCAGATGGGGATTTGAACCAGGAATCCCTAACGCTGAGAGGAGAACATGCTAAACCACTAAGCCACCGTGCCGCCCCCAAACTAAAATACAGACTTAAAACTTCACATAAAGAAATAAAATCCACACTTCAGTCTTTTTAACTATATTGCACCGACATTCGCTACATTTTTAAAACTTTAAATATTAAATATGTTTTTCAACTTTTCAACGTCTTTTATCTCGAGGTGATGTCACGGCAAATGGGGGAAGGGGGGGGGGTCGAATCGCGCTCTCCCCCCCGCTCCATGCTTCCTACAACAGGAGCCGGTTAACGAGCGTGCTGTACGGCGGCCGGGCGGATCCGTAACGCGATACTCAGTACGCTCGGAAGGGGGCGCCAAAAATACTTTAATGCATTTTTTAAAAAAAATCGATTCTTGGAACATTTGGAATCGATTTTGAATCGCCCGGACTACGAATCGCGATTCTTTGAAGAATCGATTTTTTTTAGCACCCCTACTAATTAAGGTGGACTTTGGTCCTCTAAGCTCGCTTGCCAAAATGTCAACGCCACGTCCAAATTTCACTGGAACGAGCCGTATGAGGTCCACATCCGTACCCGCCGTGTTTGCTCTTGGTGTATTTGTTTGTCTTTCTCTAAGCCTCTTGTCAGTGTCGTTTATTGCGAAGCTCTTGCAGATACATTTGACCTTAACCCCCCGCTGGAACCCAAAAAACCGTTTTACAGACGCGGTTTTCGATTAGACGGCTTCTGTTTGGTGTGTGTAGTGATTTTTTATTTCCTTTTTTGTCTGAACAGAAAAAGACCTCAACACAAAATGTGTGATCGACATGGAGGGCAACCAGACGGTCCTGCAGCCTGCGAGTGGGAACCTGGGGAAAGCGGATTCAAGGTAAAACATTCGCTTTAAAGTCTTTATAATTCAATATCTGATGCAGAGCCACCTTATATTCTGGGTTATTGATTGTTGTGCGGTGGATGGATGGGTGGATGGATGGGTGGATGGATGGATGGGTGGATGGATGGGTGGGTGGATGGGTGGGTGGGTGGGTGGGTGGGTGGGTGGCATGGAGGTGTCCTGTATAAAAGTGAATACTATATATTAAAGCAACAAGGTATAAGAGGGCGTGGCATTATTAATACGGAATAAATCACATAGAGGTGGTGTTAGTCCTGACATGTTGTGGAGTACAGCTCCACCTCGTTCCCGTGATTTTATAAAAGCAATAAGACGCTTGAGGGTGTGTATTATTGTGCATATACTCATTCATTCTTTATCTTTTTCGTTATCCTGGGGGGTCCCCATGCCTATCCAGGGGACAACGTTTCAGGCGCTGGGCAGATACACCCAGGACAGGGCGCCAATCTATCACTGGGCACAGACACACTCTATATGGGGCAATTTGGAGAACTCGATTGACTTGATTCATGTTTTTGGACTGTGGGAGGAAACCGGAGAACTCGGAGGAAACCCACACAGACACGGGGAGGACATGGAAACTCCACCCAGATGGGGATTCGAACCGGGAATCCCTAGCGCTGAGAGGAGAACATGCTAAACCACTAAGCCACCGTGCCGCCTGTGCATATACTATTATATATCGAAAATAAAGCAAGGTTTGATTCGTAAATGTGTTTTTCAAAAGCAAAATCGTTAATAATCTGCTCTTCCGCGACATCTAGTCCGTTTTTTTAAATGAACGCTGATCACTGAGTAACAGGATTCTGGTTTCTCTAACGATCGGATACTGCTATCTAGTAGACAAATTACAGAACACAGTTCATAAACAAAACACGGGGAAATATGTATTGTACATAACGCATTGTGTAACACACAGAGATGTGTGTGAGTGCCAGTGATGTCATGGCTGGATATTCCAGCCAATCAGATATAAGGAGCGGGACTTCCCGTTTTATCCATCCATCTTCCACTTCATCATCTATTGGGGGAGGGGGTTCCCCATGCCCATCCAGGGGATAACGTTTCGGGCGCTGGGCAGATACACCTAGGACTGGGGGGGCAATCTATCACTGGGCACACACTCACTCACACAGACACGCACACAGACACACTCTCTATGGGGCAATTTGGAGCATTTAATTGACCTTGATCCATGTTTTTGGACTGTGGGAGGAAACCGAAGAATCTGGAGGAAACCCACGCGGACACGGGGAGGACATGGAAACTCCACCCAGATGGGGATTCGAACCTGGAATCCCTAGTGCTGAGAGGAGGACATGCCAACCAGTTGCTAGTTGTTCGATTTCCTGCTTAACCCAGCAACAGCCCCACTGCGTGCACACACACACACACACACACACACACACACACACACACACACACACACGACTGAATATTCATGAGTAGCTTCATGCTGGATGCATAATTAAGGAATGTCGGAGTTACTCTATACACTTCAGGCTCCTCCCAATATTCCAAAGGCTGAGTACGTTGGGTGTGTAATTGCCCCATATCGTTGCTGTTGGGTAAGGAACTCAACGCAGGGTTAGTTCTTGGGTTTCGGCGTGCTCAGGGCTCATTCTGCGATATGTCGGGGGTCTGTCGTAAAGCTGGCATGATGGGGGCAGGGTGGCAGGAGCGTGCGGACATGCCCGTCGGCCGCCGTGCGTCGGGACATAATTACCCCCCCACCCACCCCGTTACCAAGACGACTCAGAGGAAGGTCAACGCCGGGTCACGGACCGCCAAAGGACGGTTCTCTGTATGGTAGAAGTTAGGCGGCGCATCTGTCGGTCGTAAACAACCTTCTCCCGACTTGGTTTACGGTCGAAGACAACAGAGCGCCGTCAGGAGGCCCGGCTCCGCTCCAGTGACACCTACCCCCCCCACCCCCCCAGTGGGGCTCGCACAAAACACGAGAGGGGCCAGGTTTTTAAAACTTGCCCCTTACCTCACACGGGCGTGGCCCCCCGACAGCTGATTGTAATGACTCATGTGAGACTTGACACCTGACGTTTTTACTGTTCACCGAACAGACGATCGCCCGTCGCTTTGACGTGTTCACACTCTGCCGACTGCGGGGGCCGAGTTCCCCATGCTCATCCAGGGCAGAACGTTTCGGGCGCTGGGCAGATACACCCAGGACAGGACGCCAATCTATCGCTGGGCACACACACACTCACTCACACAGACAAGCACACATACACATATATTGGGGAATTTGGAAAACTCAATTGACCTTGATCCATGTTTTTGGACTGTGGGAGGAAACCGGAGAACCCGGAGGATACCCACGTGGACACGGGGAGGACATGGAAACTCCACCCAAATGGGGATTTCCAGCGCTGAGAGAAGAACAACTTAGAAACCACTAAGCCATATATAAGTCCATCCATCCATTATCTTCCACTTTATGCTCTATTAGGGTCGCGGGGGGGGGGGTTCTCCCCATGCCCATCCAGGGGAGAACGTTTCTGGCGCTGGGCAGATACACCCAGGACAGGACGCCAATCTATCACTGACAGACACACTCTATATGGGGCAATTTGGAGAACTTGGTGGACCTTGATCCATGTTTTTGGACTGTGGGAGGAAACTGGAGAACCCGGAGGATACCCACGCGGACATGAGAAGGACATGGAAACTCCACCCAGATTGGGATTTGAGTCTGGATTCCCAAAGCTGAGAGGAGAACATGCTAAACCACTAAGCCACCGTGCCGCCCTCTAACAAATCCTGTTTATATTTCAGGGTGTATATATATATATATAGTGTATATATTAGTATATTAGAGTACGTTTTGAGACGTGCTGGTTTTCTGGCTCAGCCGGCGTCGGCGCTCAGACGTCTTCATGCCTCGAGGACGACGGAGGACGCGTCGGCGCAGCCGCCGTGAGGAAACGAGCGCGTTGCAGACGGATGTTCTGCTTCCCACAGAGCAGAAATACTTCACTAATGAGCAGGTTCACGCCGACGGCGCGCTCGCTGTTCAAACACATCTCATTCTGCTTCCTCAGTGACGTCAAGAACAACAATTAGGCCTCGGACGTTAACCCCTTGAAGTCCCGAACAATTTTGGTTATTTATTGGACTTCATTTTTAACTTTTCAATAGGGCTCTACACTCAAAACCAAGCAAGTCAATGGAATTCTCCAGATTGCCCCATATAGAGTGTGAGTGAGTGTGTGTCCAGCGATAGATTGGCGCCCTGTCCTGGGTGTATCTGCCCAGCGTCTGAGACGTTCTCCCCTGGATGGGCATGGGGAACCCCCCCCTTACCCCCGTGCGACCCTAATAGAGGATAAAGCGGGAGATGATGGATGGATGGATTTGTCCGATGAAGCCGTGATTAGGACCCCATGAATAATCAGGTTTCCAATTCGTCCCATTGTTCTTTAGTGGTGTTGAAGGCAGAGGGTTGATTCATGCAAACTAATGCTGTTGGGGGGTATTTGCATTAAGGAAGGGCACGTTGGAGCAGGAAGGAGCTGCCTTAAAGCATGTTTACAGTGAGCAGACTTAGTGTTCGGTGTGACCTTCAGAGAACCACGAAATCCATCAACATCAGGGTTTGGAACAGGGGTGTCCACACTTTTCTGGCCCGAGATCTTCTTCTCCATTGGACAGGTCATCGAGATCTACCAGGGTTAAATTTTTTATTTTTATTTTTTGGCTTTTATATTGAAACCTGGCGGCACGGTGGCTTAGTGGTTTAGCACGTTCTCCTCTCAGCTCTAAGGATTCTCGGTTCGAATCCCCATCTGGGTGGAGTTTCCATGTTCTCCCCGTGTCTGCGTGGGTTTCCTCCGGGTTCTCCGGTTTCCTCCCACAGTCCAGAAACATGGAACAAGTAAATTGAATTCTCAAAATTGCCCCCTATAGAGTGTGTCTGTGTGAGTGAGTGTGTGTCCAGCGATGGATTGGCGCCCTGTCCTGGGTCTATCTGCCCAGCGCCCGAGACGTTCTCCCCTGGATGGGCATGGGGAACCCCACCGCGACCCTAATAGAGGATAAGTGGGAGATAATGAATGAATGAATGAATAAATGACGTAATTGTAACGTTGTTAATCGGGATTAATTGTAAAAAATGATTCATCGTCTCATCCCTACTTGGTAAGTCCGAATTTGGTGTTTTGAAGCCCTTGCACTGAGTTGTGAGGAGTGTAGGCTGCTGGAGGTCAGTACGTAGGAAATGTTTTTTTTTGTGGTTCACTCTGGGTCCACTTTTAATACACGTGGGCGTTTGGTTGGACTGTACTTACTTCAGCATCGTGGTCGACCAAGGGACACCACCGCGCGGTGATCCGTAGAACATGTAGTCAAAACACTGGTTCCGGCACCATGTTTGGAGCATCATCAGATAATTGAACTGCAGGACGCTGTCTTTAGTCCCCACATCGCCCGACGCTATCTCGACCTTGTGTGCAGTGGCCATGAATCAGTGCCAAAGCCAGTGTGTTCTACCATCAAAGCTCAAGGATGTGTGTGTCGTCACGTTTACAGTAACGGGAAAGGTCTATCCATCCATTATCTTCCGCTTTATCCTTTATTGGGGGGGGGGGGGGTTCCCTAGCCCATCCAGGGGAGAACGTTTCGGGCGCTGGGCAGATACACCCAGGACAGGGCGCCAATCTATCACTGGACGCACACTCACTCACACAGATACTCTCTATATGGGGCAAATTGGAGAATTCAATTGACCTTGATCCATGTTTTTTGGACTGTGGGAGGAAACCGGAGAACCCGGAGGAAACCCACGCGGACACGGGGAGGACATGGAAACTCCACCCAGATGGGGATTCGAAATGGGAATCCCCAGCGCTGAGAGGAGAACATGCTAAACCACTAAGCCACCGTGCCACCCGGGAAAAGGTCTAATCGTTTTTAAACATGACTGTACAGAGAGCCGAGGGATTCCTGTTTCAAATCCTCATCTGGGTGGAGTTTCCATGTCCTCCCCGTGTCAGCGTGGGTTTCCTCTGGGTTCTCTGGTTTCTTCTCATAGTTCCAAAAAACATGAATCGAGTAAATTGAGTTCTTCAAATTGCCCCATATAGACTTGTTTTGCTTGAATATTTATTAAGAAACTGGAAAGAACGTTTCGGGCGCTGGGCGGATACCCCCAAGGACAGGGCGCCAATCCATCACTGGACACGCAATTACTATATGGGGCAATTTAGAGCACCCAAAAATTCCTTGAATCTGTTTTTGGGACACGGCAGCACGGTGGCTTAGTGGTTTAGCAGGTTCTCCTCTGAACGCTAGGGGATTCCCGGTTCAAATCGCCATCTGGGTGGAGTCTCCATGTCCTCCCCGTGTCCGTGTGTGTTTACTCTGGGTTCTCTGGTTTCCTCCCATAGTTCCAAAAAACATGGATCGAGTCAAATGAATGTTCCTAATTGCCCCATATAGACTTGTTTTGCTTGAATATTTATTAAGAAACTGGAAAGAACGTTTTGGGCGCTGGGCGGATACCCCCCAGGACAGGGCGCCAATCCATCGCTGGACACGCAATTTCTATATGGGGCAATTAAGAGCACCCAAAAAACGGTGGCTTAGTAGTTGGCACGTTCTCCTCTCAGCGCTGGGGATTTCTGGTTCGAATCCCAATCTGGGTGGAGTTTCCATGTCCTCCCCGTGTCCGCGGAACACACTCCGGAACACACTCCGTTACCGTGCACTCCCATTAAACACGTTATTTTTGATTCGTCCTCATACTTTTGACAGTATCGTGATCACGTTTTGTCTCTAAAGCCTTTTTAATAGGCCTTGTTTGCCTCGCTTCCTCCCCCCACGCCCCCCCCCCTCGCCGACCGCCTCTTTTAGAGCCGAATGTGCATGTTCCCCTTCATTAAACCGTTGCGATGAATCTGAGCGTTAATTCGGGTCGAGTGCAGTGACGTCGTCCCTGCGTTCACGGATGTCCAATCATTCTCCGTCCAGGGGAGATGTTTTTAACGTAAAGTGGGGAAGGTAGTCGGCAGCGCACTGCCTCCTGTCCCCCCGGCACGCCGTCACGCGGCCCCCGGGTCACGGGGTCCGAGACGTCTCCCGATTAATCACTCGGCTGCCTCGCGCTGACAGCTGTCTCAGTAAGCATACATCAGCGCACAACCTACATCCAGGCTAATGGGTCGGCCATAGACCTCATCGAGTCCCGGAGATGAGTGTCCCCTTCACTCACGGAGATTAAAGGCGTTCCACGTCAATCTGCTCTGATTCGTTTCAATCTCTCGTTATCTTATTAATCGGCAGCACGGTGGCTTAGTGGTACAGCATGTTCTCCTCTCAGACCTAGGGATTCCCGGTTCGAATCCCCATCTGGGTGGAGTTTCCATGTCCTCCCCGTGTCCACGTAGCTTTCCTCCGGGTTCTCCGGTTTCCTCCCACAGTCCAAAAACAGGGCTCAAGGTCAATTGAGTTCTCCAAATTGCCCCATATAGAGTGTGTCTGTGTGAGTGAGTGTGTGCCCAGTGATAGATTGGTGTCCTGTCCTGGCTGTATCTGCCCAGCGCCCGAAACGTTCTCCCCTGGATGGGCATGAGGAACCCCACGCGACCCTAATATAGGAAAAAGCGGAAGATAATGAATGAATGAATGAATATTGAAACCTGTTTACACACATCACACATCACCGTCTGCGTCTCACACTCAGATGTCCATTAGCTCGGCTCCTGGGAAACTGTCCAGGCGATCAGTGAGAAGCTGGCGTTGGTCCCGGGGTCGAGCCGTGCAGCTGTTACGTTACCAGGAGTTTTTAAAACGTTTAAAAGCAGCTGCCGATTTTAAAGCGTCCGGTTAATTCTCTGGAACGAAGCTGGAGCTGGTTTTACACCGTGCGTGCTGTACGGCGGCCGTGCGTATCCGTAATGTGATATGCAGTGCGCTCGGGAGGGGGCGCCAAAAAGTCGATTCCGAATCACGATTCATTGAAGAATCGATTTTTTTTTAGCCCCCTTACTCATCAGTCATGTGACTGTCCTGCAGGACTGTTGCTGAGTCGGTGAAAAGAGGCGGTAGGTGTCGGATGTGTGGCTGAAGTGGCGCATGGCAGCTGTGCCGTTCATTAGATGTTGGTAAGCAAATGGGGGTCTGATGCACAAGCTCACCAAATTGCTTGGGCCCCTAAGCGAGGCCCCTACAATCTATATGTCTCTGAAATGACAGAATGCACTGAAGACGAGATTCAAACATGCTGAAGGTTGAGGATGGAGCCACCAGGCAGGAGGAGGTTTAGAGAACCTCCTCCATGTCACCTCCTCGCCGTCGTCTTCCTGCCTCGTGTTTGTTTATAAACCCAAACGTGGGCCGGTATGACCTTCCAACCGGTCCGTCCTGTCCTGCACCTCCACGTCCTCCACCCGGCCCCCATCTCTTTCAGCGATTTCGGCAATGTGACTGGAGTTGCCGCCGCCGCGCCGGTTACTTATCCTCCGACAGATTTCCCGGCAACCGTGACCTGATTTTAACTGACGAGCCGAGCCTGGGGGGGGGGGGGGGGGGGGGTTTTGAAACCCGAACAGTTTTTACCCCCAGCGCTCGTTTGATGGTAATTTTTCAGTGCGAGCGCTAATTTTTGGACTGTGTACGGCATGCTCCACTGACCCAGAGGGCTCCGGCTTTCTGTGATGTTTATTAAAACGGGTCCCACAAATATATGTATGTATACGTATGTATGTGCGTGTATATATATGTATGTATGTATGTATGTGTATATATATATATATATATATGTATATGTGTGTGTGTGTGTATATATATATGTGTGTGTGTGTGTGTGTGTGTATATATATATATATATATGTGTGTGTGTGTGTATATATATATATATATAAATTGTATAGTTATTTTATTATATGCATTATTATATTTGGCACTATTCATGAGGTTCTTAAGGAGTGGTCATGGTTAGAATTCCGGGGGTGGGAGGGGTTGCTATATGGCACATTTTTTAAATGTATTTTTAATTTATGACGTCGCTGTGTCCCTCACCATGTTCTCTGGTGCCGCAGTGTCATGTACTTGTCAGCCGCACACAGTATTTACAGAATTTCCCAATAGGACATGGAACGACCCAGAACCTAGAAAACCGAGGCTGTGAGCCAGGTCCTGCCTCAGTTTCGGACCTCAGAGATGGAAAAATGGTCCTAACTTTCAGTATTTACGCTCCAAATTTGACTAATATGACTTTCTGGATGAGTGGACGCTGTAATGGGTGGAAAACTAACTAGGACCATCTTAGAATGGGGTGGCATAAAGGTCTGAGGGTGTCCAAATACTTTTGCCTATATGACGTGTCCATGGTTTACCTTCTCTTATCAGAGCTTAGGGAATAGACAAACCCATGCAAACATAAGAAGAACATACAAATCACACGAAACGGAGTGTGCTGTGATCAGATTCATCATCCGTGTGACGGGTCCATGCTTTTTAAAGGGGCCAATTAGTGTCTTCCCTAATTTGGAGACACGAATATAAGTCCTATTTGGCAAAAAGGTTTATGGACTGTCTGCATATTTTTGTACTGGCTGAGTAACCGGATTGCGGGCCCCCGCCTCTTTGGTCACGCTCGGCGGCCTCTGGCCATCAGGAATGCGTCGCCCGAACCGATCTGCCCCTCCGCCGTCGCGTCGCCCCCCCCTCAGCTCGCTGTTAAGACTACTCCACTGCCTCCCTGCCCGCTCCGCTCGCCGTATGTGGGTCAGAGTGCGTACGAGGCCGGGCGTGAACCCACCGCAGATTCGGAGTCGTCACGCCGTGTTTGCTCTCCACTTGCCGGCCCTTCCCGCCACGCCATGATCTGTTTGTATTCAGGTCCACTAAGCAAAGTACAAGTGATGAGTTGGACTCGGGGGGTGGGGGTGGGGTTCCTTTTTTTTTTTTTTTGGCAAACACAAAATTAGTTTCTGGGTCCTAGTGCCCGCTCGTCGTGGTGGTGTATCCTGAGGATGAAGGCTTTGTTACACCAGTGCTGGATTTTTTAATTTATTAATTTTTTTTTTCCTTAATTAATCCAGATGAGCATGTTGGGGTGGGGAGGGGGGTCCCCGACACTGATCGTGGATTAAAGAAGCTCCCACAGATGTTCATTGGGGTTGAAATTGAGGATCTATGTGAGGGAGGGGTTCCCCCATGCCCATCCAGGGGAGAACGTTTCAGGCGCTGGGCAGATACTCCCAGGACAGGGCGCCAATCCATCACTAGACACACACTTACTCACACAGACAGACACACTCTATATGGAGCAATTTGGAGAATTCAGTTCACCTTGGTCCATGTGTTTGGGCTGTGGGAGGAAAACGGAGAACCCGGAGGAAACCCACGCTAACACGGGGAGGACATGCAAACTCCACCCAGATTGGGATTCGAACGTGCGAACCACTAAGCCCCATATATATATATATATATATATATATATATTATATACTGTACAAACATAAATTAATTTATTATATTTATAGTTAAAATATTCTATATTATATTTGTAGTTGTATATTATTTATTTATATATTCTATAATATTTCACATATTTTTATACTATTTTTTATCTTATTTTCTTCTTTAAAATAATTTTTTTTATTTTTATTAAGGTTGATTTCGTTCTTGTCTCATGTACCACATGTGATATTAATGAGGATAAAAATTTTCTTGAGTCTTGATGCACCCAGTCATGCAGATGGCCTTCCCCAAACTGTTAAATGTTCCTACCAATTTTGTAATTGCCCCCCCCCCCTTCCTTGGTGCTTCATATTATAGACCTGAGGCAGTGAAATAATACAACTGAGTTTTATTATTAAGATGACTTAAGGATAACTTAATGTTGTGTGTGTGTGTGTGTGAGTGTGTGTGTGCAAATAAAGCTGTTTAAATTCATATACAAAACTTAATTATGCTTTCATTCTGCGTCATGTCTGTCCTTTTTCATATCTGAATGCACGCTGCCCTCCACCAGGAATCAGCCCAAGGTAATAAAGTCTCCTCCGCATGTTGGTTTAATAGATTTTGACGTTTGTGAATGAATCAAAGTTCATTTCTCTGATATTTATTTATGTTCTCTGTGCATTCAGGTTTTTGCATATGATTACTGTTTCTGGTCCATGGATGAATCTGAGAAGGAGAAATTTGCAGGTGAGGTGCTGAGGAGTTTGGGTGTGGATGGATATTATTTAAAAAAAAAAAAAAGAAGTACGGCGCATGCTTTATCCAGAAGAGTGAGAACGAGAGGGAGAAAAAAAAAGATTTAAATCAGCCTCCGTTTAAATAAGCTTCCTTCGTGGATTAGTTAAGATTAGGCTTGTCTGATTCAGACTTGTTTAATCTTTCTGCAGGACAAGACGTGGTGTTTCAGTGCCTCGGGGAGAGTCTGTTGCACAATGCCTTCCAGGGTTACAACGCCTGCATCTTTGCGTACGGCCAGACAGGTGAGCTCGGCTCGGTACCAACGGCGCACTTACAGACCTGACCGGGGAGTGCCCACCCGTGGATTTGAGTGGTGTTCTGGGTAGGGCTGGGACAATAAATCGATAAAATCGATAAAAATCGATGATGGAAATTGTGTACGGCCAGACAGGTGAGCTCGGCTCGGTACCAACCACGCACTTACAGACCCGACCGGGGAGTGCCGATGAGCGCCAAGTTCTCCGGGTTCCCGTGAAGGATCCACCTCGTGGATTTGAGTGGTGTTCTGGGTAGGGCTGGGACAATAAATCGATAAAATCGATAAAAATCGATGATGAAAAGCGTCGACGACGAATCATTCTACAAATGAAAACACGGCCGAGGCAGAAAATAATGTCCCGACGTAAAAAAAATTAAAAATAATGCGTTGATGTACGGTAGCACATTTTTAAAATTGTATTTATTTATTATTTTTTTTATAGCTATATCTTACCGTAGCGCATACCAGCAGAGCATGCGTCATGCTGTTTTTGGTTGTTCTGGATAATGACGGTGATGGAGAGCGTGTGTGTTTTTATATTTTGGTTTAATTAGCTTAAGTGGTGTTTAAATGTGCTTTATAAATACATACAACTTGTAGACCATGGTGCTAATTAATGATCAAGCTTTAATTTTCTATTTTTAATTATTTTTAATTAAATTTTTCACATTTTAATTTTCTGACCGTATGAATTAAAGACGCTGCCCTCTATGGGAGTGAGGTAGGATGAATTGCATTTAGACCGCGATGAGGTAACATATTACAGCTCCTCAAATTTGTGAAGTTTGATATTTGTTTATACACAATGCTACATATTGTGTGTGTGTGGGTGGGTGGGTGGGTGGGTGGGTGATGTGTGTTTAATTGCTCTTTTGGGCGACGTAGATGCCTTAAACTCGCACTGTAAATAAAACCAGACATTTACTGATCTATTTAATATAGATGTTAATTGAATGTTTTTTAAAAAAATCCGATTCATCAATTAATTGATTGTCAAAATAATCGTTAGTTGCAGCTAGGGGAGCTGAAAAAAAATAGATTCGAACAATCGCGATTCGTAGTCTTGGCGATTCGGAAACGATTCAAAATGCCAGAGAATCGATTTTTTCTAAATTCGATCCCCCCGTCGGCGTTAAAAGCCAGTGTTTGAGTTTTAAATCCAGAAAGAGAGAGCGAGCTCGATATGAGAGCAACTGTTTACAACGAGTGTAAAATGAAATCGAGGTTCTTTGGAAATACGACCGATGCGCAAGCCCGGTTTTAAGGTTAAGTTTTGAAAACGTAGCGAGTGTCGGTGCCATATAGTTAAAAAGACTGAAGTATGGATTTTATTTTTAAGGTGAAGTTTTAAAGATTTGCAGAATGTAAATGCACTCTGACTGTAAAGTCTGTATTTTAGTTTGAATTAAAGGTGAATGCACCATGATAAACTTTTGTATTCATATATTTAGAATTATTTGTTTATTTATTAGATGTAAGAAAAAGCCGCCAGCTCAGCAAACCCAACGCTGCTCATTTTAATTTAGCGCAATCCTATTTTTATATAAATATAAAATGATGCAAAAGGATTCGATACAGAACGGAACCTGAAAATATCGTTTTAATTAAATGTTCTATTTGTTTGCATCGTAGTTTCATCTCGTCAGTCGCATCATTTAAACAAAATTTAAAGAGCATTTGAACTGAAAAAAAATCGATTCTGAATCGAAAATCGATTCCGAATCGAATCGTGAAATCGGAATCGTATCGAATCGCAAGACACTTGAGAGATTTGCGCCTCTAAAAGACATTCATCGATTAATTGGAAAAAGAAAAAAAAAATAGACTGGTTACTCGATTATCAAATCGTTAGTTGCAGCCCTAGTCCTGGGGGTCTCCTCATGCACGGTCCTTGTTGTCGTCGTGCAGGGTCGGGGAAGTCCTACACCATGATGGGCTCAGCAGACCAGCCCGGGCTGATCCCCCGGCTCTGCAGCTCCCTGTTCGAACGCACGCTGCAGCACGAGCGGGCGGAGGAGAGCTTCACGGTGGAGGTCTCCTACATGGAGATCTATAACGAGAAGGTTCGAGACCTGCTCGACCCCAAAGGGTAAGACCTGTTGTTTTTATTTACCTTACGTTATATTTACATTTGGTCATTAAGCGAAGCAAGTCATTTATTTATGTCGCGCTTTTTACAACAGTACATCGTCACAATGCAGCTTTACAAAATGAAAAGCCTTTAAACCCCCAAAGAGCAAGCCGAAGCGACAGCGGCAAGAAAAAAACTCCCTGTTATGTTGTTATTCAAGGAAGAAACCTTGGGAGGACCAAGACTCAGTGGGGGACTCGTCCTCCTTAAGCGGCCAGACAGCAACAACAATGTAGGACAGCTATGTAGAGATGTTTAACAAATGGAAAAACTAAAAACTGGAAAACTATATGAGAGTCCATTAGGGGGCGTCCTGCAGGACCGCCAGTCCAATTAATATTCAGGTTCCATCCAGTGTTCATCAGCAGAGCCATGGATGAAGATCTCCAGGAAACCGGTCACACCTCAAAAGAAACAGACGGAAGGCAGTTAGAGCTGATAATAAAGCATGGTATTTAATTAATAAGTGATTGATTGACACAGTGCATCATGTGACTCTGGCATCACTGACTAGAGCAGCAGAACTAAAAGAGGCAGATACTGCAGGCTCTACATAGTTGAGATGGCGCCCCAGAACAGCATCATTGTGCCACACCCCCCCCCCCCATTATCGATGAGGTGGGTCAAGCGGTGAAACGCCAGCATACACTGATCACAGATTACCCCCCAGCACAGCCAAGCCTGAGATCTACATCTTTATCTACAGGGAATTAATTAAACGCCAGATTAGATAAATGTGTTTTTAATTTATTCTTAAAGATTAATAGTGATTCAGAATCACGAACAGTAACAGGAAGGCTGTTCCAAAGTTAGGAGCCTTGTGGGAGAACGCTCTTCCACCAGCAGTCATCTTATTTATTCTAGGAGCTAAGAGAAGACCAGCACCTTCAGATCGGAGCTCACGTGTTGGCTTGTACGATTGAATCAGCTCACTCAGATACTGTGGAGCCTGATCATGTAGAATTTTATATGTTATCAATAAAATTTTGTACTTAATACACAGGGTCGGCATCCCACAACATCCCTGGGGCAATTCGGGAAGCCACGTTGGGTGGACTTGAACCCACAACCTTCAGATTGATAACCCAGCACCCTTAACACTGAGCTACCATGCTCCATTTATTATTTATCATTTCAATCTGCTGACTCTGCAGGTTTTAAAGACATTTCTTTACTGTTGAAAGGTGTCTTTTAAATTTGTCACATATCATACTCAGGCTTGGTCATAATACAGCAGGCCTGGGGCAGTGAGGGTTAAGGACCCGGCTCAAGGGCCAGCATGTTGAGCATTTGACAGTCCCACCCCTAAATGACTGAGCTACCCCACCCTCCATTACGAAAATCTGCTCCCAGGGTTAGGGGTAGTGGAAAGCACGTCCTTCATTAAAATTGTCCTTTCGTTAATTAATTTAAAATAATGTATATTATATAGAGTGCGGGTGGCACAGTGGCTTAGTGGTTTAGCACATTCTCCTCTCAGCGCTAGGGATTCCCGGTTCGAATCCCCATCTGGGTGGAGTTTCCATGTTCTCCCTGTGTCTGCGTGGGTTTCCTCCGGGTTCTCCGGTTTCCTCCCACAGTCCAAAAACATGGATCAAGTCAATTGATTTCTCCAAATTGCCCCATATAGAGTGTGTCTGTGTGAGTGAGTGTGTGCCCAGTGATGGATTGGCGCCCTGTCCTGGGTGTATCAGCCCAGTGCCCGAAACGTTCTCCCCTGGATGGGCATGGGGAACCCCACCGCGACCCTAATAGAGGATAAAGCGGAAGATAATGGATGGATAGATATAGAGTTGCGTATATGCTGCACCACCACTGACCCCCCCCCCTCCCCAAACTAAATCAATGTAAATCTTTAGGGTGCGTGATTTCAGACCATACTAGAGTCATAATTAATGAATTAATGTAAATTTCGTTACAGAAGTCGTCAGGCGTTGAAAGTACGGGAACACAAAGTTTTGGGTCCGTATGTGGACGGCCTATCCCGGCTCGCTGTGACCAGCTACAAGGTAACGCTGACCTTCGGAACCCTGACGGGAATTACAGACTGTAGAACATCTGTGTTCTTTGTTGTTGTTCGCCCCCTGTTGGTTCTCAGGAGCATCACAGAACAGGTTTCATTTGGGTGGTGGATTGTTTGTTGTTCACCACGATTGGTAATAGTGCAGCAGTGCTATAGTTTCATTTAAACACCTCCGTAGGGTGACCACATTCCAATTGAACAGTTGTGGGACAAAGACTGTGGGACAATGTGGGACACCAATGCATAGTCTAAAATAACTTAAAAAATCTCTTTATTCTATGTATCTGTTCTGACCTGATTTGCATAATTGGTGTTGGTGGGCGTGCCCTTAACATGTGTCTGCGTTCCCGATTGGTCGACATTCAAACAGCCCGCCCTCTCCCCCGATAACGGACAACACAGCCGTACAATGACAGATTATAAAACACGCTTAAGAACTGCAGTCTGACTTTCAATAACATCTGGACATAACAGCGGGACATCTGGTCACCCTACACCTGAGTCACACTGCTGGGATAGGACTAATGCACCCACCCAAATAATCCCTTCTCTGTGGGGGTACTATTGGGCTTCTGACCATTAGAACAGAGAACACAGTATGTCCTGCAGAACACAAACAGATGGACTACAGACACTAAACAGTAGAATGAATTGAGGAGTCATTTTGGGAGTCATTTCTCATTGTGATGCTTCTTAATGCACAGCTGTGATTGTGTTTACCGTCTTTACCTCCTTCATGGCTTGTCTGCCCCACAGGTAGGTCAGACTAATGAGAGTATGAGGAGAAGGAGGGGGTATCATGTGACAGAGGAAGGCATATATGATGGCATGAAGTGTTTTTTTGGCTCATCAGGGCCTCGGGGGTGTCCCTTTAATTAGAAGACTGAAGTGATGTGTCTTTCAGGCATCATGGTCGTGTCCATATGTGGCACATCAGGTCTAAAGAGCTGATTTAAAGGTTAAAATACATGTTATGACCTTGAAGATTCAGTATTGGGAACCGATTTTTTCAGACTTTTAGCCCCCCGAGTACCATATAAGGACAGGAGGGGGTGACAGCATGACCCACGCCTTCACCCCCAGCATCTTCTTACGTTGCTGTACGTTAGTCTTTAGTGATGAAGCCCTTGTGGGGCCTTTAAAATCAGAACCAAGTGCTTTGATATTAATGATTTGCGTTATGCCGGACGATGGACGATATAATATTCGTACAGTAGCGTAAGTATTCACGTAATCGTTAAAATCCTTTAACTTCGTGTTTGCTCATTTTCATTAAAAGGACATCGAATCGTTGATGTCCGAGGGGAACAAGTCTCGCACCGTGGCCGCCACCAACATGAACGAGGAGAGCAGCCGTTCCCACGCCGTCTTCAACATCATCCTCACCCACACGCTGCGAGACCTGCAGTCAGGGGTAAGGGGGCAACCTGTCCGGGATCGCACATCTCGATGTGTTTATGAACTATAAATGTGAACGTGTGTCCGATTCGCGGTCTGCACAAAGCCAGAGATCAGATACAGATCAAGTCCAAGATCAAGTTCAAGATTAAGTCATTTATTTATGTCGTGCTTTTTACAACAGTACATCGTCACAAAGCAGCTTTACAGAATGAAAAGCCTTTAAACCCCCAAAGAGCAAGCCGAAGCGACAGTGGCAAGACAAAGCTCCCCTATGTTGTTATTTAAGGAAGAAACCTTTGGAGGACCAAGACTCAGTGGGGGACTCGTCCTCCATGAGCGGCAACAACAGTGTAGGACAGCCATGTAGAGATATTTAACAAATGGAAAACTATATGTAAGTCCATTAGGGGGCGTCCTGCAGGACCGCCAGTCCAATTAATATTCAGAACTTGAACTTAACTTGAACTTATATTGGTAGTTGTATATTCTATTATATTTTTACATATCTTTATACTATTTTTATCTTATTTTCTTCTTTAAAATTTTTATTTAAATTCATTCATTCATTCATCATCCTCCACTTTATCCTCTATTAGGGTTGGGGTCCCTATGCCCATCCAGGGGAGAACGTTTCGTGTGCTGGGCAGATACACCCAGGACAGGGCGCCAATTCATCGCTGGACACATACTTACTCACACAGACATACACACTCTATATGGGGCAATTTGGAGAATTCAGTTGACCTTGATCCATGTTTTTTGGACTGTGGGAGGAAACCGGAGAACCCGGAGGAAACCCACGCGGACACGGGGAGAACATGGAAACTCCACCCAGATGGGGATTCGAACCGGGAATCCCTAGTGCTGAGAGGAGAACATGCCAAACCACTAAGCCACCCCACATGTGATATTAATGATGATAAAAATTTTATTGAATCTTGATGCACCCAGTCATGCAGACGGCCTTCCCCAAACTGTTAAATGTTCCTACCAATTTGGCATTATTGGATATTTGAGTATATATTTTAGTGCGTGGTGGAACTTCTATAGTCGATTTTTTGTTAAGTGACACTATTCTAGTACTAAAACATAGTATGCCTACTGTAGTGAGTGTACACGATGTATTCCAGTGCAGTGCACGAGTACTATAGTGTACTACATTTGAAGTGTACACTATGAATTCTAGTGTATAGTGGTGGTACTATAGTGTATTATTTAGTAAGTGACACTATTGTAGTGTACTAAAACGTAGTATGCCTACTGTAGGGCACTATAGAGTGAGTGTACGCTATAAGCAGTCTCCTAGTACTTTAAATTTAGTAATGTACTATATTATATAGGTGTTGTTGGACGTTNAAGCTGCTCACTCTCGCTTCTCCCTCCCGCAGACCAGCGGCGAGAAAGTCAGCAAGCTGAGTCTGGTGGACCTGGCCGGCAGCGAGCGAGCGGCCAAGACGGGCGCCGCCGGTGAACGGCTGAAGGAGGGCAGCAACATTAACAAGTACATACGCTCTCTCTCTCCCCCTCTCCCTCTCTCTCGCTTTACCACTCCGTCCGTCTCTCCTTCGTATCGATTCCAGGTCTCCTTTCCCACGTATTGAATACGCGGCACGTCTTAAAACCGCCATCGGATTTGGCCGATGGTGCCCTCGCAAAGGCAAAAAAAAAACCACACACGCACACACACACCGTCCTCTGCCGAATTTGAGATGTGAAATGGGTTCGGCCGGTTTTATATTATATTCATTTGACCTTGATCCATGTGTTTTGGACTGTGGGAGGAAACCGGAGAACCCGGAGGACACCCACACGGACACGGGGAGAACATGGAAACTTCCCTAGTTTGGGATTCGAACCAGGAATCCCCAGTGCTGAGAGGAGAACATGCTAACCACTAAGCCACCGTGCCGCCACATTGGAAACATCCATCCATTATCTTCTGCTTCATCCTCTATTAGGGTTGTGGGGGGGGGGTTCCCCATGCCCATCCAGGGGAGAACGTCTCGGGCGCTGGGCAGAGACACCCAGGACAGGGTGCCAATCCATCGCTGGGCACACACTCACTCACACAGACACACTCTATATGGGGCAATTTGGAGAACTCAATTGACTTGATCCATGTTTTTAGACTGTGGGAGGAAACCGGAGAACCCGGAGGAAACCCACGCGGACACGGGGAGAACATGGAAACTCCACCCAGATGGGGATTGGATTTAATCGGTCGTCACATTTACTCGCAGGACATCTCGTCCCTGTTGATTTTTCAGCTTGCCGATTCAGTTCTTAAGTTTCATTCAGACGTTCGGTTCTGTTAGAGAATGGAGGAGACTGTGCTCTGACCCGTGCTNGACTGTGGGAGGAAACCGGAGAACCCGGAGGAAACCCACGCGGACACGGGGAGAACATGGAAACTCCACCCAGATGGGGATTGGATTTAATCGGTCGTCACATTTACTCGCAGGACATCTCGTCCCTGTTGATTTTTCAGCTTGCCGATTCAGTTCTTAAGTTTCATTCAGACGTTCGGTTCTGTTAGAGAATGGAGGAGACTGTGCTCTGACCCGTGCTCTTTCCATCTCCTCCACGCCCTCCTCTCCGTGCGCAGGTCGCTGACCACACTGGGCCTGGTGATTTCCGCGCTGGCCGACCAGGGTGCGGGCAAGAACAAGAGCAAGTTTGTGCCGTACCGAGACTCGGTGCTCACGTGGCTGCTGAAGGTAACGCCGGCGCGTCTGACGCATCGGGAAAGAATTCCGCACCGCTTCCCTTTTTCCTCGTCTGTCTTTTCCTGTAATGCAAACACACACACACACACACACGTCCACGCCCCTCAGAGCGCAGCTCTAAATAGAGAATAAAGGACGAATCGGGTGTAGGAACACGCTTGATTCCGTTTTTCCATGTCTGTATATTAAATCGGTGGCCCGGCGTCCTTGATACGGCGAACAATAAGCATCTGCTGTCGTCCCTGCTGTCGTCTGGTCGTCCCTCCTGATGTCCATATTTGGAACTCTAAGTAGTGTAAATAGAATAGATTTCCATGAGGGTGAGAATCAGGGCTCTATGTGCGTCAGTTTAGTCTTGGTGGTGGGGGGGGGGGGTGTTGTCCCCCATGCCCATCTAGGGGAGAACGTCTCGGGCGCTGGGCAGGTACACCCAGGACAGTGCGGCAATCTATTACTGGACACATTCGCTTACGCAGACACACTCTATATGGGGCAATTTGGAGAACTCAATTCACCTTGATCCATGTTTTTTGGACTGTGGGAGCAAACCGGAAGAACCCACGCGGACACGGGGAGGACATGGAAACTCCACCCAGATTGGGATTTGAGCCGGGAATCCACAGCGCTGGGAGGAGAACATGCCAAACCACTAAGCCACCGTGCCGCCCCGATATTGTTCAAGATGCATGGCTGTGTGCTTGATGCCCAACAACCTGCAGCAATTGGACTGAATGAGACGTCCTGATTCGCGGGGGGTTACCCATGCCCATCCAGGGGAGAACGTCTTGGGCGCTGGGCAGATATACCCAGGACAAGGGGGCAATCTATCACTGGACACACACATTCACTTACACACACACTCTATATGGGGCAATTTGGAGAATGTAAATGACCTTGATCCATGTTTTTTGGACTGTGGGAGGAAACCGGAGAACCTGGAGGAAACCCACGCGGACACGGGGAGGACATGGAAACTCCACCCAGATGGGGATTCGAACCGGGGATCTCTAGCGCCGAGAGGAGAACATGCCAAACCACTAAGCCACCTTCCGATTGATAGCCCAAAATGTCCACCTCTAAGCCACCCCACACCCGGTTTCCGTTTTAGGAGGTGACCCATTCCCATTTTTTTTTGGTACCAGGACAGTTTGGGTGGAAACAGCAGGACCGCCATGGTGGCCACGGTGAGTCCGGCGGCCGATAACTACGACGAGACCCTGTCCACGCTGCGCTACGCCGACCGGGCCAAGAGCATCGTCAACCACGCGGTGGTGAACGAGGATCCCAACGCCAGGATCATCCGAGAGCTGAGGGAGGAGGTGGAGAAGCTCCGGGATCAGCTCACACAGGCAGAGGTGCAGCTTCAGCCACTTTAGGACCATCTGATGGCTACTGACCCATGACCTGGGGTGACCCACATCAGGGCGTGGCCACTGTGGAGACAGAAGCGTTGCAGTATTAATGAGTTTAACCCTTTCATTTTATTTAATTTATTTTTATTTTGTAGTCTATGAAGGCTCCAGAACTGAAGGAGAGACTGGAGGAGTCCGAGAAGCTGATCCAGGAGATGACCATCACCTGGGAGGAGAAGCTGAGGAAGACCGAGGAGATCGCTCAGGTAAGCATGTCCTCACCTGCCGCTTTAAATAATCCATCCATTCATTATCTTCAGCTTTATCCTCTATTAGGGGTTGCGGAGGGGTGGGGGGGGGGTTCCCCATGTCCATCCAGGGGAGAACGTCTCGGGCGCTGGGCAGATACACCCAGGACAGGGGGGCAATCTATCGCTGGACACACACTCACTCACACATACACACTCTATATGGGGCAATCTGGAGAATTCTATAGACCTTGATCCATGTTTTTTGGACTGTGGGAGGAAACCGGAGAACCCGGAGGAAACCCACGTGGACACGGGGAGGACATGGAAACTCCACACAGACTGGGATTCGAAACCAGGAATCCCCAGCGCTGAGAGGAGAACATGCTAAACCACTAAGCCACCATGCCATCGTTTTCAATATTACTTTTTAATATCAGATTTAATTTGTTATGGAGGGCGGCACAGTGGCTTAGTGGTTTAGCATGTTCTCCTCTCTCATGTTCACCCAATCCGGGTGGAGTTTCCATGTGCTCCCCGTGTCTGCGTGGGTTTCCTCCGCGTTCTCCGGTTTCCTCCCACAGTTCAAAAAACATGGAATGAGGTCAAGTGTGTTCTCCAAATTGCCCCCTATAGAGTGTGTCTGTGTGAGTGAGTGTGTGCCCAGAAATAGATTGCCCCCCCCCCTGTCCTGGGTGTATCTGCCCAGCGCCCGAAACGTTCTCCCCTGGATGGGCATGGTGAACCCCCCCCCCACGCAGTTCACTTATTGCTCTC
>JAFMOD010000100.1:131722-147784 GCA_019802435.1 Corydoras maculifer | reverse complement strand
TTAAGGATCAATAGAATATCCCCCCCCCCCCCAAGTTGGCATAACGATTTAGCATGTTCTCCTCTCAGCGCTAGGGATTCACGGCTCGAATCCCAATCTGTGTGGGGTTTCCATGTTCTCCCCGTGTCCGTGTGGGTTTCCTCCGGGTTCTCCAGTTTGTCCCACAGTCCAAGTACATGGATCAAGTTCTCCAAATTGCCCCATATAGAGTGTGTCTGTGGGAGTGAGTGTGTGTCCAGTGATAGACTGCCATCCTGTCCTGGGTGTATCTGCCCAGCGTCCGAAACGTTGTCCCCTGGATGGGCATGGGGACCCCCCCCCCCCCAACCCTCATAGAGGATAAAGCTGAAGATGATGGATGGGTGGGGTTTGTAATGGGACGTCTTTGGGTTCAGGAGCGGCAGAAGCAGCTGGAGAGCCTGGGCATCTCGCTGCAGTCCTCGGGGATCCGTGTAGGCGAGGACAAGTGTTTCCTGGTCAACCTCAACGCCGACCCGGCTCTTAACGAGCTGCTGGTTTACTATTTAAAGGTATGGGGTGTTTTATTTAAATACGAGGCGTGCGTTCCGTCATGCGCACTCACGTCGGGTTCTGTTGGGCAGGAGCACACCAAGGTGGGGTCGGCGGACTCGCAGGACATCCAGCTGTGCGGCATGGGCATCCAGGCTGAGCACTGCGTCATCGACATCACCCCCGAGGGAGCCGTCTTCCTGAACCCCTACAGGAATTACAGGTGATCAGAAGATCAGGCAAAAATCAGAATGTTCTGAACTTCAGAGAGAGAACCTTTTGAATTCGGCGTTCCCCGCAGGGTTCCCGATCATCAGCGTTGGTGGCAATGCTTCTCAGATGGTTTGTTTATGAGGGATCACTGATTTGACTATGTGGGGGAGGAGGGTTCAGTGGTTCACGCATGGGAGGGGGCTTTAGTGGTTTGCCCTCACGGGTCCAGTGGTGGCCCATGGGGGAGTCCAGTGGTGGCCGATAGATGGATCCAGTGATTTGCATATTTTGGGGGAGGGGTCTATTATTTCGCCTATGTTGGAGGTCCAGTGGTTCATCTATATTGGGGGTCCAGTGGTTCACCTATATTGGGGGTCCAGTGGTTCATCTATATTGGGGGTCCAGTGGTTCATCTATATTGGGGGTCCAGTGGTTCACCTATATTGGGGGTCCTGTGGTTCACCTATATTGGGGGTCCAGTGGTTTATGTATATTGGGGTAGGGGTCTAGTATTTCGCCTATATTGGGGGTCCTGTGGTTCACCTATATTGGGGTCTAGTGGTTTATGTATATTGGGGGGTCCAGTGGTTCTCCTATATTGGGGGGGTCCTGTGGTTCACCTATATTGGGGGGTCCAGTTGTTTGCCTATTTTGGGGGGTCAAGTTGTTTGCCTATTTTGAGGGGTCCAGTTGTTTGCCTATATTGGCGGGGGGTCCAGTGGTTTGCCTATATTGGGGGGTCCAGTGGTTCGCCTATATTGTATGTGGGGGGGAAGGGGGGTCCAGGGGTTTGCCCATATTGGGGGGTCCTGTGGTTCGCCTATATTGGCGGGTCCAGTGGTTCTTCTATATTTGAGGGTCAAGTGGTTTGCCTATATTGAGAGTCTAGTGGTTTGGGTATATTTGAGGGTCCAGTGGTTTGCCCTGACGGGTCCAGTGGTGGCCAATGGGAAGGTCCAGTGGTGGCCAATAGATGGGTCCAGTGGTTCGCATATATTGGGTGGGGGGTCTAGTTGTTTGCCTATATTTGGTGGGTCCAGCGGTTTGCCCTTAAGGGCTGCCCTTGAGGGTTTGTTCGTTTATGATGGGGTCCAGCTGTTCGTCCATATGGGGGTGGCCCATATTCCTGTGGTTTGCCCATATGGAAGGTCCGGCTCTTTGCCTATGAGGGTTGACTGAGGAACAAAGGGGGTGTGTCTAATGAGGTGGCCCGTCAGTGTATGCAGCTGTCGCTCTGTCGGTGTTCTCACACACTTGCGTGTGTTTGCAGAACATGTGTGAACGGCTTCCCCGTAACCAACCAGCAGCAGCTTCACCACGGCGACCGCATACTGTGGGGCAATCACCACTACTTCAGGTCAGACCTCATCAGACGGAAGTCTTTCATTAAAACGTTTTTTGTTATTTACACGCGGCTGCAGGATGTGTGTTTAACTCCTCCCCCCTCCCCCTTCAGAATAAACCTGCCCAAGCGGCGCGCCCGGGCCGTCACCGAGGACGACGAGGGGGAGGGGGGCAACCTGAAGGGCAGCAACAGCAACGAGCAACTCGATGCGGACGGCGACACGGCCAGCGAGGTGTCCAGTGAGGTCAGCTTCAGCTACGAGTTTGCGCAGACCGAGGTCATGATGAAGGCGCTGGCGAGTAACGGTCAGTCACCAAAACGGGCGCCAACAATCCCGCCGCGCTCAAAGGTTCACGTTCCCCCGGGTTCATGTTCGCGCCTGTCCCTCAGACCCCATGCAGGCGGTGCTGCAGAGCCTAGAACGGCAGCACGAGGAGGAGAAGCGCACCGCCCTGGCCCGCCAGCGGGTGATGTATGAGCAGGAGCTGCAGCAGCTGCGCAGACGCCTCACGCCCGACCGGCAGAGCACGCAGGGCCAGCAGCAGCAGCACCACCGCAGCATGGAGCGACTCAGCCTGGGCGGGGCGGCCACCTCGGCTCCCAGCGCTCACAGCCGCCTCCGCCAGTGGAGCGAGGAGAGGTCCGTGAAACCCGAACGCTGCCGCGGCCGCCTAACAGGACGCGTCTCTGACCCAGTTTTTCTTCCAGGGAGGCCGTGCTGACCCGCAGCTTGCGCAAACTCCGCGAGCAGATCGTCAAGGCCAACCTGCTGGTGCAGGAAGCCAGCTTCATCACTGAGGAGATGGACCGGAGAACCGAGTACAGCGTCACGCTCCAGATCCCCGCCGCCAACCTCAACGCCAACCGGAAGGTAACCTCTACGATGGCCTCTACGGCTCGGGAGGGGGGTAGTGTTAGGATCGGATGACCTCACGCTCTTCCCTTTGCTCTGGTGCAGCGGGATGCCGTGCTGAGCGAGCCCGCCATCCAGGTCCGGAGAAAGGGCAAGGGCAAGCAGATCTGGGCCCTGGAGAAGATGGAGAACCGACTGGTGGACATGAGGGACCTTTACCAGGAGTGGAAGGACTACGACGAGGACAACCCTGTACGTTTCCAGGAATCTCTTCAAGGTCTTTACGAGAGGGTGATGCGATGTGTTTTTAAAGATGCCCCGTCCTGTCCTCGGCAGGTGGTGCAGTCGTACCTGAAGCGGGCGGATCCGTTTTTCGACGAGCAGGTCAACCACAGTTTGATCGGCGTGGCCAACGTCTTCCTCTCGTGTCTGTTTTACGACGTCAAGCTGCAGTACGCTGTTCCAATCATCAATCAGAAGGGAGAGGTGTGACATCATATCCGTCCGTCCGTCCATTATCTTCCGCTTCGTCCTCTATTAGGGTCGCGGGGGGAGGGGAGCGGTTTCCCATGCTCATCCAGGGGAGAACGTTTCGGGTGCTGGGCAGATACACCCCGCACAGGGGGGGGGCAATCGATCACTGGACACACACACTATATGGGGCAATTTGGAGAACTCACCTTGAATCCATGTTTTTGGACTGTGGGGGGGAAACCGGAGAACCCGGAGGAAACCCACGCGGACACGGGGAGGACATGTAAACTCCACCCAGATGGGGATTCGAATCGGGAATCCCTAGCGCTGAGAGGAGAACATGCTAAACCACTAAGCCACCTAATGCTGATGTGTGTGTGTATGTGTGTCAGGTGGCCGGGCGTCTGCACGTGCAGGTGGTACGGGTCTCTGGAGGCGTGGAGGACGGTCTGTCCGGCGGAGAGGATGGTGACAGTAGCCCCGAGGGCGACGCCCACGAGCGCAAGCTGATCTGCATGGTGAGCAGCATCGGAACCTCGACCCCCTGCGGTTGGGGGCGTGTGGCTCACCCTCCGTCTCGTTGCTTTAGATTAAGATCCTGCAGGCCACGGGGCTCCCGCAGTACCTTTCCAACTTCGTCTTCTGCCAGTACTCGTTCTGGGACCAGCCCGAGCCCATCGCCGTGGCGCCGGAGGTGGACCAGTCGTCCTCGTCTCCCAGCAGCAAGGACCCGCACTGCATGGTGGTGTTCGACAGCTGTAAGGTGAGCCGTTCAGAGACGACCCGTGGGACGGGTCGGGTGTGGGTTCCGCCGGTGATGAGGTGGGTGGATGGGTTTCCATCGAGAGACGTGTTGGAACTCTAGGAACCGTTTAAGGTTCCTGCGGAATCCGAAAATAAAGATGCTTTGTTTTGTTGGACTCGTGTTGGGTCCCAAAAACATCCAGACACCCCGACAACAGAACCAAGACACTGAGACAAACGGGTCCGTGTTCACTGGGTGTCCTTTGGGCTATTGGACCTGTATCCCCTGAGCGTCCTTAATGCATTTGGTCCCGTGTCCCCTGGGGTTCCTTCATGCATTTGGACCTGTGTCCCCTCAGTGTCCTTCATACATTTGGACCCGTGCCCCATGGGAGTCCTCATGCTTTTGGATGCTTTTATTTCTGTAAATATAAGCATTTGTTGTAACAAAACTATTGTATGTGTGTCTCTGTCTGTGTGTGTGTCTCTGTGTGTCTCTGTGTGTGTCTGTGTGTGTCTCTGTGTGTCTCTGTGTGTGTCTCTGTCTCTGTGTGTGTGTCTGTGTCTCTGTGTGTCTCTTTGTGTCTCTGTGTGTGTCTGTGTGTGTCTCTGTGTGTCTCTGTGTGTGTCTCTGTCTCTGTGTGTGTGTCTGTGTGTCTGTGTGTCTGTGTGTCTGTGTGTCTGTGTCTGTGTCTGTGTCTGTGTGTGTGTGTGTGTGTGTGTCTGTGTGTGTCTGTGTGTGTCTGTGTGTGTCTGTGTGTGTCTGTGTGTGTGTGATAGGAACTGGCGGTCACGGTAACGGAGGACTTTATTGAGTATCTCACAGACGGCGCTCTGGCTATCGAAGTCTATGGACACAGACAGTCGGACCCGGGCAGGAACCCGGCGCTGTGGGACCTCAGCATCATCCAGGCCAAGACTCGCACACTGCGGGACAGGTGAACAAAGACACCCACCCCCTCCCTCACCTCCACCCCACCCCACCCCACCCCACACAGCCTATTAAAACACAGTACACAAACCACACACAGAGGACTCTTAACTTCACACCGTGTGGGTTCTGTTTGTGGTTCCGTTTGTTTGTGGTTCTGTTTGTTCTCCGCTGTCGTAAAATAAACCACACAGTTATTACGTCTTTAGAACCTGAGTGTGTAGAACGTTTGTCTCTGTGCATTGTGTGTATTATCTTTATCATCACTCCACCAAAATACCTCATCATCTCCTCACATGTACCGTTATACACATTTTATATGCATTTTATATCTATTCTTTTCTATATTACCTTTTTTATATAGTGTGTGTATGTATATGTATATGTATATATATATATATATATATATATATATATATATATATATATACGTGTGTGTGTGTGTGTTTTTAAATTTATTTTATATACTGTATATACATATATTTATAGTTAAATATTTATTTATTTGTAGTGGTATATTATACATATCATATATATATTCATAGTTGTATACTATATTATATTTCACATTTCACATAGTGATATGTGTAATTCTCATTTTCTTCTCTAAAATTTTAAATTCAATTAAAAAATTAAAATAATGGGGTAATCGGGGGGAGGGGGGTCCGTTCTTATCTCATGTACCACATGTGATATTAATGTTGATAAAATTATCTTGTATCTCAGGTGGAGTGAGGTGACGCGCAAGCTGGAGATGTGGGTCCAGATTCTGGAGCTGAACGAGAACGGCGAGTACACACCGGTGGAGGTGGTTCCAGCAGGAGATGTTCGCACCGGGGGCATCTTTCAACTCCGACAGGTCGCTGACGCATAAATATTATTATTTCATATTGAGGATCAATAGAATGTTGCCCCCTGGTGGCTTAGTGGTCGGCAAGTTCTCCTCTCAGCGCTGGGGGTTCCCGGTTCGAATCCCCCCCCCCCCCCCACACACAGTTTTAATCCACCGACCCTCAGACTTACGGACTCGTGTCTATATCACCCACCCGCAGGGGCAATCGCGCAGGGTCCAGGTGGAGGTGCGTTCAGTGCAGGACTCGGGCACCATGCCGCTGATAGCTGAGATCATTTTGGGCGTGTCCATCGGCTGCGTAGAGATCCGCCAGTCTCGCCCTAGAGGCAACGGCGAGCAGGTGCGGTCCGTCGTCCGTCATTCCGATTTTAATGTGAACGTTGTCGTCAGAATGCCCCCGTAACGCTCTCCTCCTTGCTTTGCAGCTGGAAGGGGACGAAATGGACAGTTACCAGGTAATGGACGGACTTTTCCGGCGGATTACGAGAGTCCGCCGGGGGGAATGAATCTAATCCGCCCGGTGCTTTCTCACAGGAGCGGGATCTGGATCGACTGCGGCGCCAGTGGCTCGCCGCGCTCACCAAAAGACAGCAGTACCTGGATGAGCACCTTCAGAGCCTGGTCTGTAAACCCGGTGAGGATTGGGGGGGGGGGGCATGACTGTCCCCCCTCTTGGAATAGTATTATTTCATATTAAGGATCAATAGAATGTTGCCCCCTGGTGGCACGTTCTCCTCTCAGCGCTGGGGATTCCCGGATTCGAATAACAATCTGGATGGAGTTTCCATGTTCTCCCTGTGTCTGCGTGGGTTTCCTCCGGGTTCTCCGGTTATCTCCCACAGTCCAAAAAACATGGATCAAGGTCAATTGAGTTCTCCAATTTGCCCCATATAGTGTGTGTCTGTGTGAGTGTGTGTCCAGCGATAGATTGGCGTCCTGTCCTGGGTGTATCTGCCCAGCGCCCGAAACTTTCTCCTCTGGATGGGCATGGGGAAACCCCCCCCCCCACCCTAATAGAGGATAAAGCAGGAGATGGTGGATGGATGGATGGAGAATGTTGGCCCCTGGTGGCTCTGTGGTTTAGCATGTTCTCCCCTCAGCACTAGGGATTCCCGGTTCGAATCCCCATCTGGGTTTCCATCTTCTTCCCGTGTCCGCGTGGGTTTCCTCCGGGTTCTCCGGTTTCCTCCCACAGGCCAAAAAACATGGATCAAGGTTCTCCAATTTGCCCCATATACAGTGTGTGTGTGAGTGAGTGTGTGTCCAGTGATAGATTGCCCCCCCTGTCCTGGGTGTATCTGCCCAGTGCCCGAAAGTTTCTCCCTTGGATGGCCATGTGGAACCCACCCCCCAGGATGCAGATCACTTATTGCTCCTGGAATATTATTATTTTATATTAAGGATCAATAGAATGTTGCCCCCTGGTGGCTTAGTGGTTTAGCACGTTCGCCTCTCAGCGTTAGGGATTCCCGGTTCGAATCCCCATCTGGGTGGAGTTTCCATGTCCTCCCCACACCGAGCTCGGACCCCACCTTTGGGAGCTCCCCGCTCAATACCTTTAACGTTATAGTCAGCAGGGCGTTGAGGGACGGCGGGACGCGTTAGAACGTCCGTAGCTGACGCCGCAGTCTTCTCTTGCTCTTGTGCGTTCAGATAAATCAGAGGACGATACGGAGCGAGAGGCCCAGCTGCTGGAGTGCCGCCTGACGCTAACCGAGGAGAGGAACGCGGTTATGGTGCCCTCTGCTGGCAGTGGCATCCCGGGAGCTCCTGCGGAGTGGTGAGGATTTACACATTTATTTTTTATTATTTTTATTTCCCTCCCACTTTGCGTCCTTTTAGCACCATATGATGAACAAGGATTCAAGGTGAATCAAATGCTCTCAATTGCCCTATAACGTGTATGTGTATCTGTGTGAGTGAGCGTAGCGAGTGATAGATTGGCGCCCTGTTCTGGGTGTATATACCCAGTGCCCAAAACGTTCTCCCCTGGACGGGCATGGACACCCACACCTCCACCCCCGACCCTAGTATTTCATTCCGTTTTCAGAACCGTGGGAACTAATCCGAACTCGGCTGATCCCCTCGGTGAAGGCCGAGGCCTTGTGGGACGGTGCAGGAGTGTCCTCCGCGGTAGATTTGCGTCCTGTCCAGGGCGTATATACCCAGTGCCCGAAACGTCTCCCCTGGATGGACATGGAATCCCCACCCCCCCCCTCGACCCTAGTAGAGGATTCAGTGGGACATAATGAATGAATGAATGATGTCTTATTTCTGCAGCGTGTCCTCTGTCCTCATTGACGGTACAAGTCTCGTGTTTTGTTTGGCAGGGTACCGGTACCAGGGATGGAGACTCACATTCCAGTTCTCTTCCTGGACCTGAGCAGTATGTACACCTCCACCTTCCTACATTCTTAAAGCCGCGGTTTAAATATACGTACTAAATTTAAATATACGTACTAAATTTAAATATACGTACTGAATTTAAATATACGTACTGAATTTAAATATACGTACTAAATTTAAATATACGTACTGAATTTAAATATACGTACTGAATTTAAATATACGTACTACATTTAAATATACGTACTGAATTTAAATATACGTACTACATTTAAATATACGTACTAAATTTAAATATACGTACTAAATTTAAATATAAGTACTAAATTTAAATATACGTACTGAATTTAAATATACGTACTGAATTTAAATATACGTACTACATTTAAATATACGTACTACATTTAAATATACGTACTAAATTTAAATATACGTACTGAGTTTAAATATACGTACTGAATTTAAATATACGTACTGAATTTAAATATACGTACTGAATTTAAATATATGTACTATATTTAAATATACGTACTGAATTTAAATATGCGTACTGAATTTAAATATATGTACTAAATTTAAATATAAGTACTGAGTTTAAATATATGTACTGAGTTTAAATATACGTACTGAATTTAAATATGCGTACTGAATTTAAATATATGTACTGAATTTAAATATACATACCTATAAATATTTCAATTTAAATATACATACATATATGTACCTTTTGTCCTCTGCATCGTTTCAGCTGATGATCTGAGCTCCCAGGAGAACTTGGAAACCCCGGAGGCGGGGGGGTGGGACGCCACCCTCGGTGGAGAGGACGAAGACGATTTCTTCGACCTGCAGATCGTTAAACACTACGATGGAGAGGTTTATCCTGTATTAGTACCAGTGACGTGTGCACAGCGGGTTATTGTTGTAGCTGCGGAGGGCGGAGCTTGTTTCACCCACTTTACATACTGTTTAATATTCAGGACATCGGAGCAATCTGACGTACTGTTGTTTTTTTGCCCGCTATATACTCGTCACCTCATTAACATAATAAATTACATGCTGCCGGCAACACGGCGGCTTAGTGGTCGAATCCCAATCTGGGTTCCCGGGTCCGCGTGGGTTTCCTCCGGGTTCTCCAGTTCCCACAGTCCAAAAAACATGGCTCAAGGTCAGTTGAATGCTTCTAATTGCCCCATATAGAGTATCTGTGTAAGTGAGTTTGTGTGTGCCTAGTGATAGATTGCCCCCATGTCCTGGGTGTATCCGCCCAGCGCCGGAAACGTTCTCCCCTGGATGGGCATGGGGAACCTAGTACCGATCCTAGTAGAGAATAAAGCAGAAGATAATGGATAAATGGATTACATGCTGCCATCTACTGGAACTATTCGATTAGTGCATAATTTTTTTTAGCTGGATCAACAACCACAGTGCAAAACGAGGGATGAAATGAATTTGATTTCACCTTTAATGACATGATTTATTTATGTTATGTTTATATTTTATTTGGGTTGTAGTTTTTAGCGCCAAACTCAGATGACCCCCCCCCCTTCCCCCCTGTTTCCTCAGGTGAAGGCTGAGGCCTCGTGGGACTCCACGGTGCACGAGTGTCCTCAGCTGAGTCGCGGCGGCGCGCCGGACCAGCGGGTCTATCTGACCGTCCGCACGGTGGTGCAGCTCAGCCACCCCGCCGAGATGCAGCTCGTCTTGCGCAAACGCGTCTGCGTCAATCTAGCAGGACGGCAGGTGAGTGTCCGCTTCACCCGAAAAACCTTTAATTAATAATTATACTGAAGCGTTCTAATGGCGGAACGCCACGGTGGGGATTCCCGGTTCGAATCCCAATATGGGTGGAGTTTCCATGTCCTCCCCGTAACCGCGTGGGTTTCCTCCGGGTTCTCCGGTTTCCTCCCACAGTCCAAAAAACATGGCTCAAAGTCAGTTGAATGCTCCTAATTGCCCCATATAGAGTATCTGTGTAAGTGAGTTTGTGTGTGCCTAGTGATAGATTGCCCCCCTGTCCTGGGTGTATCCGCCCAGCGCCGGAAACATTCTCCCCTGGATGGGCATGGAGAACCCCCCCCCCCCTCCCTGAAAACATGGATCAAGGTCAAATCAATACTCCAAAATTGCCCCATATAGAGTGGGTTTGCGGGGCGGCATGGTGGTTTAGTGGTTGGCATGTTCTCCTCTCAGCGCTAGGAATTTCAGGTTCGAATCCCCATCTGGGTGGAGTTTGCATGTTCTCCCCGTGTCCGCATGGGTTTCCTCTGTGGGTTTCCTCCCACAGTCCAAAAACATGGATCAAGGTCAATTGAGTTCTCCAAATTGCCCCCATGTCTGAGTTGTGTAAGGATGTCCATGTTTGAGTACAAGGTTGTTTCTGCATCTGCAGGGTTTTGCCCAGAACTTCCTGAGGAGAATGTCCACACGGAGCACCGTGCCTGGGTGCGGGGTGACCTTTGAGGTGGTGTCCAACATCCCTGGGGTAAGTGTGTGTGTGTGTGTGTGTGTGTGTGTGTGTATTTCTGCAATTCCAGTCTGTAGTCAGTCTGTTTTTCTGTTTTAGAACCCCCACAAAGTGCAGTGGCTCCACCTGGTGGACGTGGTGGTGCTCATATTTTCTGTTTACACACTAACTTGATGTCTCTCTCTCTCTCTCTCTCTCAGGACGGTCAGAGCTCAGAGGACAGGGAGATGCTGGCGCGCATGGCCGCCAGCACGGAAAATCCCAAATCGTCCGACAGCGAGGCCGTCATCGAGAAGTACCTGCGCAGCGTCCTCGCCGTGGAGAACATCCTGACCCTGGACCGCCTCAGACAGGTAACCGGGTCTCAATCATCCGCCCTGGATATCCTTGTTTTAAAAATAAACCGTGTTTACTGCACACGCATCATGTTTCATAGACACAAAGACGACCTGCACCGACTATAAAGTACAGTTGAGGGGGAGAGGGGTAACACTAACATATAACACCGTGGGTGTTCCATATAGCGTTTCTTTCTTTTTTAGGAGGTAGCAGTGAAGGAGCACTTGGCGGGGAAAGGGAAGGGAAGCCGGAGGAGTCTCAGCTCCCCCAGTGTGCACAGAGTAAGTGGACACCTTCACCCTTTCAAGGTTTTATGTGGTTCAGATTGGTTCTCTAAGAAAGGGCGGCACGCTGGCTAAATGGTCAGCACGTCCAACTCTCAGTGCTGGGGATCCCGGTTCGAATCCCCATCTGGGTGGAGTTTCCATGTTCTCCCCGTGTCCGCGTGGGTTTCCTCCGGGTTCTCCGGTTTCCTCCCACAGTCCAAAAAACATGGATCAAGTCGATTGAATTCTCTAAATTGCCCCATATAGAGTGTGTCTGAGTGAGTGAGTGGTCCCCTGTCCTGGGTGTATCTGCCCAGCACCCGAAATGTTCTCCCCAGGATGGGGAACCCCCCCCCGACCCCGCAACCCTAGTAGAGGGTAAAGCAGAAGATAATGGATATATAGCTTAGTGGTTTAGCATGTTCTCCTCTCAGCACTGGGAATCCAGACTCAAATCCCAATCTGGGTGGAGTTTCCATGTCCTCCCCGTGTCCACGTGGGTTTCCACTGGGTTCTCCGGTTTCTCCCACAGTCCAAAAAACATGGATCAAGTCGATTGAATTCTCTAAATTGCCCCATATAGAGTGTGTCTGAGTGAGTGTGTGTCCAGCACTATATTTATATAGGACTATATTTATTACTAAATAAATGAAATTAAAAGATCCCGTAAGTTTGGTACTCGATAGTTGACGAGGAACTCTTTATCGACATCTCCAAATGATTTTTAAGTGGTTCTCTCGCGTTCCGTCTCCCATGGCGTCTTCTCTTCCCTCTGCCAGTTATCTGGAAGCAGACAGGACCTCTCCCTGAACTCCAGTCTGGACGACAACAAGGTGGGAGGAGTCTGCTTTGTTCCTCTTAAGGTGGATTTGCACTCGCGGTGTAACTCATGTGTTTTAACTCTCGCTGCCTCCTTAAAGACCCGATGGGAGAGTCAGCAGGACATCTTCCTCTCGAACCCTCAGTTCAGCCGGTCGCTGCCTCGGCCTGCCAGAGAGACCACGCCCCCGCCGGCGCTGGGCGAGAACCAGGCCCAGGATCCAGAGCAAGGTAACGGAGACATGTCTGTCTTGGTCCTTATTTATTATGGACATTTCTCTATCGTCATGTCTTGCCCTGTGTCATCAGAAAGGTATAACAGGATTATGTGACTTCGTTATTCCTATTTAAAACATCCATCCATCCATTATCTTCTGCTTTATCCTCTATTAGGGTCACGGGGTGGGTTCTCCATGCCCCTCCAGGGGAGAACATTTCGGGCGCTGGGGAGATACACCCAGGACAGGACGCCAATCTATCGCTGGACACACACTCACTCACACAGACACACTCTATATGGGGCAATTTGGAGAATTCGACTGACCTTGATCCATGTTTTTGGACTGTGGAAGGAAACCGGAGAACCCGGAGGAAACCCACGCGGACGTGGGGAGAACGTGGAAACTCAACCCAGATGGAGAATCGAACCGGGAATCCCTAGCGCTGAGAGGAGAACATGCCAAACCACTAAGCCACCGTACCGCCCTAATTAAAATAATAATTCTTGCGAATAAAATCGTTGTTATTCACATTTCTGTTTCTCTGCACATTACCGCCACCTTCTGGCTGACTTTGGTATTAACGCCATTTCATATTATAATCGACTAAGATTTTAAAGATTTTTAGACCGATTTATTATTTTTTTTATCCATGATGTGTATGTGTTTGTGGCTGCTTAAAATACATAAATTAATTATAAATTAATTAATAATATATAGATAATTAACTCTCAGCGGTATTGTTCATCAGCTCTGCTTACCTCATGGTTGGACTTGGCTGTGTTCATACTTTTGCTTCTCGCTCTTTCTCATCCCGCCGTCCTGTCTTCTCCACCTGCTTCACGTTTACGTTTATCTGTCCCCGTCTTGCGTTCACCTCCGACTCGCCCGTCCCTGTCATTCCTCCTGTCCCCTCCACCCGTCTACCCTCCGTCCTCGGTTCCTCCCGGCGTCTCACCCGCCCTCCCCACAGGCCTCTCAGGGCTCGCTGCCTCTTATCTCTCCCCAGTCAAGGCCCTCGTCCCGCAGATGCCCAAGCTGCTGAAGTCCCTCTTTCCGGCTCGGGAGGACAAGAAGGACCTGCGGCCCTCCCCCCAAACACAACAGGTATCGTGTAGGTGGTGATGATGATGATGATGATGATGTAGCTGTCCCACGTACATGGTCTTGTTCATGTCCAGCACGCGCCTCGGATCATGATGCAGTCCAGCAGCTCGCCGGACGAGAGCCGAGTTCGCGTGGACATCGTAAGTTACCGCGACGGCTTTACGTCCTCCTCCCGCCTTGACGGTTGTCCTGCACGAAGAAGCCCCGGCTCCGCGCCGGCACGTCCCTAACGCTCTGCTGTGCCCGCATGCTCCCTCAGGTCCCGCTGCTCAGGCGGAGTCCCGTCTCCGACAAACCTCCGGACGGCCCCGAGACCTCCACCTCCTCCTCCTCCTCCTCCATGCATGACCCGCATGACCTGCCCCTCAGCCCCATCAGTGAAGCCTCCAGTGGATATTTCTCCACCAGCGTCTCCACCGCCACCCTTTCAGATCTCTCCACCGCCTCGGCCGACCTGACCCCCGGCCAGGCGCCCCCGGAGACCGCCAGGCCCGGTCCCGACGCCGCCAGAGATCCGCCGCCTGCTCCCAGGAACGGCGTTCCGTTGTCTCACCCCGAGACCAAACCGGTCCCGAAGAGTGCTCCGGACCCGCCGTTCTCCATCCAGAGGGTCAAGGCCTCCGCCTTCAACTCGTCCCCCGTCCCGTCGGAGGAGAAGAGGACGCCGGCCGAGGGGAGCCGGCTGGAGGCGGCCTCCGATGAGGAGGGGGGAGGTGCGGACGTCGAGCTGCCGCCGTGGCTTAAGGTGGGCGAGGCGGTCACGGTGGCCAACGCTAAATGCGGGACGGTGCGCTACGTCGGGAATGCCGACTTCTCGGACGGCGTCTGGATCGGCGTCGAACTCGAGACTCCCTCAGGTCAGTCATGCCGAACGTCTGTGCGAGGTCCCGTTTCGGGGTTCTGATTTAAAATCGATGGGTTAAAAGCAGGGCTGCAACTCACGATTATTTTGATAATCGATTAATCAGTCGATTTTTTTTTTTTTTTTTTTTTTTTTTTTTTTTTTTTTTTTTTTTTTTTTTTTTTTTTTTTTTTTTTTTTTTTTACGATAAATCACAGCTCCACTGTAGAATTATTAAACAGGTTAATTAAACGTCTGGTTTTAATTACAGTATGAGTTTAAGGCATCCAATCAACCCAAAGGGCAATTAAACACAAATCTCAAACACACACTACACAATTTTACACAAATTTGAGTCACTCTAATATGTTACCTCATTCCCCTCTAAATGCAATTCATCCTCACTCCCATAGAGGGCAGCGTCCTCACTCATATTTTATCAAAATATTTAAACATGAACTCGATCATTAGTTACCACTATAAAGCGTTAAGCTCCCGCAGTTTTGGATGATTTAAGCTGAAGCTTTTTTTTTCTGTGTTGGCTGCGTTTCATTTCTACGATTTATCAACTTTGTTTCGCAGACTCCGCCTCGTTCTGTTCAACCCGACTTTTCTTTTTCTCCAGCGTTGTTTTCGACGCTGCAGGTGACGTAAGCGGTTACGACATCGCGTGACCCGACGGATCGATGACGGAAATCCGTTATCGACACTTTTGACGATCGATTTTTATCGATTGTATCGATTCATTGTTGCAGCCCTAGTTAAAAGCTTAGTGTTCTTCTAAAATGTTCGTGACGTCGATGTGTTTCTCCTCCAGGGAAGAACGACGGAACGGTGGGAGGCCGTCAGTATTTCTGCTGCGACCCCGGCCATGGCGTCCTCGTCCGTCCGGACCGTGTGAGCCAGCGGGACGTCTCCGGGCGGCGCAGCGGCGAGCCGTCCCGTCCCGTCCCCCGCCTCAAAACCGAGGACTGTAAACCCTGGAGCGGCTGAACGGACCTCGCACCTTCTAAAGGATCTTCACCAGCTCAACCACCCGCTGCAGGTGTAGCACCTCCACACTGTATCGACGACGCCGGCGCCCATCCCCCTCAAAACCCCCCCCCCCCCTTCCGCCCCCGGGGACCAGAACTGTCCTTTAGTCCTGATCTCCTTTTTTAGTTGCNCCCCCCCCCCCCAACACGGAGAACTCCCCGGTTCTGCACCTGCTCCGAAACGGAACACTTGAGAATACTGGAATAGAACCAACACTTAACGTCAGGATGATGCACTGCCCATCCCGAAAGGTCGGATGACATCACACGTTCCCTGTGACATCACCACGGGCGTCTGCCGTCACCTTTGCATTCATGTTTCTCCAGTGTCGTGTAATGACGATGGAGATCTGGACCAGGACGTCTTCTCCAGCACGTTCTCATAGGGGTTCAGGTAGTCGATCCATGTGTGCTCCCCGAACCACTCCCCACAATTTGAGCTCCATGAATCCTGACGTCATTGTTTTGGAACATCCAAAATTTGGGGAGAACACCTCATAACGCCGCTGAGACCGGAACGGACCGGACCGACTGCGGCGCCACCCGATCAGCGTTACAACCGGGTGGAGACGTTCGTCCAACCACGCGGTGTGTTTACTGTACGCATCATATCCTTAATTCCAGGTTGTTGTTTTTTTAGAGTCTTAATATTTTAAGCTTTTGAGGGAGGAACGTTCTACAGGACCCAAGCACGTTCTTCAGGAA
>JAFMOD010000100.1:103861-114382 GCA_019802435.1 Corydoras maculifer | reverse complement strand
ATATATATATATATATATACTGGGTGGAGTTTCCATGTTCTCCCCGTGTCTGCGTGGGTTTCCTCCGGGTTCTCCGGTTTCTTCCCACAGTCCAAAAACATGGATCAAGTTAATTGAATTCTCAAAAAAAATTGCCCCCTATAGAGTGTGTCTGTGTGAGTGAGTGAGTGTGTGCCCAGCGATGGATTGGCGCCCTGTCCTGGGTCTATCTGCCCAGCGCCTGAGACGTTCTCCCTTGGATGGGCATGGGGAACCCCACCGCGACCCTAATAGAGGATAAGCGGGAGATAATGAATGAATGAATGAATGAATATATATATATATATATATATATATATATATATATATATATATATATATATAGAAATCTTAACTTTCTTTGATGTCGGACTTTTAAATCCTGCACTACTTTTCGAATCTTAATGCCTCCCCCCCCCGGCCCCCGCGAGGTCACATGACCAGCGTCTCTTAATAAGAGTTTGGATTACACAGCGCGTACGAGAAAGCGTCGTAATGCTCGCACTCGCAACCTGAGAATGCCAGACCACTCGAAAGTTCATTTCCCAGTTGGGGGGGGGGGAGGGGGGGTAAAAGCATTTGTATATTTTTACCATCTTAAAAACTTAATCAAATTCAGCTAAACCCGAATCCATCAACCACGAGATTTATAAGTGCGTTTGCGGCATAATGTACATTAAACCGATCAGCGCGTCACGTGCCGTCCCCTTGGCACTCTGACTTTGGCGGGTTGCTATTTGAGCGGTGCAGCTACCGGGCCTCAATGCGCTACTCCATGAGGTTCTCCGTGTTCCTGCGAATGGAGAACTCAGTACTCAGTTCTCAGTACAAATAGCGTCAGATTTCATCACGCACAGCGGCGTTGGCGTCGTGTTGATGATCCACCGCCGTGATGGCGACCGACGTCTGGAGAGGTTGTTTTCAGTCGGCGGTGCGTCTGGGTTTAAAGCCATACGCCAGAAATGTACGAAACACGCCTCACACGAGGCATTGCTATTTAAACGGCGTGTGAGAATAATACAGTTGATTGGTTTTTAATTGGTTTTTAATTGGTTTTTCATTTTAAACCGCACGGAAGCCCGTTTGGTGAAAGCACTTCAAATCTTTCCTTTTGTACATTTTATGATTGAAATTACGCTTCCAGTAAAATTATTTTTTAAAAAAAGAAAAAAAGTATGAAAACTGTTTCCCGTTCAAACACGACGGCAGGAAAATCAATTTCGGCCGTTAGATCGGTTCCAATAGTAAAAGAAGAGTAATTACTAATCTAATTTATATGCAAATCGACGTGCGCCACATGCAAATAATTAAGCTGCAGCATCATCGACTACAGAGGCAGCACCGCCGGAGAACCCGCGCCACGAACAGCACACACAGATCACGCACTTTATGAGGAACAGTGGACTGATCCTGGAACAGTTCCATCTTTCGTTTCAGAACCGTGTACAGAGAGATGACGGGTGTGTGCAGCGGTCACTCCGTGGGTTTGGGTTTGGGTTCGTTCCCGCCAAGCTTCAACCTCAGCTCATCCGGAATGTGCGCCGACGAGCCGAGCCGGGCACAGACATGTACGATCCGAAAACACAGCCGGATTCCACCAGCGAAGCAGGAACCGTCACAAGAACAAATAAATCTTTAAAATATGAATATTAACATGAAACTACAGGCGACATTTACATTTAAATTATGTAACGTATATCCAGTATGGTCAGGGGTTGGAGTGGGTGTTCCATGACACGCCCATTTTGGTCAGGGGTTGGAGTGGGTGTTCCATGACACGCCCATTTTGGTCAGGGGTTGGAGTGGGTGTTCCATGACACGCCCATTTTGATCAGGGGTTGGAGTGGGTGTTCCATGACACACCCATTATGGTCAGGGGTTGGAGTGGGTGTTCCATGACACGCCCATTTTGGTCAGGGGTTGGAGTGGGTGTTCCATGACACGCCCATTTTGGTCAGGGGTTGGAGTGGGTGTTCCATGACACGCCCATTTTGGTCAGGGGTTGGAGTGGGTGTTCCATGACACGCCCATTTTGATCAGGGGTTGGAGTGGGTGTTCCATGACATGCCCATTTTGGTCAGGGATTAGAGTGGGTGTTTTACAACATGACACACCCATTATGGTCAGGGGTTGAAGTGGGCGTTCCATGACACGCCCATTTTGGTCAGGGGTTGAAGTGGGTGTTCCATGACACACCCATTATGGTCAGGGGTTGGAGTGGAGTTGGAGTGGGCGTTATATGACGCGACACGCCCTTTTTGGTCAGGGGTTGGAGTGGGCGTTTCACAACATGACACGCCCATTATGGTCAGGGGTTGGAGTGGGCATTCCATGACACGCCCATTATGGTCAAGGGTCGGAGTGGGCATTCCACTGTATGACATGCCCATTATGGTTGGGTTTAAGGTCAGAGGTGGGTGGGTGGGTGCAATTTAGAGTATTAAATTCACCTTGAATTCATGTTTTTGGATAGTGGGAGGAAACCTAAGAACATGAAGGAAACCCACACAGATGTGGGGAGAACATGGAAACTCCAGCCAGATTGGGATTTGAACCCTTCAGCACTGAAAGGTGGTTGTGTTAACCCCTACACCACTGTGCCGCCAACAACTATTACTATAATTATATATTATTTAAATTTATATTGTTTTACTTGTATATTTTTGTACCACACTCAGATCACAGAACAGCGCTTACACCCCCCGCCCTCGTCCCCCGAACAGGACTGAACCTGCACCGCTCCGCTCTACAGAGTTCAGTCAGGGACAAAGGAGACAAAAGTAAATCACAGTCATTCATTCCAGACACTCAACAAATACACCGCAACACGTTTATATTCATCATACAGACAAAAAAATTAAGACCCAGCCTCCAACCCTCTTAATATCACATATAGAACTATATGATGACTTTCTATTGTGGAAACAGTTTGGGGAAGGTCTTTAAAAATCCCAAAAGAAATGGGTAAGTAGAGTTGGGATGGAGGAACTTGACTGACCAGCACAGAACCCTAACCTCAACCCTATTAAACTCATTTGGGACGGACTAGTACAGAGACTGAGCGTCAGGTCCTCTTGTCCAAGTAAGTGAGGGTGCAATGCAGTTGTGAAATATACGAGGACATACCCTACACTGCTGCCACTATGTATATAGACAGAAAAATAGATAGATTTAGAAAGATATAGATCAAAACACTAAGGCAAAAGAAATTCAACATTCATACATTACATATATATATATATATATATATATATATATATATATATATATATATATATATATTGCCCAGCGATGGATTGGCGCCCGAGATGTTCTCCCCTGGATGGGCATGGGGAACCCCACCGCGACCCTAATAGAGGATAAGCGGGAGATAATGAATGAATGAATGAAAGAATATATATATATATATATATATATATATATATACACACACATCATTTCAAGTAATTTATTCACTTTTTACGACAGTACATTGACAGTGGCAAGAAAAAACACAAAAATATACACACACACACACACACACATATATATATATATATATATATATATATATATATATATATATATATATATATCATAGCCCAGCGATGGATTGGCGCTCTGTCCTGGGTGTATCTGCCCAGCACACGAAACGTTCTCCCCTGGACAGGCATGGGGAACCCACAACGCGACCCTAATAGAGGATAAAGCGGGAGATAATGAATGAATGAATAAATGAATGAATGAATATATATATATATATATAGCTTTAAAAACATCCCATACTACTAAGTTACTACCCTCGACACCCCTGAGGTCAGGAGCCGACACCAAGAGATGAAAGAACTTGACTGGTCTCCACAGAACCCTGACCTCAACCCTATTAAACTCATTTGGGATGAATGAGGACTGAGACTGAGCGTCAGGTCCTCTTGTCCAACATCAGTTTCTGACCCCAGCTTAGTGTGGGATGTCCATTAAAGCTTGGATATGTTGTATTTATCTTTATATATATATATATATATAGTGGCAGCAGTGTAGTGTAGGGTCCTAAGATATTTCACAACTGCATTGCACCCTTGCTCCCTACTTAGGTTCCCTACACAGGACACCTCGGATGCTCTGCAAGTCCAGGACCCAGAGTCCACCTCAGCTCTCATCCCCTGGAACTGGAGTCCTTCACAGTGTTCTGCAGAACCGCAGCTCGGCCCGTCGCAGAACAGCCTTCGCAGAACCCGAACCGAGCCGAGCCGAACCCGGTGCCGCTCGTCGGGCTCGGCTAAGCTAGGCTAGTTGCAGCGGTGAATCGATTCGGGGGTAATTCGGCGGATTCGCTCTTTAATCCGACCTCAGGTCCAAACTCCCAGCCGCCTGGGTCCTATCCCGCGGTCCACCGAGGCGGCCGCTCCGGGACGCCGCCGGCTGCGATCCGAACCTTACCTTTCGGGTCAGGGAGCCGGGCCTGCGTCCCTCCAGAACCGTTTTTTAAATGGATTCGGGTTCTGAAGCGTCTCGATCCGCGTCCTTCCCGCGGCGTCGTCGTCAGCACAGCCGCCGCCGCAACATCTCCCCCCCCCTGCCGCCGCCGCCGCCGCTCTTCCCGGCGCTCTCCCTCTCCCCCTCCGACTCCCGCTTTAATTATCACGGCGAAAAAAATCATTTGCCTTTGTGTGACTGACAGAAGCCATATTGATATGAACGGTGCAGCCACCGCGGGGCATCGTGGGAAATGTAGTCGCTCGGCGGTGGAGGAAAAAAAACGCGCCATTTTTCTTTTTTCGCCTCAGTCAGGCACTTTAGGAACCTCCATCCATCCATTATCTTCTGCCTATTGGGGTCGTGGGGGGGTAGGGGGTTCCCCATGCCCATCCATGGGAGAACGTTTCGGGCGCCAATCTATCACTGGACACACACTCACACAGACACACTCTACATGGGGCAATTTGGGGAATTCAATTCACCTTGAATCCACGTTTTTTTGGACTGTGGGAGGAAACCCACGCCGACACGGGGTAGACCATGGAAACCCCACCACGATTGGGTTTCGAACCGGGAATTCGTAGTGCTGAGAGGAGAACATGCTAAATCACTAAGCCATGGGGGGGGGGGGCAACATTTAATTGATCCTTAATATAAAATAATAATTTTTCAAGAGCAATAAGCGATCTGTGTGTGTGTGTGGGGGGGGTGTTCCCATCCTATGCCCATCCAGGGGAGGACGTTTCGGGTGCTGGGCAGATACACCCAGGACAAGGGGGGCAATCTTTAGCTGGACACACACTCACTCACAGATATGGGGTAATTTGGAGAACTCCATTGACCTTGATCCATGTTTTCGGACTGTGGGAGGAAACCGGAGAACCCGGAGGAAACCCACGCAGACACGGGGAGAACATGGAAACTTCACCCAGATGGGGATTCGAACCGGGAATCCCTAGTGCTGAGAGGTGAACGTGCTAACCACTAAGCCACCGTGCCACCCAGTTAAATTTAATTTTATTTAAATTTTATCTTTATTCTATTTTTCTTATCCTTTTAAACAAATTTAACTTTCTGTGGAGAGGTCAGGAATGAATTTCACTGCTGGCTGTACCATGTATAACTACGCATGTGACAAATAAACCAGATTCTGATTCTTTTATATTTGTGCTAAAATATACATTAAACACCTTCTACAAGCCTCTCTTATCATTTATATATATATTTTTTAATAAAGCAGTTTAATATTACAGAAAATCAAAACAAGCATCATTGCTTCTGAAATTAATAATAATAATTATTATTATTATCTATAGTAAACAATCCTTTAATCCAATGTACTAATTCTTTCTAGATTTGTTTATATTGGGGGAAAAAAACATTTAGTATATGTGTCACAAAATTAATTATAAGTTTTTTTTCAATAATTAATCCGCATGATGTGCAAAAACAGATCTTGGGTCTTTAAAGGGTCTAATGGCGCCCTCTAGTGGGTTGTTTATGTACTTACACTTTAATGTTAATTAAGCTGCTTGTTAAAGCGATGTTCCCGATTCTTCTTTTTCTTGTTTTACCTCTGCTTTTCTTTTTAAATCACTATTTTGTTTTATTTACTACAGTGGACAGTGTCTTAGCAGTGGACAAATAAAGTCTATTTTGCCCCATTAGCGATTTATTTTAAAACCCAGCAGAGCGCAGACACTTAATGACAGCAATGCAAAGAAAACAGAAGTCACAAACTAATGCACAAATAGCCCCCCCCCCCCCCACACACTCATACATTACACACTGTCACACATTTACGCGTCAAGATCTTTTACAATTATCTCATATCCAGCCATCCATCCATTATCTTCTGCTATATCCTCTACTAAGGTCGCGGGAGGGATTCTCCCCATGCCCATCCAGGGGAGAACGTTTCGGGCGCTGGGCAGATACACCCAGGACAGGACGCCAATCTATCTCTAGACACACACACACACACACTCTATATGGGCAATTTGGAGAATTCAATTGACCTTGATCCATGTTTTTAGACTGTGGAAGGAAACCGGAGAACCCGGAGGAAACCCACGCGGACACGGAGAGAACATGGAAACTCCACCCAGATGGGGATTCGAACCGGGAACTCCTAGCACTGAGAGGAGAACATGTCAACCACTAAGCCACGTGCCGCCCCGCTGAGAGGTAGCTGTAGAGTATAATTGGTTCTGCCCCTTGTGGCAAGTTTGGGCATAGCCAGTGATTTTTTTCTCTGCTTTGACTAATTTTCTGACCTCCAGGGCCACATCCCATAATTAACATCCAACGCATTAATTTATAACAAACCCCCGAAGATGATGGGAGTCATGTATTCAGACTTCTGGTACAACGGCAGCCTGATTAAGTGCCATTAAAATCACTAATATTAAAGGATAATCACTGAAATATTGAAATGCAGCTCGTTATCGCACAGCGTACCTCATTCTGAACAAAATGTCCCATTAGGACACCCTCCTGCGGCCCCGAAAAGGACTGCGAGTACTTTGGGTTTCCACTTAAAATCCTAATCAAAAGAATTCATCTGGTCCCGTCGTCTGACCTCCACCCCCCCCCCCTCCACCAGAACTCCGGTTCGTTGTGAACCAGCAGAGAATAAATGACTCACATCTGATTTAAAGCTTCCTTTCAGAGGTCCATTTTCTCCCGGCCGTTACCCGGTTGTTATCTCGGTCATCTATCTGAGCAGATATGATTGGACGTGGAGGCCGGCTGTGCAATCATGAGTGAGAGCAAACAGAGCTGATAGACTATAATGACACCCGACGAGGTAACGACACCGAAGGAACCGTGTCCTCCGTCTGAACACACAGACCAGATCAGGAGTGGTGAACGTCGGCCTTTTATTGGAGGTCATCTGTGAACTCAACATGATCTGTGACGACTGGCGTTCCGATGCCGATGGGACGATGAGCTTCTAAATCATTCAGAACCGGGGACCGAAGCATGCCGGCGGTGTAGACGGAGAACACGTGCTGGGTAGATGTGGCGTGACAAAGAACGTGGAAGAACCTGATGATGAAGGTCTGACGGAACAGACCTCACGGACGCGTACGCGATACGGACAGAAGTATCGGCACTCAATCACATTCTGTACCGATGGTGTACACTAGGGATGAGACGATACATCGTGTAGGCAATTAATCGTGAGCATAAATATTACAATTAATGAATCGTAAGAGCGACCCGACGTCGTTACGACGACATTCAGAAGTAAAATATACATTGTGCTGGTAGCCGAAGTTTTGGACCACTGACTCATACACAATATATAGGGGCGATTTAGAGCAGCCAATTCACCTTAAATCCATTTTTTGTACTGTGGGAGGAAACCGGAGAAGCCGGAGGAAACCCACACGAACATGGGGAGAACATGCAAACTCCACCCAGATTGAGATTCGAACCAGGAATCCCTAGTGCTGAGAGGAGAACATGCGAAACCACTAAGCCACCGTGCCGCCCCAGGTTAATATTTGATGTTCTAAAGAATATTTCGTGTATGATTTAAAAAAAAAAAAAAAAAAAAGTCATAATAATAATAGTACTATTAAAATCTGGAATCGTCTCATCCCTAGCATATACGTATCCAAACACCTAGCTGAGCATTTGGGACAATGGTACACGTCCAACAGTTTAGGGAAGGCCCCTTTCTGTGGCGTACTCCGACTCAAAACACCATACCGACAATTGTTAAAATTATTGTTTGTCTTTTCCCCTCTCAATAAAAGAAAACCATGAACATTTTGCAGCTCGGCAGTCCTACTGCGGTGTGTTTTACACCACACCCGTGACCCTGGTCATAACGCATGACAATATTTGGTAAGTTAGATTCGGCCCGGACATAAAATCCACCAATACAGGCGCGTTACATCACGTCCTCTTTGCGGGTCCCTCAGGATGTGTATACAGTATGTACCCCGTCCTCACATCCTTCAGGCTGTACTGTTGTGTGTCTTCTCGCAAAACGCGCGTCTCCGTGGTCGTCCACATTCTTTTGGCCGTGTAGTAGTCTTACAGCTGTATTTTGTGTAATTATTTCGTATGTGGAGTCCATCGGGATGCCGCCGCACATCTGCATTTCCGAAAAACGGTCTGTAATCGATGCAGTGGTCGTGCACTTTGGCGCCGGAGCACACGGGAGGACCAGCCTGACCTCCGAAATCACAGATTCTCTCATTTCACGGCTAAAACTAATGTTCCCGGCGCGCAGAGCAGCTGCCACCGGAGTAAGAACTGAATAGAACACAGAGCCTAGAAAAACATCTCTATAGCAGTTATGACTAAACCCATATATTTATATATTGATATATTCTCCTTTCGGCGGTAAGAAAGAAAATAGCCAGCAGTATGAAGACACAGAGAGTGCTATGATTTTAAAGAACCTTCAGCTTCGTTATTCATCATCATCTGATTAATTCCATACTGTCGTTTCGGATGCTGGCCGAATACCATGCAGGAACTATATGGGGCAATTTCAAAAACCTTGAATCCATGGATTGGATTGTGGGAAGAAGCAGGAGAAACCCACGTGGACACTGTGAGAACATGAATCTCCATCCGGATTGAGATTCAAACCTTCCCCATTACTCCACTGACTCACACACGCTGTATAGGGTCAATTTCGAGCAGCAAATTCACCTTAAATGCATTTTTGGACTGTGGGAGGAAACCCATGGGAACACAGGGAGAACATGAATCTTCACCCAGATTGGGCTTCAAACCTTCCCCACCATGCCACTGACTCACACATGCTATATGGGGGCGATTTCGAGCAGCCAATTCACCTTAAATGCATTTTTGGAGTGTGGGAGGAAACCCAAGGGAACACGGGGAGAACATGCAAACTCCTCCCAGATCGGAATTCAAACCTTCCTCATTACACCACTGACTCACACGCGCTATATAGGGGCAATTAAGAGCAGACAATTCACCTCGAATCCATGTTTTTAGACTGTGGGAGGAGGCCGGAGAACCCAGAGGAAATCCACGTGAACACAGGGGGAACATGGAGGCTCCATCCAGATCGGAATTCAAACCTTCCCCGTTACACCACTGACTCACACACACTATATAGGGGGCAATTTAGAGCCGCCAATTCACGTTGAATCCATGTTTTTAGACTGTGGGAGGAGGCCGGACGGACCCAGACGAAACCCACGCGGACACGGGGCAAACATGGAAGCTCCATCCAAATTGGGACTCGAACCTGGATCCACAGCGCTGAGAGAAGAACATGCTAAACCACTAACGTGACCTAAAGTTCTACAGAGTTCTAAATTAGAAAAGTACTTTTGAAACTGTGTGTGTGCAGCGTCCTCAGACGGTTTTGATTCGGTGATGGATGCTGCAGGATGATTGTATTTGAATATGTAAATGAGTCGGGGACAGAGGCGACCAATCAGTGTCCTGCGCTGATATCTGTGATTAGAGCTCGGTTCTGATGACCATCCGAACGTCCTCCTCGCAGGAGACGCGAATCATCAGAGTCACGATCAGCGAGTCGACCAAGCCTCTGATTCATTTAAATGATATCTTTCGGTGGCGGCACAGTGGCTTAGTGGTTTGGCATGTTCTCCTCTCAGCACTGGGGATTCCCATTTCGAATTCCAATCTGGGTGGAGTTTCCATGTTCTTCCCGTGTCCGCGTGGGTTTCCTCCGGGTTTTCCGGTTATCTCCCACAGTCTAAAAATATGGATTAAGTCAATTGAGTTCTCCAAATTGGCAGCACGGTGGCTTAGTGGTTAGCACATTCCCCTCTCAGCGCTAGAGATTCCCGGTTCGAATCCCATCTGGGTGGAGTTTCCATGTTCTCCCCGTGTCTGCGTGGGTTTCCTCCGGGTTCTCCAGTTTTCTCCCACAGTCCAAAAACATGGATCAAGTTAATTGAATTCTCAAAATTGCCCCCTATAGAGTGTGTCTGTGTGAGTGAGTGTGTGCCCAGCGATGGATTGGCGCCCTGTCCTGGGTGTATCTGCCCAGCGCCCGAGACGTTCTCCCCTGGATGG
>JAFMOD010000100.1:59283-79426 GCA_019802435.1 Corydoras maculifer | reverse complement strand
TTTTTTTTTTTTTATTTTATTATTTTGTGTTTGTAAGCGCTATATAAAAGCAAGAAGACAGGGGGGGGTTGTGTATTATTGTTAATAAATCACGTAAAGCGGTGGAACTGTACTCCGCTACGCGTGAGGACTAATAACACCTCTATATGGGATTTATTTAGAATAAAGCCACGCCCTCTCGTTCTGTACTGCTTTAGTATAGCGCGTATTGATACGAATGTGAAGTGCTTAGGTGTGTTATTGTCAATAATGACTGGACAAATGGCTCAGCCAATCAGATTTAAGCACCGGAACTACACATGTTCTAAAACATGCAACCACGCTGTGGAGTCTGAATGGCAGGTTTTACCTTCCTCAGCTTCAAATGCCCCCACTTCTCCATGTCCAGACCCAGGAACCTCCCGGGAGTGGAGCCGATGAGGTGGACCCTGGGAAACGAGAACCCGTGATCTGCAGGACGCTCCGGTTCCGTATGAGCTGTGAACCGAGGCGGCGTTACCTGCTTTCTGACAGGTCGTGTTCTTTAATACGCTGGATCCACTCCGCCAGCTCGGGGGCGCGGTACGCACCCAGGTACTCCAGCAGGTCCCGCTTGAAGTGGGTGGGCGACTCCCCCGACGTTTCGGGGCTTCCTTCGGGTAGTTTGGGGTACAAGGGACTCATCCACAGCCTGGAGGAGACGTCACATAAGTCACAGAAGGGAACTATAGAACTACAAAGTCCATCTTTACTGGAAAAGGAACCAAACAATAAGTGGGCGTGTCCAAACTCTTGGTACTATGTAGGTTGTGATTGTAGAACACGCCCCATTCCCTTTGTTCTGACCTGCCCTGTGGGGGTACTATTGGGGTTCTGATCATTAGAACAGAGAACACAGTATGTACTATAGAACACAAACAGATGGACTACAGAATGTTACTGTAGAACTACAAAGTCCATCTTTAAAGGAAGTGGAACCAACCAATAAGAAGGCGTGTCCAAACTCTTGGTACTATGTAGGTTGTGATTGTAGAACATGCCCCGTTCCCCTTGTTCTGCCCTGCCCTGAGGCCTCAGATGGACTACAGAATGTCATTGTAGAACTACAAAGTCCATCTTTAAGGGGAACCAAACATTAAGGAGATGGGAACTAACTTTTGGTACTATGCAAGTTATGATTGAACATACCACGTTCTCTTTGTTCTGACATGCCCTGTGGTGGTACTATTGGGGTTCTAACCATTATAGAACCAATTATGTACCTCAGATGGACTACAGAATGTCACTGTAGAACTACAAAGTCCATCTTTAAAGGAAGTGGAACCAACCAATAAGAAGGCATGTCCAAACTTTTGGTACTATGTAGGTTGTAATTGTAGAACATGCCCCGTTCCCCTCGTTCTCCCCTGCCCTGAGGGGGTACTATTGGGGTTCCATTATAGAACAAATTATGTACCTCAGATGGACTACAGAATGTCACTGTAGAACTACAAAGTCCATCTTTACAGGAATTGGAACCAACCAATAAGTAGGCGTTTTCAAACTTTTGGTACTAAGTAGGTTGTGATTGTGTAACTTGCCCCGTTCCCTTTGTTCTGACCTGCCCTGAGGGGGTACTATTGGGGTTCCATTAGAGAACCAATTATGTACCTCAGATGGACTACAGAATGTCTCTGTAGAACTACAAAGTCCATCTTTACAGGAATTGGAACCAACCAATAAGTAGGTGTTTTCAAACTTTTGGTACTATGTAGGTTGTGATTGTGTAACTTGCCCCGTTCCCTTTGTTCTGACCTGCCCTGTGGTGGTACTAATGCGGTTCTAACCATTAGAGAACTAAGTATGTCCTTCAGTTGGACTACAGAATGTTACTGTAGAACTACAAAGTCCATCTTGACGTTGATTGGGACATGATTTCGGGTTTTGCGGCCGTGCTGAGGCGTCATTCACGTGTCTGAGCGCAGACCGCACGTTCCAAATGTTTGGAACCGAACGACGTGAAGCCTCTGGGAACCGACGGCGGGCGGCGGCCTGAATAACAATGAGCGCGAGGATGAGGACGCCGAAAATCAAGGGACGCGCGGGATTAGAACAACCTGACGATGGAACAGCAGGACGTTAATGAGGGGGGCTTGTTCATCGTTGTCTGCGGAGTCTGAGGATGAGAAAAGCGCGGCGGGCGGGCGGGCGGGCAGACACGTGAAGCATGTCGCGGCCCGAGGACGGGGGGTTCACGCCACAGCCTGAACCTAACGGGTCTAACGGGGGAATGAAGCGCCTGATTACGAAGCCTGTATAAGACCGTGAGGGGATGAGGGACGATCCCGTCGCCGGGGGTGACCGCGGGCTTTGAAACGACACGCCCCCCCCGCCCTGCGGACAGATGCGCGCGGAGCGTCTTCCGAAACGGAACAGATCGGCGTGGTTTCAATGTCTCCAAGGCGTTTGATCCACGCGCCGTCGCCATGGCAACTGGGCAGAGAATATTTGGGGCGTGCGCGTTCACGACGGGACTTCAAACGAGCCCGCGGTGATGGTGGGGAAGGGGGGGGGTTTTGGGAATTCCGGCGTACCCCTGCGTCTTCTGGTACCAGTCGGCCCGGATGAGGTTGGAGGTCAGGATGATGACACGGAGGCCTTCCTCGTACCACAGCAGCATCATCTTCCTAAATAATAAAAGGTAAGGGGAGGGGGGCATAAATAGTGACACACACACACAATATCTACAGGAGACATCCCATAATCAACTGTGAAGTCAGACTTTCGGTCCGGGCTCATGATCTCAGTCCCAATTCATGTCGAAGGTCTTGGGGTCAGGGCGTCGTGTGGGTCGGACGAGCTTGCCTTGAGCGCCGGGTTAGAGGACCTTCCCCAAACTGTTCTCACGAAACACCACCTTGGTGCTCCACCGCTCATCCTCCATCAGCGACCACACCAACATCCCCCCCCCCCCCGCCCCGACGACACCGGCCTTGCCTTGGGGGCTCGTCCTCATGCGTCAGCTCATCGCGGGGGCGCGGTGGTGGAGTGACGCGGCTGCGGCCGCTGCATTCATGTTTTATTGACCTCATGAAGTTCAGAGGGGATGGGGGGGGCGCTCTATGGCACCTCCTCCCACACACTGGAGGTGGGGGGGGGTACATCTGATGCATTGTAGGGAGGGGGAGAAATGAGGCATTTCACTAACGAGATCCCCCCCCCCCTACGGCAAGGGCACTTTAGCCGTAGCCCTCGTTGGGTGCGGGACTCGAACCGGGGCCCTTCAGGTGGCAAGGCTGGCTTCTTAACCACAAGCCCACGACTTTCCCTTTAGAACCCAAATGTTTTTTTTTAAGGCCGCGCGTTCTTATCATTGGGCCGGGTCAGTGGCCTGGCTGGAGCCTATCCCGGCACTTATAGAGAACACCCGGGACAGCGGTCAACTTCAGTCACCCCGGTGCAGGTAAAATGTTTCTAGGGAACGTTTTAGGGGGAAGGTCTCTGTTCTGCTCCGGCAGGATGGCGTCCTCCCATGGAGACACTGTGACGATTGGACAACATGCGATTGGATCGTGAACCGGGTCCTCACGTCCAACATCGGTGTCTGACCTCATTGACCACATCGATGCTCGTCCTGTGGCCATCGAGAATCTCGGAATCTCGGAGAGGGCTTTAGACAAACTTTTATCCCAATGACAACAAGGAGTGAGCTACCCCACGGGACACGGGACAGGTTAAATCCACCCGAAGGTCGTCTCCCTGTGAGGTTGCGACCCTGCGGGGTACGGAGGGCAGAACTTACGTGTGATGAGTTCCGAAGGCGATGTCCAACTTGGCCTGTTAAAGGGAAAAACAGTCGGCTTTACTGAAGAAGTTTCCACTCTGAAACCTGCTGTGACGAAGCGATAGAGCCCCCAAGTGGAGAGAAGGAGAATTACATCCTTCGCAATGATAAGCAAAGTTTCCCGGTTCGAATCCCCATCTGGGTGGATTTTCCATGTCCTCCCCGTGTCCGCGGGGGTCTCCCCCGGGGTTCTCCGGTTTCCTCCCACAGTCCAAAAACATGGATCAAGGTCAATGGAATTCTCCAAATTGCCCCATATAGAGTGTGTGTCTGTGTGAGTGAGTGTGTGCCCAGCGATGGATTGGCGTCCTGTCCTGGGTGTATCTGCCCAGCGCCCGAAACGTTCTCCCCTGGATGGGCATGGAGAACCCCACCGTGACCCTCATAGATCTACGTTCTGATAGAACCCCATCACCTCTCCACCTGAACAACTGCGGCAGCCCCCACACCATAAATAAATAAATCCAAATATAATCCAAAATATAGTTCATTAAGGGCGGCATGGTGGCTTAGTAGTTTAGCACGTTCTCCTCTCAGCGCTAGGAATTCCCGGTTCGAATCCCTATCTGGGTGGAGTTTCCATGTCCTCCCCGTGTCCGCGTGGGTTTCTTCCGGGTTCTCCGGTTTCCTCGTTTCCTCCCACAGTCCAAAAATATGGGTCAAGGTCAATTGAATTCTCCAAATTGCCCATTATAGAGTGTGTATGTGTGAGTGAGTGTGTGTCCAGCGATAGATTGCCCCCCTGTCCTGGGTGTATCTGCCCAGCTCCCGAAACGTTCTCCCCTGGATGGACATGGGGGAATATTTTATAAAACGGGTCCTTAAATCTGATTGGACGAGCCGTCACAATCAATGATTTTGCAATCAATGAAGGCATTTATGAATCAAGCATTGTTTCTTTTATTAATGTGTGTTTGTAAGTGTTTTATTAAAGCAATAAGACCCTCGAGATTGTGTGTTATTATGAATAAATCACGAGAACGCGGTGGAAACGACTCCGCTACACGTCGGGACCAATAACACCGCTTTATGGGATTTATACTGAATAATGTCGCCCTCTCGTGGCTCATCGATGTATTATATTTTTAGTAGCACTGTAAATAAGACGAACCTGGCAGAAGCGGATATGGCTGTAGGGTTGAGCCTGCTGGATGAGGCGAGCCTTCGACTCCCGCTTCTCTCCATGAACGAGAATTACAGGTTTGTTCCTAAAAAACAAAGTGTGTGTGTGTGTGTGTGTGTGTGGGTGTGTTAAACACATTATTGTACATGACATCACAACTGTGAACTTATACATCATACAGTCCCATACATCAGGACCGTACCAGGACAGGCCGAGTCTATACATCCAGTGAGAACGCTATGCTTTCCAACAGGTGGGAACAGTTTGGGGAAGGCCCCGATCTCATCTCAAGGTTGGGGTCAGTACACAGGGCCAGCCGTAGTTCATCACCCCTGGGGGCAATAAGGGTTAAGGATTTTGCTCAGGATGCATGGTGGCTTAGTGGTTTAGCATGTTCTCCTCTCAGCGCTGGGGATTCCCGGTTCGAATCCCCATCTGGGTGGAGTTTGCATGTTCTCCCCGTGTCTGCGTGGGTTTCCTCCGGGTTCTCCGCTTTCCTCCCACAGTCCAAAAATATGGATCAAGTCAATTGAGTTCTCTAAATTGCCCCATATAGAGTGTGTCTGTGTGAGTAGGTGTGTGCCCAGCGATGGATTGCCGTCCTGTCCTGGGTGTATCTGCCCAGCGCCCGAAAAGTTCTCCCCTGGATGCCCCCCCCCCCGTGACCCTAGTAGAGGATAAAGCGTAAGATAATAGATGGATGGATGGGTTTTGCTNCCTCCCACAGTCCAAAAATATGGATCAAGTCAATTGAGTTCTCTAAATTGCCCCATATAGAGTGTGTCTGTGTGAGTAGGTGTGTGCCCAGCGATGGATTGCCGTCCTGTCCTGGGTGTATCTGCCCAGCGCCCGAAAAGTTCTCCCCTGGATGCCCCCCCCCCCGTGACCCTAGTAGAGGATAAAGCGTAAGATAATAGATGGATGGATGGGTTTTGCTTAGGAGGCAGCCTCTGGAGGACCATGTGGCCGAACCCTCGAACCCTAACCCCTGAGCTCCCGTACCCCAAAATCCAAGGGCCAACCCTGTGGGAGAAGGTCCTACCTGAACTCGGGGGGATACTGCTGGACCATCCACGGAATGTCGAAGCAATAGTTAAACTGAGGAGACAGAGAGCCGAACACAGACAGATCACACCTTAATGTCTCCATACCGTGTCTATTATGTAAGCTCCGCCCACCATATATATATATATATATATATATATATATAGACACACTTTGTAGTTCTATGATGACATTCTGTAGTCCATCTGTTTCTCTACACACTCTGTTAGTCCCCTGGATGATCAGGACCATGGACAGATGTATTGTGAAATATTGTATTGTATTAGGTATTATGTGTATTATTAGGGTGGTGGATGATGTGCAGTACTGCAGTGATGCCTGCATGGCGGTGCACCATGTGAGCGGCGTGCCACCCGAGTTTTAAACCCTGTTTCCACCCATTTAACAAATCCAGAGTGAGCCGAGCTCCTAAACTATCATCCGTCCCGTGGCGTTATGCCTCGTGTGGCCGGCTACTGTAATGACACACAACGACGGGGTAAACATTCTACCTGGACGGACTCCTTCAACGTGCCGAACATCGGGGACAGTATGTCTGGAAAAATAAAAATAAAGGTATTTAATCTAACAGAGATGTGTGGAATAGAGAACAAAGCCTTTAAAATCACGGATCTTCACCTTTAATGTGCAACGCTCCCGTGTTGAAGGTCTTCTCCACCCCCGTGACTTTGTTCAAATAAAAGCGGTAGGTGTCATTCATGGAGGACAAGTCGGCGGCAAAGAAGTCGGCGGGCTGCTCTTCGTAGTAGGAGGCGCCGTGGGGACTCGTCGGCCGCCTCTCTTCGCGCTTCCCTTTGGCAGGACTCGGGCGCGAGAGTTTAGGTGGCGGTTCGGAAGCCGGTGCGGGGTCGCCGTCGTCGTCGTCGCTGCTCGAGAGGTTCCAGCCTCCCTCGGCCGGCTCCCTCTTCCGTTTGGCGGCGGGCGACGGCTCGGGTTCGTGTCTCACGGGTCGGTCCTGAGTTCGGGGAGCGGTCTGCCCGTCCTCGGAGCCCGTCAGAGGGACGGCAACGTTCTCGACCGCGGGACCGGGCTCAGGCCCGGATTTCGGCTTCGGAGGCGGGTCCAGCGGACCGGGCTTGGATGCGGGTTCGGCTCCGATTGCCGGCTTCTTCGCGTCCTTCGGCGGGGTGGGCGGGACCACGTTGTCGTCGTCATCACTGTCGGACAGAGTCCACTTGCCGTGCTGACTTTCTTGGGACATTCTGATTGGCTACAAACACAGCAGTTGAGATCCAATACGACAATCACGATAAATAGGTGAAAATTTGAATATTGCGTAATGGAAATTTAGGCCTGGGGAGGTTTTTAATTGGCTTTAAATGCCACACAGTCAGGCTGGGACGGAGTCCCAAGAATTCAAGGGGACTTTCTTTCATTGACGTAGCATAAACAAAAACGAAACTCCATTTTACGGACCCAGTTTACCCCGAGTGGTGGAATTTTCTAATTTAAAAAAGACAATAATAATAATAATAATAATAATAATAATAATAATCACCCATCCATTATCTTCTGCTTTATCCTCTATTGGGGGGGGGGGTTCCGTGCCCATCCAGGGGAGAACGTTTCGGGCGCTGGGCAGATACACCCAGGACAGGACGCCAATCCATCACTGGATGCACACTCACTCCCACAGACACACTCTATAGGGGGCAATTTGGAGAACTCAACTGACTTGATCCATGTTTTTGGACTGTGGGAGGAAACCGGAGAACCCGGAGGAAACGCACGCAGACACGGGGAGGACATGGAAACTCCACCCAGATGGGGAATCTAACCGGGAATCCCTATTGCTGAGAGGAGAACATGCCAAACCACTAAGCCACCGTGAATAATAATAATAATAATAATCCCCATCTGGGTGTAGCGTCCATGTCCTCCCCGTGTCCGCGTGGGTTTCCTCCGGGTTCTCCGTTTTCCTAATAATAATAATAAAAGTCCCATTAAAACAACAGACTTCAGTCATTCAAATTGCCAAAATGACGCACAAATCGAGCGGTTTCCATTAAAATTAATGTTTTAATTAAAGGATGACGATCGTGAACGTAAAAAACATCAGACTCACATCTGGAGGGAAACGATGCTCCGGTGTCCTGCAGGTCTTTTAAACGATCAAAGCAACAACACAAAAGTGAACGTAAAACAAAAGTCTGCGCGGCTGTTTGCACACTTTACATCGTTTTACGGCTCATTTTAAGACGTTGTTAATTATCTCGGATTTGTTTACTATCTTTCAAACACCGCGTGTACGCCGTGCAAAATGTTTACAACGTGAATGAAAGGCGAGACAACCACGTTCTTTCAAAATAAAAGTCCCACCCCCTGAGCGGTAAAGCGATTTTAAGAGGGTACTTGTGAATTTTTCAATATAAAAAAAAAAAACAAAGCAAAACAATACATATTACATGTTTATAATATTAATTAATACGATTAATGTTACGATGGAGGCAGGAAATGTTGCTCATAGTCGCAGGGTTGTTCAAAAAGGATGTTTTAGAAATTGCTTCGAATAAACGGCAAAGTGGAATAAAACAATATAAATTAATTAAGTTCATTAAAATGAAAGTTGCTACGTGGTTATTGGCCTAATGTCGACTGAGTTTGCCTCACGTCAAAACCGTTGGGAATGGACGTTTTACAAACAAACACTGCTTTTATAGACAAGGGCACTTACTATGGCCGAGAGAATGCGCTTCACTTGTGGAATCGTAGTGCCCTAGCAAGGGGAGAGCGAGGGATTTGGAACGCGACCCGACTGCAACGGTAACTATATCAACCGTTTACGGCTGAACGCTGCAGACATGGCTTTTTTGTCGAGGAGCCGTGTTTTATTATCAGCGTGAGAGAGAAATAACCGAGGCGGACAGAGAAAGGTTTATTTCGGTAAGTTTGTGTGGGAAAAAAAAATAAAATTTAGACATTTACGACGTAGAAAAGCTACTAAAAGTATAAAGTTTATGTCGCAAAACCGTTGCGTTTTGTGTTTGTTAACACTCGTCATATTTAATTTTTGGTTATAAAACGTGAAATACAACGTTTTTAATATTCAATTAATCAAATAAATAATAATTTAAATTATAGGATATGTATAATAGAGAGGAGTCAATTTGGTTTGGGAGTCAAATCTCTGATTCTTTACGTTTAGTGAATAGGGAATCGTTCGCAAAACATCAGAGTCGAGACACCGAGTCCATCTCTCCAAACCTGACTGAAATGTCTGTTTGAAAAAAAGTGTTTGTTATTTAAATTCATTCATTTTAATATGATTTAATATGATTTATGCTGTGAAGTAAAAAAAAGTTATTATTATTCGTATATTGTAAGGGGGTGTCGTTGAGGTAGGTTGTTTCGTCGGTTCGGCGTCAGTTACTTGTAAATCGACCCTGAATGTTGTTTAATGAATTTAAATCACTAAATTATAATCTGATTAATTATTATTATTGTAAATTAAATCGTGTTTAACACGCAGACGACGTTTATGTGGAAAAAAAACAAACAAAAAAAACCCAACACTTTCTTGCTTCTAAACTGCAGCGTTCTGTCGTTCCCTTTCCGTTTCGTTCTTATTGTTATTATAAATAGAATAATCCTAATCCTAATTTAATCCCAAATCGAGTTTATATTCTGAGGTACGAAGCACTGCGACCGTTATATGAGGAATCGACTCATTCGGTTCACGACACGAGCCATTGGAATTAACGCTGATGTGAGGAGTCGAGTAGACATTTGAGAGTTGTTTAATATATTTAAATCACTAAATTATAATCTGTTTAATTAGTATAATTGTAAATTCATTGTGTTTCGCACGCAGACAACGTTTATGTCGAATAAAACAAAACAAAAAAACAGCCTTGCCTCAGTCTATAAGTTGCACTTTCTTGCTGCTAAACTGCAGCATTCTGTTGTTCCCTTACCGTCTCGTTCTTATTGTTATTATAAATGAAATAATCCTAATCCTAATTTAATCCCAAATCGAGTTTATATTCTGAGGTACGAAGCACTGCGACCGTTATATGAGGAATCGACTCATTCGGTTCACGACACGAGCCATTGGAATTAACACTGATGAGGCGTCGAGTAGACATTTGAGAGTTGTTTAATATATTTAAATCACTAAATTATAATCTGCTTAATTAGTATAATTGTAAATTCATCGTGTTTCGCACGCAGACAACGTTTATGTCGAATATAACAAAACAAAAAAACAGCCTTGCCTCAGTCTATAAGTTGCACTTTCTTGCTGCTAAACTGCAGCATTCTGTTGTTCCCTTACCGTCTCGTTCTTATTTTTATTATAAATGAAATAATCCTAATCCTAATTTAATCCCAAATCGCGTTTGAATATTGAATGATATGCCGTGAGGTACGAAGCATTGCGATTAGTATAGGAGGAACCGACTCGTTTGGTTCACGACACGAAACATTGGAATTAACGCTGATGTGAGGAGTCGAGTAGGCATTCGAGTCTCTGAACAACGAACCGTATTCGCTCCACACTCTTATTGAATTTACGTAAAGTGTTTTATAATGTTGTTCTGAAGTTCGTCTAATTAAAAAAGCTCGCTCATCCATCCATAGTCTTCCGCTTTATCCTCCAGTCATCCAGGGGAGAAAGTCTCGGGCGCTGGGCAGATACACCCACGACAGGACAGCAATCTATCACTGGACACACACTCTATATGGGGCAATTTGGAGAACTCAATTGACCTTGATCCATGTTTTTGGACTGTGGGAGGAAACCGGAGAACCCAGAGGAAAACCACGCGGACACGGGGAAAACATGGAAACTCCACCCAGATGGGCATTTCGAACTGGGAAGCCTCAGCACTGAGAGGAGAACATGCCAAACCACTAAGCCAGCGTGCCGCCCTTAAAAAACGCTTATCAGACATTTATTTAAATCCGCCATTAAATTAAAAACGGAGTGAAAAACGCGCCGCCCGAACAGGGACTTGAACCCTGGACCCTCAGATTAAAAGTCTGATGCTCTACCGACTGAGCTATCCGGGCTCTGCGACAGCTGCCAGAAAGTCCACTCCATGTGCTTAGAGTCGGGGGGGGGGGTCGTAGGCGAGTCTGATGTGGAAGGCCATCAGGATCAGAAGCCTTCGAGTTGAAATCCTGCATTCGTCTTCTAATCGTGTGTTTGTGTATAGAATAGAATAGAATAAAACTTTAAAAATTGTCTTTGGCAGTTTGGCAAACAAATACATGTACAATACAATAAACACGTATATAATAAAAAAATTATATATTATATATATATATATATATATATATATATATATATATATATATATATATATATATATATATCCCAGGTCCACTGAAGTTACCAATGTGGGTCCTTGAGCAAGACCCTTAACCCTCATTGCTCCAGGGTTGTTGTGATTAACCCTGTGCTCACCTTGTAAGTCGCTTTGGATAAAAGCGTCTGCTAAATGACCAAATGTAAATATATTCATTCATTCATTCAGATAGGCAAATAGACCCAGGACAGGGCGCCAATCCATCGCTGGACACACACTCACTCACACAGACACTCTCACTCTCTCTCTCTCTCTCTCTCTCTCTCTCTCTCTCTCTCTCTCTCTCTATATATATATATATATAAATAAATTATAAATTATGTTGGGAAATAATGCTTTGCATCCTTATTCTTTAAAAATAAACAATCGCACCAAACAAAACAAGCCAGACGCCTAGGTTCAGCACTCGCGTGTGCGCCCCTAGTGTCAGTTAGTATTTGTGCACATCGTAGTTATTTGTGTTGTTTGTGTTGTTTTCATGTAGGTTTTCAATCGCTGCGACGTCGAAAACTAAGGATTTCTGTCCAGAGAAGATTTAAAAGTCGCAGTCGTCATGCTGTTCGGCTATAAGCCCTCAAAGGTAAAATCCCGGTACCACCACTAGAGGGAGACATTGTATTATATTAAGTAATGCGGTTGATTTCTGCAGGGGTCCACATTATCTTCCACTTTATCCTCTACTTGGGGCGGGGGGGTTCCTCATGCCCATCCAGGGGGAAAAGTCTCGGGCGCTGGGCAGATACACCCAGGACAGGATGCCAATCCATCACTGGACACACACACACACTCTATATGGGGCAATTCGGAGATTTCAATTCACCTTGATCCATGTTTTTGGACTGTGGGAGAAATGGGAACTCTACCCGTTGGCCTCTTAGCACTGGGCATCCAGTTTCGTATTCCAATCTGGGTAGAGTTTGCATGTTCTCCTCACGTCCACGTTGGTACATTGCCACTGTACAAATCCATGGCTTCAAGGTAAATTGGCTTCTCTAAATTGCCCCATATAAAGTGTGTGCAGTTATAGATTGGCACCCTGTCCTCAGATTGGGGCCTAGTAAAGAATTCGATGGAAGATAATGAATATATGAATAATGTAATAGAAAACACAATAACGCATGTTTTAACGATGGCTAAACGCCGCAGATGTCCCGCACTCCGTAAGTGATTTATTTATTTCTATATTGCTATATAGTTCATCGTCACAAAGCAGCTTTACAGGGTTGTAAGCCTTTAAACCCCCTAAAGAGCAAGCCGAAGCAGTAGTGGCAAGAAAAAAACTTCGGTCATGTTATTTTAGGAAGAAATCCTGGAAGGACGAAGGCTCAGGGGGGGGAGGGGACTCATCCTCCTCGAGTGTCCGAATGTAACGTCGTGTCCTAATATATAATTTTTTTTATTTTATTTTTTTTTTAAATTTTTTATTATTTTTTTTACAAATGTTTATAAATTTTTTTATAAATTTATTTATTTATTTTTTACAATTTTTTTTTTTTTTTTTTTTTTACAATTTTTTAATTAAATTTTTTTTTTTACAAATTTTTATTTATTATTTTTTTTACTAATTTATTTATTGATTTATTTATTTATTTTTTTTAACAGTCGGAAACCAGCATGCTGAAGATGGAAACCGGAGCAGCTCCAAACTCACGAGGTGTGTCATATAAACCTATCTGTTAGAAATGACCTCATTCGTTCGGTTGCCATGCCAACCGGAGGTGCACGCTGCTTCGGAAGTCGCGGTCGTTCAGCGGTTCGGGTGTTGGGTTATCAACGCCGAGTCTGGTGAAGTTACCAAATAGGGATAGGGAAGCGAAAGTGGCCTTCCCCAAACTGTTTCACCAGCTTAGGTTAGGATTAGAAAATCTCTCGGTATTAAAACATCACGATCTTGCTTTTAACGAGCGTGGTAAAACTCCTTATGAGGACCGGGGCTCCTTTTGGGAGCCTCTCCCGAGGTGCGCGTCCATCATCGCACATTGGGACTCGTCCATGTGACTCATCGGCAGGTGCCGCGCCGGTCCTCATAAGGAGACGGACGTCGCGTTCTCGGGAGAGCGGCATCATTTTTTAATTTTTTTTAATAAAAAATAACTCCACCCACCCAACAACTCCACCCAATAATTCCACCCAACATCTCCACCCATCCAATAACCCCACCCGATAACTCCACCCAACAACTCCACTTAATAACTTCACCCAATATCTCCTCCTCAATAACTCCACCCACTTAATAACTCCACCCAATAACTCCACCTAATACACCACCCGATAACGCCACCCGATATCTCCTTCCCAATAACTTCACCTTGATACTCCACCCCAATAACGCCACCCCAATAACGCCACCCGATATCTCCTCCCCAATACCAATAACTTCACCTTGATACGCTACCCCAATAACGCCGCCACCCAATAACTCCACCTAATACACCACCCGATAACGCCACCGGATATCTCCTTCCCAATAACTTCACCTTAATACTCCACCCCAATAACTCCACCCCAATAACGCCACCACCCCAATAACTCCACCTAATACACCACCTGATAACGCCACCCGATATCTCCTCCCCAATACCAATAACTTCACTTTGATACGTCACCCCAATAACTCCACCTAATACACCACCTGATAACGCCACCCGATTTCTCCTCCCCAATACCCATAACTTCACCTTGATACGTCACCCCAATAACTCCACCTAATAACTCCACCTAATACACTACCCGATATCTCCTCCCCAATAACTCCACCTAATACACCACCCGATAATGCCACCCGATATCTCCTCCCCAATACCAATAACTTCACCTTGATACGTCACCCTAATAACTCCACCTAATACACCACCCGATATCTCTTCCCCAATAACTCCACCTAATACACCACCCGATAACGCCACCCGATATCTCCTCCCCAATACCAATAACTTCACCTTGATACGCCACCCCAATAACGCCGCCACCCCAATAACTCCACCCAATACGCCACCCAATATCTCCTCCCCAAAAACTTCACCTTGATACTACACCCCAATAAAACCACCCCAATAACTGGCGCACCGTTCTCCCGATTTTGCTGCCGCAGACCCCGACGAGCGTGAGGAAAAGGGAAACGGCGCTTGATTTGATTTCATGTAATCCCTTTACACATTTCCCTGAAATGAAAGCGTCCCTCACAAAAGAAACGCGATGGCTCCTCGTCGGCGCCAAAACGGCGGCAGATAGGCGGCATTTCCAGGCGGCCTGACAGACAGGAGCGCGGGGAGAAAGCGGGGAGCCTGGCACGGCGTGTTTTTTAAAGAGGAGACATTAAACGGTTGAAGACCTAGATTAGTAAGTAATTTGTCTCTTGTTTTACGCCCGGAGCAAATTGCTGTTGTATACTGCCCCTCAGGAAAGCGCAAGATAAATTAGTTAAAGTGCGCCGCGCGCTCTGATGAAATCCTCCAGAATTAAATCTCGCTCGGAGCGAGCGGCGTATTAAATTGGCCCTCTTCTGAATTTCATGTGATTACTGAATTAGTGATGGCAGGGGGAAGTGGGGCGAACCCGGTGATCGGGCGGGGTCGGCGGGTTCTCCTGCGCGACCCGGAAACAAAAAAAAAAAGTGCGAGAGCGGGAGAGCGGCATCATTTTTTATTTTATTTTTTAGATAAAATAACGGCAGCACGGTGGCTTACTGGTCGGCACGTTCGCCTCTCAGCGCTAGGGATTCCTGGTTCGAATCCCCATCTGGGTGGAGTTTCCATGTTCTCCCTGTGTCTACGTGGGTTTCCTCCGGGTTCTCCGGTTTCATCCCACAGTCCAAAAACATGGATCAAGTTAATTGAATTCTCAAAATTGCCCCATATAGAGTGTGTCTGTGTGAGTGAGTGTGTGCCCAGCGATGGATTGGCGCCCTGTCCTGGGTCTATCTGCCCAGCGCCCGAGACGTTCTCCCCTGGATGGGCATGGGGAACCCCCCCCCCCCCGCGCGACTCTAATAGAGGATAAGCGGGAGATAATGAATGAATGAAAGATAAAATAACTCCACCCACCCGATAACCCCACCCAACAACAACTCCACCCAACAACAACTCCACCCCAATAACGCCACCTCAATAACTCCACTTCAATAACTCCACCCAACAACACCACCCCATTAACGCCACCCCAATAACTTCACCCTATTAACTCCACCCCAACAACTCCACCGATTACTAATAAATAATTTAGAATTAGGTCATGGCTAGGATATCATTTAGTTTAAATGTAATTAAAAGGCACTTCTGGTGTTTGGGCGGGGTTGGCGGGTTCTTCTGAGCGCCCCGGAAACAAAAAGTGCGAAAGACGGAGACGGACGTCGTGTTCTCGGGACAGCTTCATCATTTATTTTAGATTTGAAAAAAAAAAAAAACTCACCGAATTAAACTGCTGACTGGGTTCGAAGTGAAGTTGGCATGTTCTCCCCATGTCCATGTGGGATTTCTATGGGTTCTCTGGTTTCCTGGATTTAAGGTGAATTGGCTTAAATAGGGTGGACGTTTTACGTTCTACGTACAGGAGGTTCTGTGTCTTTAAAATGCCGCAAGAAGAAGAGTCTCATCTCATTAATATTCAGACTTCATCAACTGAAGCAGCAGCAGCATCCATACTGTCTAATTTATATTCCAGAATGAGACAATGCACCACGTCTCCACCCGACAACTCGATAACTCCACCCACCCAACGACTCCACCAACCAAATAACTCCACCCACCAAATAACGTTACTCAAAAACTCCACCCAACAACCCCACCCACCTAAAAACTCCACGTACCAAATAACTCCACCGACCAAATATAACTCTACCCAACAACCCCACCCACCCTACAACTCCACCTAACAAATAACTCCACCTTCCAAATAACTACCCACCCAAATAACTCCACCTGCCAAACAACTCCACCTACCAAATAACGCCACCCAACAACCTCACCCACCTAATAACTCCACCCACCCAATAACGCCACCTACACAATAACTCCACCTACCCAACAACCCCACCTACCCAACAACCCCACCCACCCAATAACTCTACCTACCCAATAACTCCACCTACCCAATAACTCCACCCACCCAACAACGACATCTGACAATTTCACCAACCCAACAACTCCACCCCCCCAACAACTCCACCCACCTAACAACTCCACCCACCCAACAACCCCACCCACCTGACAATTCCACCAACCCACCAACCCCAACCAACAACTTTACTCACCCAACAACCCCACCTGATAATTCCACTCAATAACTCCACTCGATTACTCCACCCACCCAATAACTCCACTTGATTACTCCACCCACCCAATAACTCCACCGGATTGCCAGTAAATAAGTATGCGCACCGTGTTTTTGGAGTTGAAGGTCCAGCACGTGGGTGGATGTTTGAAATGTAAAGGTCACGCGTGCAGAGACACTGTACCGCTTAATGATGCTCATCTATAAACCTCAGTCCCGAATGATCACGCAGCAGAACCGCGGTGGCGTAGCGCCTCCCGTTGTCCTTTTATATACGGCGTGTCGTGTAACGAGATTTTCAACAGAGCCGCAAACATTAAAAGACTAGTCATGCATTTCATACGACAATAACACGTGCTGACATTTCACTTTCAAGCCTATAGCATTAATATAGAGGGCCAGTCATGGCATTCGACATACAGTCCCTGATTACTGGGCACACACACACACACACACACACACACACACACACACACACAAACACACACACACGAAACATTGGACATGACAGCCGTGACACCATCATGACGACGAAAGATAAAACCATGAAAGAATTATGCAGATATTTAACACAGACGCCATTTGGACGTTTTTAATTAGTTTAGGAGTGTTTATACAAAGGCCACGCCTCTTAGTGATTGCGTTCATTCATTATCTTCTGCTTTAATCTATATTAGGGTCGCGGTGGTGGTGGGGGGGGGGGTTCCCCATGCCCATCCAGGGGAGAACATCTCAGGGGCTGGGCAGATACACCCAGGACAGGGGGGCAATCTATCGCTGGGCACACAGACACGCACGCATACACACTCTATATGGGGCAATTTGGAGAACTCAATTGACCCATGTTTTTGGACTGTTGGAGGAAACCGGAGAACCCGGAGGAAACCCACTTGGACACGGGGAGGACATGGAAACTCCACCCAGATGGGGATTCGAACCGGGAATCCCTAGTGCTGAGAGGAGAACATGCTGAACCACTAAGCCACCGTGCCACAGTGATTGCGTTCAGGTGTTTTATAATGTTTCATTGGCATGGTTCTATGTTCTAACACTGTATGAACAGTTTGGGGAAGGCCCTTTTGTGTTCTGGCATGACTTGATGGGGTTGAATGGAATGCCCTGGGCATGAATTAGAACGGAGATTACAGACTTATGAGCTTCCACTGCCCGTCCCAACATCAGTGCCCAACCAAATGTATGGGGGGAAAGCAGGTGTGGGTATTGATGAGTGTCTGGGATGTGGAGTGGGCGAGGCAGGTGGAGGTCATGAGTGGATGGACCAAAACAGAAGGTAGTGCCCTCACCCCTTGCCACAAAACGAACTACAGACCAAAGGCACCCCTAGAACTGCAACCGAAATGGTAACCACATACTTTCGGTCTGTAAATATCCTTCAGATATGACTGACACACTGCCCTTCGACCGCGCCCGCCCCGATCCGAAGCCGGCGCACTGGAGCGGCGCGGCGCAGCGACGTCTGATTCACCGTCCAATTACTTCCAGTGCGTTTTGTATGTCACGGCGCGTCACACGCGGCTCGTATGAAAAGTGACAGGCGAACCGCGGCGGTGGGCCGGGGAACGGGGGGGGGGCAGCGGGGCCGGGGAAAAGACGGAGAAGCGAGCCGAAACGAGGGCACCCACAAGGACACGTCCTCCGTTCGGGGGACGGATGGGCTCCGTATCTGAGGGGAACGCACCCCGGCGTCGCCGCGGATTTCTTTTTAAAGGCGTCCACGCCGATTTCCCCTCCTCTTCATTTGCCGCCAAGACGTACCGTTTGCCATGTAGACGTCCAGATGTGGGGGGGGGGGGAGGGGGAGGGGACTCTCGCTGAAAGCCATACGGAGGAGGAGGTCGCCCAAATAACACTAATTAGAAATGCTTTTCGAATAAAAGGATGCTGGTTTCCCTCTGATGTTCGGTAAGCGCGGATCTGGCCGAACATCATCGGGCGCGCGATCGCCCCTTTCCTCTGCCATGTCCTTTAAACCCCCCCCCCCCCCCCCGAGGCAATGGCTGCCCCAGTTCTTTCCGAGTCGGAAGCGGCGGCGCACAGTAGAGTGGCTCCGTCTAGTGCGCTCGCTCGGTCATCTCGGAGAAGTTTAAAGGGCCATTACGCGACTCGGAGACGCTCACATGACCTCCCACCCACCACGTAGATGGACGTTGTAGTTCCACGCGTCCGTTCTGTACCCCTTAGACCCCTTTACGCCGTTCTCTGACGATCAGGACCATTAACAGAGCAGGTGTTGTTAGGGTGGTGGATGTTTCTCGGTACTGCAGCGATGGTGACGTGGTGGGGGGCCTTCAACAAACTTGTGATGCCTGCGCTATTGAGACAAATAAAACACCGGAGTATGATAGGAGGTGTGGCCTAATAGGGTATCCACTTACTATGTCACATCCACTGTATAGCTCCGCCTAGTGGATGTTGTGTTAGTGATCAGAGGATGCATGTGATTGGATAATCAGCTTCCTCCCATTTTTAGCTTATGGCAGCGGCAAGACAAAATCCCCGGTGTTGTTGGTTTTAAGGGGAAACGTCTAGTGCGCTCGCTCGGTCATCTCGGAGAAGTTTAAAGGGCCATTACGCCGTTCTCTGACGATCAGGACCATGGACGGAGCAGGTGTTGTTAGGGTGGTGGATGATTCTCACTACTGCAGCGATGATAACGTGGTGGGGGGTCGAGGAACGAATGCTGTATCCACTCACTTTAGGTCACATTCACCGTGTGGCTCCACCTTGTGGATGGTGGGTTGTCCGTTGCTGCAGTTGTGCATGTTGTGATGACTTATGGCAGTGGCAAGACAAAATCCCCGGTGTGGTTGGATTTAAGGGGAAACGACCTTGTGGGGACCGAGGCGCGAGGCTCAGTGGGTGACTTCTAAATTGGGCCTTCCCCAAACTAGTTCTATTGAGACGGATAAAAAAGTATGATAGGAGGTGTGGCCTAATAGGGTATCCACTCACTATGTCACATCCAATGTATAGCTCCACCTAGTGGATGGTGGGTGTTTCGTTGCAGCAGTTATGTTGTGTCAGTGATCAGAGGATGCATGTGATTGGATAATCAGCTCCCTCCCATATTTGGCTTATGGCGGCGGCTAGACAAAATCCCCGGTGGTGTTGGTTTTAATGGGAAACAACCTTGTGAGGACAGAGGCGAAGCTCAAAGGGGGACTCACTGGGACCCAAAAATCTGATACATGTATGATAGGAGGTGTGGCCTAACAGGGTATCCACTCACTATGTCACATCCACTGTATAGCTCCACCTAGTGGATGTTTTGTTAGTGATCATAGGATGCATGTGATTGGATAATCAGCTCCATCCCATTTTTGGCTTATGGCAGCGGAAGACAAAATCCCGGCGGTGTTGGTTTTAAGGGGAAACGACCTTGTGAGGACCGTGGCGAGGCTCAGTGGGGACACCAACCCATCTAATGTTCTTATTTGGGCCTTCCCCAAACTTTTGGGACGCTTATATTTGGACGCTATTGTGTGTGTGTGCCAGTCAGGTTCCTCAAGCTCGGCACAGAGAAGCGGGCCTTCCCCAAACTGTTCGAGTGCCTGA
>JAFMOD010000100.1:41904-56158 GCA_019802435.1 Corydoras maculifer | reverse complement strand
GTGTTGGGTAGATCTGCCAATCTATTTCTGAGCACACACTCAGTATATGGGGCAATTGAGAGCAGTCAATTCCACTCGCGGGGTGGGGGTGGGGGGGTCCATGCCCATGCCCATTCAAGGGCGTTAGGTAGATGTGCCAATCTATTGCTGGGCACACACTCAATATATGGGGCAATTGAAAGCAGTCAATTCCACTCTCGGGGTGGGGTGGGGGTGGGGGGGCTTCCCATGCCCATGCCCATGCCCATTCAAGGGTGCTTCCCATGCCCATGCCGATTCAAGGGTGTTGGGTACATGTGCCAATCTATTGCTGGGCACACACTCACTCTATGGGGCAATTGGGAGCAGTCAATTCGCCTTGAATCCATGTTTTTAGGCTGTGGAAGGAAAGCGGAGAATCCAAAGGAGCCCACGTGGCTATGTGGAGAACATGCAAACTCCACCCAGATCGGCAGTCCGACCTGCATCCTTAGCGCTGAGAGGCGGCAGTGCCGGCCCTTCCCCAAAGTGTTGGCACAAAATTGCCCTGTACAGGAGGCGGGGATTATAATATAGGGTTTTTATAAATGAGAACCAGCCAACGACTTAACGTTCTAAATTGGGGGCTTAGAGAACATGAGGGACATGAACACACACACACACACACACACACACACACACACACACACACACACACACACACACAGTGTTTGTGCCACAACACACTCGAGTGCAGGTTTTTTCCCGCCAATGGCAACTGAGTCCGAGTTGATGCCGTGATTATCGGCGAGGAGGCGGTAAACGTCGTGGTCGGGTCAGGACGGCAAATTGCCCCCCCCACGTCCCCCCGCGCCGTGTTCCTCCTCATCCCCCTGATCCCTCATCAGTCGAGCAGACGCGCTCAACATATTCCACTCTCAGCCCGGACTTAGACGCCGGCGCTCTAAAGCTCCTCAGGGGAGCCATTTCCGGCAAATCAAAGCCCCTCGGTGGCAGAACCACGAGCGGCTCTGCGGGAGAAGCTCCTCGATCCGCCACCGCCACTTTCCATCAGCCTACTCGGCCAAAGTCGAGAACCCTCACCCCGAGAGGATGGTGGACGTGGGGACAGGCCGCTCCCGAATCGGAGACGTGGGCCACGTCAACCCCGGATTAAGGGACAAGGGGCAGGCCGTTTGGGCAACTAACGCCACCCGATCGCGGGCAGATGAGCGCAACGTCACCGCGATCCTCTGTATATAAAAATAACTGTTCTGTGTTTTGTTGAGGTTTATCGTCTAACCCTGGTCCGTGTCCTCACTGCAGGTCGGGGCTTTTTAAAGCTGGAGGACTTTAGGAGCGCCTTTGCTCGTGTGGCTCCTCGGCTGCCGGAGAGAACCGGGCTGGAGGCCTTTCGGTAAGTCTATGTTCCGTATTTTGCCCCGGTCCCATCGTGAAGACCACCTATGATCTGTCCAGAACATAAATTGTCCATTAAACAGGGCTTATTGGTTGCTCAGTGGTTACGATGTTGGACTATCGTTCTGCAGGTTGCGGTTTTCACCAAAGTTACAATTAAGGTTGGGCCCTTAAGCAAGGCCCTTAGGCAGCACAAGGGCAGTTTATTCATACTGTAGGACACAGATGTAATTCATTCTTGTTGTTATAAAATAAGACTGTCAGGCACTGAGACTGAGACTGTCAGGCACTGAGATGGTGACGGAGACTGTCAGGTGCTGAGACGGAGACTGTCAGGCACCGAGACTTAGGCTGAGGTGGTCAGGCACCGAGACTTAGGCTGAGGTGGTCAGGCACCGAGACTTAGGCTGAGGGGTCAGGTACAGAGACTGAGACTGTCAGGCATCAAGACTTGGGCTGAGGCGGTCAGGCACCGAGGCTGAGGTGGTTAGGCACTGAGGCTGAGGCAGTCAGGCACCAAGATTGAGACTGTCAGGCATCAAGACTTAGGCTGAGGGGTCAGGCACCAAGACTGAGACTGTCAGGCATCAAGACTTAGGCTGAGGGGTCAGGCACCAAGACTGAGACTGTCAGGCATCAAGACTTGGGCTGAGGCAGTCAGGCACTGAGGCTGAGGCGCTCAGGCACCAAGGCTGAGGAGTCAGGCATCAAGACTTAGGCTAAGGGGTCAGGCACCGAGACTGAAACTGTCAGGCATCAAGACTTAGGCTAAGGGGTCAGGCACCAAGACTGAAACTGTCAGGCATCAAGACTTAGGCTGAGGGGGTTAGGCACTGAGACTGAGGCGGTTAGGCATCAAGGCTGAGGGGTCAGGCATCAAGACCGAAGGATGAGGGGTCAGGTACTGAGACTGTAAGGCACTGAGTCTATAAGGCACTGAGGCTGAGACTGTCTCAGTAAACCTGGACTTTAAGGTTCAGGCATAATTTCCTGTTGGCACTAAACGCATAAAAGTAAAAAAAAAAAAAAAAAAATCCCAGATGGAAAGTCTCAGCAGCAACACAGAGATGTTGATCTGTGACTGACAGGCGGGAGGCGTCGGCCCCTTTAGCGGGGCCAATGCATCTGTGATCAGAGGGCCCGCGCATCAGACACGCGTAACTCATTCTGTACTGCACTCGGGCGCCTCGCCGCTGACTGACGGGCTCCGTATCGACGCGCGCCGCACGAAGACTGACAGGCTGACAGATTCCAACCGGCACAAAGGCAATCCGGCTTTTAGCGCCGCCGTCTGCGCCTGCGCCTGCGCCCCGCTCGCTTCCCCTCGCACCGCCTTCCCGGGACCTGACCCGCTTTCAAGTCCTGCCTCTTTGATGGAGACTGACGGGCATAAAGGGAACCTCCTCAACTTAAACTGACTGTACCGAGGAAACCGCTCATTTAGCATGCGGCGCCCCCTCAGGTTGATGTTCACCGGGTCTCCATGCGGCGATTCCCCTAAAAAGGACTGTTTCCGTGTTTCCGATTTGGGGCGGTCAGGAGAAGCGGCACATATGGTACCACCACTCCGCTGTACGAGCATAATAAGTTTAGTCGGTCACCCTAAAGGAACCCAATGCTGCCCTCCAGTGGAGCCGTTTACTCTGCGTAGCATGGCTCTCGCCTCTCGGGCAGTGCTGTTTTAGGCGGCAGAGGAGGACAAGGGCTCCCCCTAGTCTTTCGGGGTGGTCGGTGCAGCAGCCTCAGAACCTTGCAAGACCTGCGCAGTGGTAGGAGTTGCGCCACCTGTGGTGTTTTATGGTATTTTTTTCCTCTGTCCATCAGTTGTCTTCCACTTTTTCGTTTTTCTAAGGTAGTGGCGGGAGTTGGGGGGGTTGGGTTGGAAGGGTGGGTTCCCCATGCCCATCCAGAGGAGAACATTTTGGGCGCCGGGCAGACACACCCAGCAGAGGGCGCCAATCCACTATATAGGGGCATTTTTTGGAGCAGCCAGTTTACCTTAAATCCATGTAACCGGAGAACCTGGAGGAAACCCACGGGGGGGACATTGAACCTCCACCCAGATCGGAATTCGAACCTGGATCCCCAGTGCCGAGAGGAGAACATGCCAACCACAAAAAAAACACATCCTATGGAGATCAAGCGCCGAGAACCGGCCGGATCCAGACACGTTCTCCTCCCCGCCGCGGCCGACTCCCCACGTCGCCTCGCTGTCCTGATTACTGAGGCTGGCATGCCGAAAATCCCGCCACCGCATGGTGGGACCTCCTGCTGTGCCTCCCCCCCCCACCCCCCGGTGTTCACGCCCATCCCGAACATTTATCACCCGCCCGAGATCTATTACCGACTCCCGGCCGATCCCCCGGCAGCGTACCCGCGCTCCTGCGTTTTCCCCCGCGCTCCACCAGGAGGCCCCGTGCCGTCGGCCGGAATCCGCAGCTTTCCCTCGCACATTATTACCACCTCGGTTCCGCCGCGCGGCGCCAACGCGGGCGCTGGCAGGAGCCGCGAGAGGGCCGCCTCCTGCCTCTGCTCGAGAGGAGAAGCCCTGGAAATTCTCCGAGGTGTGACGTGGGCCTCCTCATGCAGGCGACCGCGTGTGTGTGTGTGTGTGTGTGTGTGTGTGGGTGGAGATTTAGAGCGGTGGTGGCTGTGAGTCATCCACTGCAGTTGCGATACGGCGGTGCAGGCGCTGCTCAGAGAACCACGCCTGTTCCGAGCTCAGTTAACAGGCAAATATCGGACTTCCCCTGCGCGCGCCGCGCCGGGACGTGGGACGCGGGTTTAAGAGACTCACGGACGATGACGGAGGACAGTTAGAGATGTATTTGGTGTAGTATTCATCAGCCACCACTAGTCGGAGATGGCATCACAGACTCGATTTATGCTTTGTTATCGAAATAGCACACGGTCCTGGGTTCGAGTCCTGCCATGGCAGCCAGAACATGTTGTGCTGTGCATTTTGGTATGTTCTCCCTCCTGCCTCCCAACCATAATCCGAAAACGAGGGCGGAACGTAGACGTGACATGCACAACCCCATGAATCCACAACCTCTGCACCTGCACTTGCACTCCATCACAGCCAGGGGGAGTGCTACACCATGAACCCTCAGCCATAGATACCGGCGGCCAGTTTTAGGGCCGGTTTACCGGCGTGCGGTGCGTCGGGACGTGGGACGCGGGTTTGAGAGACCCGCGGACGATGACGGAGGACAGATGGAGATTTGTTTGGTGTAGTATTCATCAGCCGCCACTAGTCGGAGATGGCATCACAGGCTCGATTTATGCTTCCGTTATCGAAATAGCACATGGTCCTGGGTTCGGGTCCTGAACATGTTGTTGTGGTGTGCATTTGGGTATGTTCTCCCTCCTGCCTCCCATCCATAATCCAACGTAGGTGGACCCCATGAATCCACAACCTCTGCACCTGCACTTGCACTCCATTGCAGCCAGGGGGAGCGCTACACCATTAACCCTCAGCCATAGACATCGTACCCGTGGCTGCTTTGCGACATACCGGCGGCCAGTTTTAGGGCCGGTTCACCGGTGTGCGGTGCGTCAGGACGTGGGACGCGGGTTTTAGAGACCCGCGGACGATGACGGAGGACAGTTTGGTGTAGTATCCATCAACCGCCACTAGTCGGAGATGGCATCACAGGCTCGATTTATACTTCCGTTATCGAAATAGCACACGGTCCTGGGTTCGTGTCCTGCCATGGCAGCCAGAACATGTTGTGGTGTGCATTTTGGTATGTTCTCCCTCCTGCCTCCCACCCAGGTTTTAGAGACCCACCGACGATGACGGAGGACAGATCCCATAATCCAAAAACTCATTCGTAACGTAGACTTAACAAGCACAACCCCATGAATCCACAACCTCTGCACCTGCACTTGCACTCCATCGCAGACAGGGGGAGCCCTACATCATGAACACTCAGTCATAGACATCACACGCGCGGCTGCCCCGAGACGTACCGGCGGCCGATTTCGGGGTACCCTAAGACACGGAAGATCTCCGGGTCGTATTTCTCGGCGACGGCGCAAAGTCGTGACCTTCACGCCGCCGTGCCATCTTACTCCCCCACCTACTCTCTCTCCTTTTTTTTTCTTTTCCCGTCACACTGCTGCCACAGCTAACCTGCCGTGCCAGCCAGGAGAAAAAAAAATGGGGGGGGAAATGAGGAACGAGGGCGCAAGAGAGCGAGCGAGAGAAAGAGAGAGAGAGATATGAGGCCCGGCACCACTGTTGTGTTCGGAGTTTATCTGCAAGCCCAAGGCTGCGTTTAGGACAGATTATCACAACAAACTGATAGATGAGAACGCTCGCCTCCAGCGCCCCCTTTAGTTTGGCACACACACACACACACAGAGGGACAGGTGTGTGTGTGTGTGTGTGTTTGGTCAGATGGCTCCCTTATACGCACCTTGAGACAAGTTGTAGCCCGTGTCTGCGTGCCGGTCTGCGGTTCCGAGCGCCACCCATGTCCCGTCCTTTCTATCATAATTATAGGAGAAGAATGAGGCGCCCTGCAGGCTTCACGCCATTAGCGGCGAGGCTGGTGCCTCTTTACGCGCGGCAGATTTATGGCGCGCGTGCCGCTTCGCCCCGAATGAATGTTAACACAGTCATTGCTCCTCCGCCGCCCGCCTGTTGCCATGGAGACGGCGTACGCAGAGCCGGGGCCCATCACACCTTGAGCAGCGGCTGCATTTTTCTTTTCTTTTTTTTTTCTTTCTTTCTTTTTTTTATATTTATTTATTTTTTTTAACCACCCCCCCCCACACACACACACCCGTCCTCCGCATCCTCTCCACCTTCTTCTTCTCCTCCTTCTTCCCCTTTTGTTGTCCGCCGTTTCCCGAGCAACTATCCGTCATCTCCTTTCCATAAATACTCGCGCTCGCTTTCGCGCCGCTCCAGGAACGGCAAGCTCAGCGTTCGCATTGTCTGCCCCCCACACCCCCTTCCCGTCCGACGCCTCGACCGCCTTAATTAAACTCGGTCGGCGGAGGTCGAGCGCCGGCGCATCACCAACCTCCACCTACGAGGGCATTTATTTATTTATTAATTTTTTTTCTCGAACCCAGCCGTCTGAGACGCGATACGGCTCGATCGCTCGACCGTCCACGTTTTATTTCAGCCTCCCACTAAACGATGGGTGGGGGGGGGAGGGTTGACTGTCGATTTGTTGGATCCGTTGAGATTCCGTCCACGAGCGAGGAGGGGACTGGACCGTAGGGGTCAGTGGTGAGGGTGCGAGGGTCAGCTTAAGATGTTAATGAAACAAATTTATGTATGTAAATAACATTTATGAGGTCCCTATGGCCAGGCTGGGGGTTCGGACCCCAAGTCCACCAGAAGTGGGCCCCATAGGCAAGGCCCTTAACCGACTCTGTGCCCTGTGATGTGTGTAATTCACTTCTTTTACGTACATTTGGTTTCTTATTAACATTAGGTGCAAAAGCCGGCGTCTGTCATGGTAGCAACGTGCAGCGGCACGGCGTGGGAGACTCCCCCTGCTGGCTGGGACGGTGCAGTGCCCCACGTACCCACCAACATGTCTTTAGATGTGGACGGGAACTAGATCGACAGCATTAAGCAGCCACTTGCCGGTGGTCGATTCGAGCCATCCGCTCGTGGAACATTTAACCTTTCGCGCCACGGCACAATACGTTAACCAGGGCGAGTCCGTATGCTGTGAAGGTCGGTGCTGGTGGCGCCGCACTCTGGCACGGCACGGTCTCGGTCTCGCCTCGGTCCCGCTTGGCGCCTTCGACATTGCCGATGTTACCGAAATCAAGCCGAATACGCTCTACCCCACGTTGGCCGCCACGCCGCCATCTCGTGCCCGCCGTCTCCTGTGTGTGTGACCGCTGGTGGACAGCAGGGTGGTGGTGCTGCGGGTGGTACTCCCACAATCCTGACTCACGCAGCCATCATTCAATCAGAATCAGGGGGTGTGGCAAGGTTACCATCAGAGCAGTCTACGCAAAAGAAAAATGGCGTGGCCAACTGTGGGGAGACAGCAGGGTGGTGGTGCTACGGGTGGTACTCCCACAAACCCTGACTCTCACTCACACACACACACACACACACTCTTATCTAACATCCAATCAGAATCGTGGGGTGTGGCAAGGTGACCATCAGAGCAGTCTACTCGGAAGAAAAATGGTGTGGCTGACTATGGAGTGACCGCAGGGTGGTGGTGCTACAGGTGGTACTCCCACAAACCCTGACTCACACACACACTTATCCAACATCTAATCAGAATCAGGGGATGTGGCAAGGTGACCATCAGAGCCCACCACCACCACACCAACCAGGAATCAAACCCGGCTGCTTGTGGCTGAAAGGTGGAGGTGCCAATTAATCGTTGTAGCTGCCGCTCCGCCGTCTCATGCCCGCCGTCTGTCTTAATCGGCCACGATGAGTTTCGGGATCCGAATGTCCCAGGATATTCCCGCGGGGCACTCCGACGGGCGCGGCGGGCGGAGGGTCGATCAGCCTTTCAGGCCCTCCTCCAGATCGGCCGCCTAATCGTGCCGGCGCGCGCCCAGCGTGAGTGCGTTTACTGCATATTTAGAGTTTGCCCTTTCCGCGTGCCGCCGTATCGTAATTACATTTCCTTTCGTGGCGCCGTGAAAGGAGGCATCGCTGGCCCGGCGTTTTACTGCCCCTCACGGAGACGGTTGGAGTCCATAAATCCCTTAAAGCACCCCCCCCCCCCCGCTGAGACAAAGAGCCTAATGGCAGCACAATGAAGCCGAGTCCAAAGAACGGCCGAGGGAGATGTGGCTCCCGGGAACCGCCACGGAAATGCACCCACGATGGACAATGTCTGCAGTACCGGTCCCAACCACACGAGGCAGAGGACCACTGGAGATAATAATAAATGGCACTGACCCTGCGTAGGCGCTAGGGGGAGCCCTTGTTCTCTAGAGCCGCTCCAAATGAGCACTGCCTGAGAGGAGTGAGCGGGACGGCCAGCAGGGGGAGAGCATCTTCGGAGACGGCGGGTGGTCGTCCTTTCAATGGGAGGTGGCGTGGTGGTGCTACGTGGGCCACTCCCACAAGCCTAAATCCCACACACACACACACAGCCATCATCCAATCAGAATAAGGGGGCGTGGCAAGGTGACCATTAGAACGGTCAGCTTGGAAGGAAAACGGCGTGGCCGACTGTGGGGAGACAGCAGGGTGGTGGTGACGCATTTGCTGTTCCCACAACCTGCCTCAAACACACACACACACACACACACACATCCAATATCCAATCAGAATCAGGGGGCGTCACAAGGTGACCATCACAGCAGTCTATTTAGAAGGAAAACGGTGTGGCCGACTGTGGGGAGACAGCAGGGTGGTGGTGCGACCTGTGCTACTCCCACAACCCTCGCTCACACCAACATCCAATCAGAATCAGGGGGCGTGGCAAGGCGACCCACAGAGCCCACCACCACCACACCAACCAGGAATCAAACCCGGCTGCTCACACACTGACACTCACGCCGTTTCGGCTGCAAAAGGAGAACCTACTAAATATACCACAGATGTCGAGAGGTCGTGCGTCCGCTCGGAACCCGTGACTCGTTCGCCGCCCGGTGGCGCGCCCCTCCTTTTTGATTCAGAGAGAGAGAGAGAGCGAGCGAGGGAGCGAGGGAGCGTGCCAGAGGGTAATGCAGTAATCACATCGGTTCCCCTCGGAGTGGGCGAGTGGGTTAGCGGAGTGCTGCCCTCTGCCTGTGGCTGCTCCCTCAGCTGATACACACACACACACACACACACACACACACACACACACACAGTGGAAGTAAGGACAGTGCATGCATATTTTACATGTTGTTAGAGACGAGGCATCTGCGCTGCCCTCTGTCTGTCAGCTCGGATTTGACTTTCCCTTAATCTGTACGCAGAGCCCCGGATTATTTATTTGTTGACCACCGGGACGTCCTTCATTATCATTTTTGTTTTTTTTTTTCCGGAAGGCTACAGACGAGAGGGCGGTTCCCGGGGCCCGACCGGTTCCGTACGGGCTGACGGGACTTCTGCTCTACATTTTATAACGAGCGGATCATTAAATAATGAATAATCGCTGCAATAAATCCAATCCGACCAGCTCGCCCGGGCTGCGGGCAGAACCCGAGGGCCAAGGCGCACCGTGGGCCGCCCATGTCGCTGCCCCGTTGTACTGAATCGCACCCTTGAAAACCCATGGAGTGTGCGTCCCTCCCTCGCCTCCTCGGTTCCCCGTCCTCATTTTCCGACGGGGATCTGATCGCGACCCGTCTTCCGATTCGCCATCTTTGGCTTTGCCCCGTCTGACCGCTCCACGGGCAGTAAGTCGTTAACCTGCTGCAGACGGCCACGAGAACCCGAGGGCAGAGCGGCACCGTGGGCCGCCCATGTCGCTGCCCCGTTGTACTGAATCGCACCCTTGAAAACTCATGGAGTGTGCGTCCCTCCCTCGCCTCCTCGGTTCACCGTCCTCGTTTTTCCGATCGACCCAACTTCCGATTCGCTGTCTTTGGCTTTGCCCCGTCTGATGGTGCGGCCCACTCGCTCCCCGGTCCACTCGCGCTGGGGCGCAGCACAACAAGTTCAATCCGACCGGCGCGAAGGGAAAGCACGGGCAGTAAGTCGTTAACCTGCTGCCGACGGCGAGTCGCACCGTGGGCCGTCCCATTGCCCTGAATCGCACATTTTTGCCGAATAAACATTTTCTCGAGGACAGGGGCTCCCCCTAGTGTCCCGACCCAGTCAGCGCAGCAGGGGACTGAAGCGGTAAGCCCCGTTTTGATTTCTGTGTTCTGTCTATGGTCCGCAGGGGGCGCACAGGTCCGAGGTAAACGTCTAGGGATTAGTCGGTAGCGCCACCCTGAGGTGTGTTTTGGTTTGTAGGGATCACGTGATGCTATAACGTTATCCTGTCGGTTCTACAGATCTGGTGTAGGACCAAGAAGAATTCAGAGACGGCTGATCAGGTGGACACACACACACACACACACACACACTCTTGGCGTGGTGAGTCAGTAGTGTGTGTGTGTGAGTGTGTGTGTGCGGAGGAGGAATTCATTTCGAATCTTCGGCCCGCGTGTAGTTGCCATGACAGTGACGCCGGGTCCACCGGCACGCGGGGCACCTTGCCGGAACCCTAATCAGGCGCTTGGGCTGGCGCTCGCAGTTATCGGGGATCTGCGGCGGCGGAGGGGACAGTGTTCCTTCGAGCGAAAATATAAGTGTCTTTTAAATAGGACCACAGAGACGTTCCGCTGTCTGAGGGAGATAGCGCCTGGCACGGGGGGTGAGGGTGGGGGGTGGGGGTCAACCCAGGCTCGGCTAAAAGAATACGTCAGGCGCTCGCTTCCGTCGCCAGAACCCGGAGTCACTCATTCCGCAGCTACAGGTGGTAGATGATTCTGCAGATTACTGCAGAGACTATGATGTGGTGGTGCTGCTGTCTGAGTACTAACCACAGCCACTAACAGCGCCCCCACTGGCCATTCAGAGCTTAGGCACTGGGACAGGGCTTGCTCCCTCTAAAGGCTATCTGGGGTCGCAATCGTCAACTGAGCCGACGGTTCTCGGCGCCGGCACCGTCTCTGCCGGGACCGTCCGCTTGCTCCGGTCCACTCGAGCTCCCACTGTCTCCTTACCAGAAAACCCAGGAAGGTTGGCTGAAGCGGGGGAACCTGCCTGTTCTGGGGGGTCGACCCGGGCTCACCCGAGCGAAGCTTCCATCACCAGACCCGGAGTCGCTTATTCTGCAGCTAACCACAGCCACCAACAACGCCTCCCACTGGCCATTCAGGGCTTAGGCACTGGGACCGGTGCTTGCTTCCTCTAAAGGCTATCTGGGGTTGCGATCGTCAACTAAACCGGCACCGTCTCTGCCGGGACCGTCCGCTTGCTCCGGTCCACTCGAGCTCCCACTGCCACCTTACCAGAAAACCCAGGAAGGTTGGCTGAAGCGGGGGAACCTGCCCGTTCTGTGTCTCTTTTGTCTCCCTACGCCTTCTTGCATGTCTTCATTCCTCCCCTCCTTCGGTTCCACCTCCTCTCCTTTCCACGCATCATTGGTGGTGAGGGTATATGTCCCGTGACTGTCTGGCGCCAACAACCACGTCACCATCACACACGCTTGGACGTCCTTACATAACTGATACAGAAACGTTCTAAAAGGTACGTTCAATTTGACATGCGGGGGCCGAAGAGGGTCGGTTCAGGCAACGTCCCGTCGATATTTACCTCCGGACACACCGGCACACCCTTTGTCCCGCTGTTCTATAGCGGCACCGTGAAAACGAGGGAGGACAACGTCCGAGCGAAGGGGCGGTTACCTCTGTGAGGCTTTATGTGACTTCATCAAGAACCATCAGCCTAAAACCGCCAAGGGCCGTCGCAATCACTTCCAATCAATGAGATTTGGAGAAGAGGACCCCGCGTTCCCCGCTCCTCCGGAGTCCAGATCTGATAACTCAAATAAGTCCCGCCAATGGAGACCTACCGAAGGCGCTTGCAAAGACTACACCTACAGTGCCACCTGTTCGCTTTAGCATGTTCTCTGATGATCTGATGATGATCACACAGCAGGTACTAATCGGGTGGTGGATGATACGTGGTGACGTGGTGGTGGTGTCCCGCATCCTGCCTCCCGCCCGTCACCCCGTTCACCTACCGGATCTGCTCCATCAGCGCCGCACGGTGCAAATCCGGTAGCCGAGAGTGTTTCAGCCATTCCGTTTCTTTCAGGTCAAGTGGCCGACTTTCATCTCGCGCTCATCTCTCTCATTTCTTTATGTCCCCGCCCCACAGGACTCGTCCTCCTCGTCCTCTCTGCGTTTGCCTTCAAGACACAAAGACGCCGTCCTGATGGCGACAGAGTGAAGAGCTTGTTGTCGGGATGACTGAAGTCTTCCACAATCTTTTTGGCTTTGGACCAGCACCGCCTCCTGTAGATGGTCTGGAGGTCCGGAAGTGCTACTCGGATGGTGCGTTCGGTCCAGATAGTGACCGTCTGTCCAGATGGGTGCTGTTCCCGAACCAGGTTCTGATGTTCCCCAAGAGGATGCTTTCGACGGTGCAGGAGTAGGAATTCTGCAGGACCTCGGAGGGCAGCCTGAAGTCTCGTAGACGTCGGAGGTGGTAGAGACGCTGACGAGCCGTCTTTGCCAGCTCGTTAATGTGGCCGGACCAAGAAACGTCCTGCGCCATGTAAACTCCAAGGTACTTGAAGCTGTCCACTCTTTCTACTGCAGCGCCGTCGATCCTCACGGGGTGGAAGCTCCTCGTCTGTTTCCTGCTGTGGTCCACCATCAGCTCCTTAGTCTTGCTGACGTTGAGTTGGAGATCATTGTCCTGGCACCAGGTCCCGGCGGTCCCGGCGGTCCCGGCGCTGGTCGTAGTCGTAGCCGTAGGAACAGCTGCCAGGATTATTTATGTTTCCGTCCGACTTCATCCGTTAAAGACGGAAAACCTTTCTGAGGTAATTAAGGTTCTAATTAATGGCCTGCCATTCGTTCGAGCACTTAAAGTGAAGAGTTCCCCGAGTCCTGCTTTCACCCTGAACGGTTCTACGGGAGGAGGACGGATCCGCAGCCGTCCACAACATCTCAGAACCGCGCTCAGTGGACGTTCTGGAGGGAAAGCCAGAAGCTGGAACCGGGCCGCGCCACCTTTTGTCGTCAGAACCATTGGAGTTCTCCGTGTCATTGGGTCGAGTGATGGACACTCCAAAATCTGGTGGAACATCTCCTCACTTTGAGAGAAATTAGGAATAATATGTTCTAAAAGGGGCGGCACGGTGGCTTAGTGGTTTGGCATGTTCTCCTCTCAGCACTAGGGATTCCCAGTTCGAATCCCCATCTGGGTGGAGTTTTCATGTCCTCCCCGTGTCCGCGTGGGTTTCCTCCAGGTTCTCCGCTTTCCTCCCACAGTCCAAAAACATGTATCAAGGTCAATTGAGTTCTCCGAATTGCCCCATATAGAGTGTGTCTGTGTGAGTGAGTGTGTGCCCAGAGATAGTTTGCCCCCCTGTCCTGGGTGTATCTGCCCAGCGCCGGAAACGTTCTCCCCTGGATGGGCATGGGGAACACAACCCCCCCTCCCCCCCGCAACTCCAATAGAGGATAAAGTAGGAGATAATGAATGAATGAATGTTCTAAAGGCTTCCTCATGTGGGCTATACACCACTCTTGCACCCCTAGTGGCAGAAAGTAGTAATTCAATTATATGTTAAGACAATTCACAAGTCGGTCTCTCTGCGCTGGGGATCCGGGTTCGAATTCCCGATCTGGGTGTTTGCATGTTCTCTCCGTGTCCATTCTCTGGGTTCTCCGGTTTTTCTCCCACAGTCTGAAAAAACAAGGATTCAAGGTGAATTCTTTGATTTCAATTGCCCCCTTTTAGTGTGTCTGTGTGAGTAATTGTGTGCCCATCAATGGACTGGTGTCCCCCGTCCAGCGCCCGAAACGTTCTCCCCTGAATGGGCGTGACGAACCCCCCCCCCCCCCCCGCTACTCTAGTCCACCCCCCTACGGTTCTATTTATTAAGTGTTATGACTACCTGTTAACGGAAATCGTCCCCGATCACCCGTCCCCACCTCTTAATAGCAACCCCGCACTGCTCTTGAGCGCCCCCCGGCCCCCGTCAACCGCGAGAGCATCTCTGAACGAGCTTCCCCGCCGTCTCATCGTCCTCTCCACGCAATCAAAGTACGATTGCGGCGCCCGGCCTGGGCGCGGCCCGTCATTCGGCTCCGAACGAGTGGGTCCTTCTGAGTCCCCGACGGTCCGCGGCGGAGAGCCGCCAAGGGCCGTCGGAATCACTTCCAATCAACGAGATTCGGAGAAGAGGACCCCGCGTTCCCCGCTCCCCCG
>JAFMOD010000100.1:23345-37399 GCA_019802435.1 Corydoras maculifer | reverse complement strand
CCCACTAACCCCACACACACCCCACTCACTCCAACTCACCCCCACTTACCCCACACACCCCACTCACTCCAACTCATCCACACACACCCCACTCACTCCAACACACCCCACTCACTCCAACACACCCTACTCACGCCACACACTGAACTCAACCCACTTACCCACTTACTCCACACACCCCGCTCACTCCACACACCCTACTCCCCCCACACCCCGTTCACACTTAACTCCTCCCACACACACTCAACACCCCACTCACTCATTTCACTCCACACACTCTTCACACATCCCACTAACTTTAGACACCCTACACTCTCCATTCACTCCACACACCCCACTCATGCAACACATTGAACTCAACCCACACACTCTCCACTCACCCCACACTTAACTCACCACACACACTTCACTTACTTCACACACAGCGTTTACAAACCGATCGGGTTTTCAATCACGCTGAAGTCCCTCAAAACCCCGGGGCTTGGTAATGCACCTGGGTTTGGTTCCCAAAGCTTTCAGAACCCTGGATGTGCGGTCGATCGCCTCATCCAGTCCCGACCGAAAGCCGCCCCTTTCCTTTAATCTCTGGCGCACCCCCGCCCCGGCCCTCTTATCAGCGGCGCCGACTCCGGCGAGGAGATGGGAGACAGATTACAGGGTGAGAGCGCCTGGAGCGAGGGCGAAGGTTATCGGCGGCGCAGAGCGGCGAGCGGGTGCCGCACTCGCGGAGGAGAGAGGCGAGAGAGGTGGCGCGAGTGCGGCTCACTTCCCGCCGGCGAGACGGTAAACAAGGAAGAGCCGGAGTTCGCTTCCCTTCAATCCGCCGCGCTCGGGTTCCGGGTTCAGGAGAGAGGAACGTCCCCGGCGTTTATCCGCTGTTGACATTCCGCTTGCCTTTCTCTCTCTCGCTCTCTCTCTCTCTCTCTCCTGCTTTTGTTTTGCCTCCTCGGCAAACTCCTCGCCGTCTGCGCGCAGCCGGGGAGGATCCGTCTCCCCCGACGTGCCTTTGAAGGTTCCCGGCGGTGTCAGGCCCAGACTCGGGGAGTACGGCGCCATGCGACGCGCCGCCTCGAAAGCCGAGCTCTGAGTGACAGACTGATGGAGCTGTCGCAAAGTATCAGGATCCTCTTTCCGCCCCGCAAACGGGCCATTAGGACCCCTCTCGCAGCTACAGGCCGACGCCCGGGTTCCGCCGACGATACGATCCGGCGCAGGGGTCTCTAATCGCCGCCTTTGCGGCGGACGCTCGACGTTCGAACCGCCCCTTCGTCTCTCAGGTGACGGGAGGCATCTCTCTCCTCAGCACCGTGACGGTCAGCGCGCGGGTTTGGCGCATGTTTGTGTTCTTGCCCCCCCGCCTTGTTACTTTTCTCAGAAGCAGATGGGTTCTCAGTGTAAAGTGCTCTCTTTGATCCCGTCGCCGCGGCAGCGACATCATAAAGGATATCATCTCCCGCTCCTGTGCACGAGGCGCAATCTGCTGCGGGGAAGCTTCGGGGAGACGGAGACTCAAACGAGCGCCCCCCGATTGCCCTGTGGAGGGGTCGGGAAGTTCCCGACTGCCTCGGCCTTACAGACATCGAGTCCAAGAGAACTTTAAGGTGAAGGGAGTGTGGAATAGGGAGCAGAATTTGAAGGGGTTGACCCCTTCAGGGTACGGTCCGGATGAAGGTACGGGAAGGAGGGCCAGAGGGCTGCTCTCACGTGGACGTCCAAGGAAGGCAACTTAAAAGGTGAAGGGAGTAGGGAGCAGTAATGGAAGGGGTCAACCCATCGGCATCTTTACTTATGGTGCTGTCCGATTAAAAAAGCGGGACGAAGAGGATGAAGGTTCGGGGGGTCACCATAGTCCAGATGGCCACTCTCACATGGATGTCCAAGGAGGAGCCAACGGTCCGGAGGTCCTTGGGCAAACATAGGAAGTTACAGACATTCAGTCCAAGGGAACTTTAAGGTGAAGGGAGTAGGGAATAGGGAGCAGTAATTAAAGGGGTTGACCCCTTTATGATATGGTCCAAATAAAGAAGCGGGGAAGTGGGCGGGGCATTTGAACGATGCAGAAGACGATGAAGGCTTGGAGTTTGAGAACTGCAGTAGCACCCCGTATCATCAATGGAGAATGATCTCTGATTCTACCTCCGAAGGTCGGAGCAACCAGCTGGAGGTGTCTTATAGCGTCGGTCATCCAGCCACCTAACGGGTTCCTGTTCTAAGGGGTTCCTGAAACTGACGACAGATTAACAGATTACAGCCCCCCTCCGCACCCCCGCGTTCCCATCTCCCTCCATTAGGGGGGGCTCCGTAGCAGCCGAAATCAGGCTGTGTGTGTTCCGAGAGGATTAAACGATTACCATCTCGCGATGCTCCTGATCTTATAATCGAGTTCGGAACGCCGGCGGCGGAAACCTCTGCTGGAGCGATTAGGGTGCCGCGCGGTGCGGCACTCTCTCCGGTCAAAGGGGGCCGGGGAGTTTGCGGCGGGCCGTCCAGCCGGCGTCAGGGCATTCCGGAGCGAGCGCTGACTGGTTCCCCCGGCCTGGCAACAGGGGGATTATGCGTCTCCGTGGCCACGCTAAAGCTCTCGCATTAAGCCGCGGGAAGCCCGCGACATATTTCCGCTTTAATCTCCTTTCCAGGCCACGCCGCGCCCCGAGCCCTGTAACACGAAGCCAGGCGAGAGCGAGGAGGCGCCAGGGCAGGAGGGCGCTACGGAAAAAATATCAAACCGAGCCTCTCCCCTCCGCTTATTCCTCACGTCTTTCAGAAACCGGGACTGTTTTCGCGTTAACGTGCGGCTCTTGCGGTTGGAAAGAATTAGTGGGATTAGGCGAAACGTGGGTAGATAAAGGTGTACGGGGGCGGGGGGAAGGGGGGGTATGATGGGGTGACGTTTTTCTTAAGTAGGTTTTCTCACGTTTACGACTTTAATTAATGGAGGATTTGAAAGCCCCCTGATTTGCTTTGTAGCGTAGAAATCCAGCCTCCTCGAGCAGACGCTAAAACCGTCTCCCGCCACCAGGGGGGGCGTGCGGTGTCCTCATCGCTTAGCTTCTACTCACGAGCCTTTGATCGCGGCAGGTTCCTCGGGTCCAAGACAACTTAAGGTTGAAGTGACTAGGGAATAGGGAGCAGTAAATGAAGGGGTCGACCCATCGGCATTCTTACGGTGCTGTCCGAATAAAGAAGCAGGGGAGGGGGCGGGGCATGTGAATGATGCAGAAAACGATGTAGGCAAGGGGTTCGCCTACCGCCAAAGGGTCCACTCTCATGTGGACGTCCAAGGAGGAGCCGACGGTTTGGAGGTCCTTGGGCGGTCGTAGGAAGTTACAGAGATCGAGTCTAAGGGAACTTTAAGGTGAAGGGAGTAGGAACTGGTAAATAGGGAGCAGTAGTCGGAGGGGTCGACCCATCGGCATCTTTATGGTGCTGTCCGAATAAAGAAGAGGGGGTGGGGCATGTGAATGATGCAGAAGATGATGAAAGCAAGGGGTTCGCCAACCGCCAAAGGGGCCGCCCTCGCGTGGACGTCCAAGGAGGAGCCGGCGGTCGGGAGGTCCTTGAGCGATCAGGATGGGAACGTTTGTACTCGTACCAGGCGATTTAGAACCCTGGCGGGATGTTCCTCATAGAGTCAGCTGTCTGGCAGGCCGAGCAGCGCGGGGTATCTCTGGGCCTTTCTTCCGTGAATGGGGGTAATTAGCATGCTAATGAATGAATTGCAGTGCAGTGCCGTTCGGGTTCTCGCTCCGCGGCGTGGCAGAGTCGGGAGGCTGGGCGTGAGCTGCTCTCTCTCTCCGAACTGATCTATCAAACCTGTAATCAGCCGAGACAAGAGCTCAATCAGCGGCGCGGTTCTCCGGCGGCCTCTGTTTACCCCTCGGTGCCGCCGCTGGATTTCCATCCGAACCGAAAATGTAAATACGTCGGGGGAGGAGGCGCCGGTTAGCACCAGGCCAGGGGGGTCGTGAAGAGCGACGGTGCCGTCGTCGACTTCCGTTGCTCCGATTCCGGATTCTGACCTCGTGAGGGATGGGGCGGGTGAATAGCGCTGATGGTGCGACTCCGAGTCTCCGCTCGGCGGTGGAGTGGAGGCAGGAAGTCAGACTTCTGTTTATACGTGTTTATTTCAGTAAACAGTCAACAGAACATTCGGAGTCGGCGGAGGACATCAAGGTCCCCTCTGGAAAACTGGGGGTTTCTTCAAATCCACCAGAACTTACTCAACCTGGACCCCCATGCGAGGCCCTTAACCCTCTGGTCCGGTATCATGATGGTATCATGGAAATAGTGGGTGTGGAAGCTCAGTGGCCAAGGTGTTGGGTCTAGCACGCTAGAGTTTGGTGGTACAAACACTAAACCCACCAGAACTTACTCAACCTGGACCCCTGAGCAAAGCCTTCAACCCTCCAGGGGTCCAGTATCATGACAGTAGATGTCTGTGGGTTCAAAACCCAAATCCATTAGAATTTACCCACCCTGGAGCCCACAAACAAGGCCCTTAACCCTCAAGGGGTCCACTATCATGTTTATAGTGGGTGTGGAAGCTCAGTGGACAAGGTGTTGGGTCTAGCACGCTGGAGTTTGGGGGTACAAACACTAAACCCACCAGAAGTTACTCAACCTGTACCCCTGAGCAAGGCCTTCAACCCTCCAGTGGTCCAGTATCATAACAGTAGATGTCTGTGGGTTTAAAACCCAAATCCATTAGAATTTACCCACCCTGGACCCCCGAGCAAGGCCCTTAACCCTCAAGGGGTCCAGTATCATGTTTATAGTGGGTGTGGAAGCTCAGTGGACAAGGTGTTGGGTCTAGCACATTGGAGTTTGGGTCCACCAGACATCACAAGCCCTGGACCCCACAAGTAAGGCCCCTCAACCCTCCAGTGTTCCAACATCATGACTCTGACCCCATACATTGGGACCATCAGTCAGCATCTCCCCGTCCCACAGTCCTCTCTGTTTACCGCTGATGTCTCCACCTGCTGGCGGATGCCATCACTGGATAAACGCAACACGTCCTTGACGGCGCCACCTCTGCCCGTGTTTGTCTGTGCCTCGTGCTCCTTCTGAAGAATCGGCGGCCTCTCGCTCCGCGGGCTGTGCGATGTCCTCCAGCAGCCGTCCCTCTCTGGGGCCCCTCAGGTTGTCCTGTTCAGAAGTCGCCGCATCGTTTGATGTCAAGGGCTTTGATTTCCGGCAGATGCTCATCCCACCGATATAGATTTGTTTTCCCCGTCCCAGCCGTTTAAAGATCGCGGCGTCCCCGGCTGTTCCCGACGCCGGAGACGATGACGCCACTCTCGCGCTAGTCTCTCTCTCGCTCTCTCTCTCTCTCTTTTGGAGGGTCATTAGAGTGGAATATAACGCGTCCACTTGTCGGTGGGTCAGATTAGCGAGATCAAACACTCGACTCGTTTGGATTGGATGGAGTATCGGTGGAGGAGCCAGGCTCCCTCCACCGTCGCCGCCTCGCCTCCTCTCCACCCCCCCCCTTTCATGGTTATTTCACCGCGCCGCCGCAAACGATCGAAAAACAGATTATCTCAACAGCATTTCAATTACGGCCCGGCCAAATGGCTCCCTCAAGCACCTGCAGAACACTCTCAGAGGAGGTGCAGGCACGAGTCGCTGTTCCGATTCAGGCCGGGGCTACACGACAGTGCAGGACCTCGGCGCAATCGGCAACCGACAAACTCATTAAACTCATGCCGGCGAACCGAAACGCGAGTCCCGACAACAAAGACGTCTCGTTGACATGCCGACATACCCAAAGCCTATCCCTGCATTCTTGTGCCAGTATAACCCTCGTCCCTCTTCTGCACAGGTCCAAACTGCCTCACTATCATGACCTATCCCCAGACCACCTATCCCGTCCCTCTGATGACCTCATCCCTAATCTCCACAACTTACGCGGTGTTTAACGGTTACCGCCGTAACTCCCACAGCATCATGCCGTATTTTTTATGTTATTAATTTATTTTCCCGAAGCCTCGTCCACCGTCTCCGCTCAAAGAGCTTTGTTTCGACTCGGGCGGAGCGAGCGCTCTCGAGATCCCGTGTCCCCTCGCGCTCGAGAGGCCCTCGGGTTGAAGGGTCATCCTTATCCGAGAGCGTGGCCCGGCCCTCGTCCCCGCCGGCCCCCGCGCTCACAAGCCGGATCTGAAAGCCTGGCATTGTTCCTGACATTTCGCCGCAATGCCGCGCATCTGAACTTCCTCCCCGGCATGCTCCGGCTTCTGCGAGGGGGCGGCCGAGACGGGCGGCGGCCAATGAGTGCGAAGTGCGTCCGAACAGGCCACCGCGTCCGGCGCGACGACGGATCATCCCGGACTCTTCTGAGACCCCCCGTCTCCGAGCCGGCGTCTAGACCACGAAGAGGAGCGGAATTTAAAAAATAAATATGCGAATCCCCGGCGGCGCTCGGCGCGTCCATTGATTCTGACAGCGCGACACGCGGCGCCTCTCGGTGGGCCTCCTTAAAATATGAAGGCCCTCTCATCTCGCGGTGCGTCGCGAAGGCAACCGGCACTCAGCGGAGAAGCGGGGAGGCACCTTTCAAGATACAAAGCCAACGCCGCCACTCCGTTACCGGGCGCGGAGGAACATCCGACGCCGACATAAGAGCGCGAGACGTCAGATGGAACGGCGTTGCGGCTGTAAACGGCTGTGATGTGTGTGTGTGTGAATGAATATGGAACTGGAGCACCACCGCCATACGCACCTCCCAAAAACTCCACGTGGCGCCGGTCGGGGGCGTGTCGGAGGCCGTCGCCGTGGAGACGGCAGATTCTCCCTTTCCTGCGCGTCCTATTTGATTTTAGATCTGGGCTCCCCTCAGCTGAGCGAGATGGAGTGTTAATGAAAGTGGCGCGGAACCCCGGCGATGTCCCATCAGCCCACTGGGCCGGCTCAGGCGGCCGGGTACTGCTCTCGCTCATGGCGTGTGCCGTGCCGTGCCAGTCTTGCCTCCTCGATAGGGGGGTCATTTTATTCCCAGCAGGGCTCCCTCATATCGAACCTCATTTCTGTTCGGGGTTTCTCATCTGTGCCCGCCGTCGAGGCAGCGAGGCACCTCCACTCGCCCCCGGGGCTCATCATTTTTACACTTCATTTCGGGCCGTCACTCATTGCTAACTTATAAAATGGTGACTTTGCACTGATTGGTCCAGGCTTCACTTACTTTTGATCGCATCCCACACTCAGGGATTTAGGAGGTGGAGGTTGGGTGGGTGGAGGTTAGATAGGTGGGCGGAGGTTGGGTGGGTGGATGGTAGGTGGGTGAAGGTTGGGTCGGTTGGGTTTGGTGGGTTTATGTTAAGTGGGTGGATGTTAGGTGGGTGGAGGTTGGGTGGGTTGGGTTTTGTAGGTGGAGGTTTGGTGGGTGAAGGTTGGGTGGGTGGATGTTAGGTTGGTGAAGGTTAAATGGGTGGAGGTTAGATAGTTGGGTGGAGGTTAGATTGGTCGGGTTGGGTGGGTGGAGGTTAGGTTGGTAGTGGTTGGGTGGGGGTTAGGTGGGTGGGGGTTAGGTGGGTGGGGGTTGGGTGGGGGGTCCATTTTTCTCACTCCTTTCCAGCTGTAGTCAGCAGAAACAGTTTTACTATCTAAAACGCCACCCCCATGGCTGACTGTGGGCCCCCATGTAAGGCCCTTAACCCTAATTGTTTCAGGGGTTCTGGGACAATAAGAATTAAGGTTCTTACTCGAGGGCCCACAGTCAGCCGTGATGCAGAATCACTGGAACCATAGAAGGTAAGGTCCCACAGTCAGCCGTGACGCCGGTCCCTTGAAACAATGAGGGTGAAGGGCCTTACTCGAGGGCCCACAGGCCGTAAACTCGACCCCTAATACCAGGCCCTTGACTCTCGAAGCTCCTCTGTGATGACGTGGACCCCTATGCACTTGTCCAGTCGGCACAGGAGCCGAAAGCGAGGGTTCCTAGTGTTGAGGAATGTGCCCCCCTTCCTCACCTGTCAGGTGTGCTCGCGCTCTCTCTCTCTCTCTCTTTCTCTCCCTCTCTCTCTCTCTCTCTTTCTCTCTCTCTCTCTCTCTCTCTCTCTCTCTCTCTCTCTCTCTCTCTCTCTCTCTCTCTCTCTCTCTCTCTCTCTCTCTCTCTCTCTCTTTCTCTCTCTCTCTCTCTCTCCGGGGAGAAAGGAAAAGATTGATTACCCCGGCGGTCTACATTTCGTCTCCTTTGTGTCCCCCGCGCTCCGCGTTCCGAGCCAGACAAAGGACAATACCGGCGCGCAGTCATTCGAATCGGGCCGTCGCCCGCGCGTTCTCGCGGACTCCACGCGGCGCCCGTACCCCGCCGGCGAACGCGTCCCTAGCCTGTTGCGGCGTCTCCGCGGTCGCCACCGACGCGCGAATGCCATTAAGAGGCTTTGTCGCGCCGTCTCGAGGAGCGGCGCAAGAGCCGGAGCGGCCCGAGTGTTTGAATAGGAGGCAAGTGTCAATAGGCAAAGGGAGAACGAGTCGGCCTGAAAGGGCTACATCGCCGCTCTCGTGCGCTCTCGCGCGCTCTCGCGCTCATTACACCGGCTGATTAAACACGGAGCCAATTTGACGATTAGTCTGCCGTTTCTCTTTTTTTTATTTTTTCCCTTAAATAAAGAGCTCCAGTTCCCTAATTCCGTCCTTATCTCAACAACAGGCGTTCTTTAAAAGTGGGCCAAACTGCCAACCCGGAGCCCCCCACCCCCCACCCCACCCCTCCACCGAGCGGCTGATAAAAGAAAACGGGAGAAGAAAATGAACCGGCGCTCTCGCGTGCGGGTTAAGACCGGGAGTTACTGAGCGAGCGAATGCGTCCCGCGCCCTGGGAACCGCTCCCCGGGATAAAGAACCGTATTTAAACAAACGGGAAACCCGTTCCCGGCTCGCCCGGACTGCCGTTAAGAGCGCCGCGAGCGCCGGCGGTAAACATTCGCTCCTGATCCGTAGCCTCGGTCCGTGGCCCTCGCGGCCGGTTACGGGACCCATTTACCACCTGTGCACCTCCGCCTCGATGCGGCGCGATGTCTCCCCGACGTCTCCTTTAATCCCCTTTACGGACCCGCCCGCTCGCTCGGCCGTGCCGCCGCAGATGCCGAGGAGTCGCTGCAATCGCTTATTAAGTGAAAGCGGCGCGGCCAGGGAGGCGCCCGGCGCACCCGAGCGCAGTCATCAGTCTTTCCTCGCTGTAAGCACATCCTAATTTATAACTGCAAGCTGTGCAATTCGGGATGGGGGTGGGGCTAAATGGGGGGGGGGTGTTCGGGGTCTCGGCGTGGCAGGGATAAGACCCAAGCCCGGGTCTTATCCCATGCATGCGTACGGTTTCCCACGTGTCGCCAGGGGTGAAGGTGCCGCGCGCCTGGAGGAAAATGGCTTAGTCAACCACAGCATGATGTTTAAGAATAGGCCCCGCCGGCTCCGCCCACCGCCCTCGCGGATTTGGCCGACGCCCCCTTTTCGGCGGGTCGTCTGCATATCGGGTGGATATCGGGTGGTATGCTACGTTTCGCAACTCCCCTCGATGCCGACGGGGGGGTTGCCATAGCGGCGCTGATGGTGCGCTTTATTTCATCTGGAGAGCGGGACGTCCCTCTCGCCATCCATCAGCGGCGAGGACAGACTGCAGGCCTATCCCTGCACGTAAAGCAGGGGTGCAATGAGAAAAGCGATTAAGAGTCAATCAGAGGACGGCTGAGCGGAGCAATCGCTGTCCCGCCGGGGAGGGGGCGCTGTGGAGGCGTGCGGCGGTTTGAACGCCACAGAGTCCAAAGATTTACCCCCCCCTCCCCGGGGGGGCACTAAGGTTAAGGTCCCATGTGAAGGTTAGACAGACAGACAGACTCCTACATCACTGTGTGTCTGTCTGGTTATCACTCCATTTGTCTGTCTCTTCATCTGTCTCTTCATCTGTCTCTCTTTTACTGTCTGTCAGTTTCATTGTCCGTCTTGCTGTCTGTCTGTCTCTTTGTCTGTGTCTCTTTTACTGTATCTCTGTCTTTTACTGTCTGATACCTTTCCATCTGTCTGTCTGTCTCTTTCACTGTCCGTCTTTCTGTTTCACTGTCTGTCTATCTTTCTGTCTGTCTGTCTCTTCGTCTGTCTTTCGGTCTCTTTTACCGTCTGTCTACTTTTCCATCTGTCTCTCTGTCTGTCTCTTCGTCTGTCTTTCGGTCTCTTTTAGTGTCTGTCTGTCTGTTTCTCTGTCTGTCTCTTTATTTGTCTGTCTGTCTTACTGTCTGTCTGATCTTTATCTGTCTGTCTGTCTGTCTCTTAATTTGTCTGTCTATCTTTCTGTCTGTCTGACTTCATATGTCTGTCTGTCTGTCACTTGATCTGTCGGTCTGTCTGTCTCTTCGTCTGTCTTTCGGTCTCTTTTACTGTCTGTCTACCTTTCCATCTGTCTCTCTGTCTGTCTCTTCGTCTGTCTTTCGGTCTCTTTTAGTGTCTGTCTGTCTGTTTCTCTGTCTGTTTCTCTGTCTGTTTCACTGTCTGTCAGTCTGTCTATCTTTCTGTCTGTCTGACTTCATATGTCTGTCTGTCTGTCTGTCTCTTTGTCTGTCTATCTTTCTGTCTGTCTGACTTCATATGTCTGTCTTTCGGTCTCTTTATTTTTAACTTTATATGTCTGTCTGTCTCTTTATTTGTCTGTCTGTCTTACTGTCTGTCTGATCTTTATCTGTCTGCGTGTCTGTCTGTCTGTCTCTTAATTTGTCTGTCTATCTTTCTGTCTGTCTGTCTCTTCGTCTGTCTTTCGGTCTCTTTTACCGTCTGTCTACCTTTCCATCTGTCTCTCTGTCTGCCTCTTCGTCTGTCTTTCTGTCTCTTTTAGTGTCTGTCTGTCTGTTTCTCTGTCTGTTTCACTGTCAGTCTGTCTATCTTTCTGTCGGTCTCTTCGTCTGTCTGTTTCTTTATTTGTCTGTCTGTCTTACTGTCTGTCTGATCTTTATCTGTCTGCGTGTCTGTCTGTCTGTCTCTTTATTTGTTTGTCTATCTTTCTGTCTGTCTGATTTCATATGTCTGTCTGTCACTTGATCTGTCTATTCATTTATCTGTAGGTCTGTATATCAACCTGTCTATCTGTCCGTGATTCTTGATGCAGGGACATGGTGTCTGTCTCTCTGTCCGTCTGTCTGTCTGTGGCTCTCTCACTGAGGGTTAAGGGCCTTGCTTGAGGGCCCAGCCACAAAGCTACCACGCTGAAGCGTCGGCGTGCAGTAAGACGTTAACCCCCTGCTGTCCGTATGTGGAAGTCAAGGCCCGTCGGTGAGTCTTGTGGACTCTTGGTCTCCCCCTACAGGCACGGTGCTCACGCCCAGCGTCCTCAGGGTCGCCTCGCTCCGGAACTGTGTTTTTATTTTATTGAGCGTGGAGTGCAAACACTCTTTAAGGTAAACATCCGCACTTCTGTGCGCTAGCAGAACAGCGCCCCCCGAATGCCGTGGTTTTTCGGGGTCATGTGATCACCCAAAGGGGAGGGAGGACGAGGTTCCTAAGCGCAATAAAAAAACAGCTCGGTGTGAACGCGGTCAGGGTGCGGATGCTGAAACCTTTTTTTTTTTCGCAGCGTCAGGAGGAGCTGCTCCCTCCGACAATGACAGAGTGGTGCTTAACCCCCCCCCCCCCAAAAAAAAAAAAAAAACTGTCTAATAAATAAATCTAATAAATAAATAAAAGCGAGCCGTAAAAGAGGCGAGCTCAGATTAATACAGCTGTGCCGCCGGTGCACGCTGATGATGTCATTACCCGGCCCCGTCTCCGGGGACGACCGCCGCGTCCTCTCGGGGGGGGGGGGGGGGGGCGGGGGGCCGGCCGGCAGGCAGTGTTCATCTCACTTAGTCTCATCCAACATGTTCCTCGGTTATTTATTTATTTAGCTTTTTTTTTCCCATAAGGGACACGTGGTCCAATCCGTCCCCGTCCCCGTCCCCGTCCCCGTCCCCGTGCGCCCAAACAGGACGCCGGTTCCTTCGCTCGGGTTCCGTTCCATCTCCTCGGTGAAGGATACACGGTACAGCGCCGCCTAGATGCCATGTTCACTTGTTGATTATACATTTCTAAGTATGATCCATATCAATATGGTGGGGGGAGGTGGGTGGGTGCCGGTTACCGTGGCAACAGAAAATACTGCGTGCACCTGACATGCGCCCCCTGTCTACATCTTTAAGGATGAACGACATTCATTTATTATCTTCAGCTTAGCAACGACCTTAATCCTCCATTGGGGTTGTGGGGGGGGCAATTTGGAGCATTTAATTCACCTTGAATCCATATTTTTCGGACCGTGGGAGGAAACCGGAGAACCCTGAGGAAATCCCACGCGGACACGGGGAGGACATGGAAGCTCCACCCCAGATCGGCATTCGAACCGGGAATCCCTAGCGCTGAGAGGAGAACATGCCAATCACTACGCACTATGCCAGTATAAAATCATATGCCTGTTATTTTTTATTCCCTTTTTTTTTTCCCCCGTCATTCATTCTTTATCTTCCGCTTTATCCTCTATTAGGGTCACGGGGGGGGGGGGTGCCCGCCCATGCCCATGCCCATCCAGGGGAGAACATTTCGGGCGCTGGGCAGATACACCCAGGACAGGACGCCAATCTATCACTGGGCACACACACACTCACTCACACAGACACACTCTATATGGGGCAATTTGGAGAACTCAATTTACCTTGATCCATGTTTTTGGACTGTGGGAGGCAACCGGAGAACCTGGAGAAAACACCTACGGACACGGGGAGGACATGCAAACTCCACCCAGATGGGGATTCGAACCGGGAATCCCTAGTGCTGAGAGGAGAACATGCCAAACCACTAAACCATGGTGCCGCCTGACATTTATTTTTAAGCCGCCAAAAGAAGACTCCGTGGATCCCCGAGCTGAATCCCGGACCCGCGGTGTTCCGTGGCGCGGTTTGTCGGTTGCTTCGGATAAAAGCGCCTGCAGGGCGGCGTAACGTGATTCCGACTCGTCCCACGGCGCCCCAAATCCGATTTCCCTCCCTACCTAGTGCACTTAAGTCACTCGTTTTAGAACCGTAACTAGATCTGGGTCGGGAACGCCGCCGCTATCACCGCTCTCACGGACGCCGCACGGTAGAGCGAGGACAGTCCCCCCCCCGGCATGTCCCGCCTTCACATCATCATCAGAGCTGTCAATCAAATACAGTACAGTGTGTGGCGCCTTCGCCGCGAGTGCGTTAAAGCTTCCGGCGTGTGGCGCATGGCGGCGGTGACTCACCCGTCACCCATCTGCCCCTCATCTCGGGGGGTGGGGTGGGGTAGTGTTTGCCACCTCCGCCGGCATCAGAGGGCATGCCCCCCCTATGAAAATACATCTTTAATTCTCTTTGATGTTGCACGGGTGGGGGGGGGTTGAGGGGGAAGCGCCTTAATTGTTTCCCGCCCGGCGACCGTGAAGAGGAGGCCGGAGGAGCTTCGTCCACCAGGAGGGGGCGCCGCCGAGGCCCCGTTCAGATGCCTGTGCTTCATGCAGCTCCCGGAGATGAATCGGAATGCCGAATGCTTTTCGATGCTTTTCTGGGTTTCGTTCGGGATGTCCGGCGCCGGCTGCTTTTTGCCGCTGACGCTGTAATTAGTGTGTGTGTGTGTGTGTGTGTGTGTGTGTGTGTGTGTGTGTGTGTGTTGTCGGCGAGAAGGCAGGTGTTCCCAATAAAGCGGCTCCAGGTTCGGCGTAATTAAGCTTCAATCGCGAGTTTAACGGTCATGGACCCGGCGTGAGTTCCCGTCGGCGGCGCGTTAAGCATCCTGCGAGAGCGCGGCGAAGAGGCGGCGGGGGGCGCTAAAGAGGGGCGCGGCCCCCCCTCCCCCCTGCATTAGGATCTAATTAGATCCGTAGCACGCTCCCGTTTGAGCGGGAGTCGCCGGCACGGAACGGGATAGGCTCGATTTTCCAGTTACTGGAGACTTAATGTGGTTTTAATTCTCCTCCCCGCCGCCGCCGCCGAATTTCCCTCACATCTGGTGTGTTTGCACTCCATCAGTCCGCGGCGCCGCGTAATAGAGAAGTCACCTAGCGGGAGAACGAGGCGGGAGAA
>JAFMOD010000100.1:0-14754 GCA_019802435.1 Corydoras maculifer | reverse complement strand
TTCAGGTGGAGGTTCAGACGGAGGTTCAGGTGGAGGTTCAGACGGAGGTTCAGACGGAGGTTCAGACAGAGATCCGGGTAAAGGTTCAGATAGACGTTCAAGTTTTAGGTGGAGCTTTGGGATGGAGGTTCAGGTAAAGTTTTGGGTGGAGGTTCAGATTGAGGTTCAGGTGGAGGTTCAGATAAAGTTTCGGGTGAAGGTTCAGATTGAGGTTCAGGTGGAGGTTTAGATAAAGTTTCGGGTGAAGGTTCAGATTGAGGTTCGGGTGGAGGTTCAGATAGAGGGTCAGGTAGAGGTTTAGGTGGAGGTTTGGGATGGAGTTTCAGATGGAGGTTCAGGTAAAGTTTTGGGTGAAGGTGTAGATTGAGGTTTCGGGTGGAGGTTCAGTGAGAGGGTCAGGTGGAATTTCGGGTGGAGGTTCAGGTGGAGGTTTGGGATGGAGTTTCAGATGGAGGTTCAGGTAAAGTTTTGCGTGAAGGTTCAGATTGAGGTTCGGGTGGAGGTTCAGTGAGAGGGTCAGGTGGAGGTTCAGGTGGAGGTTTGGGATGGAGTTTCAGATAGAGTTTCAGATGGAGCTTCAGGTGGAGGTTCGGGGAGAGTTTCGGGTCGCGGTTCAGGTAAAGTTTTGGGTGGAGGTTCAGATTAAGGTTTGGGTGGAGGTTCAGATAGAGGGTCGGGTGGAGGTTCAGATTGAGGTTCGAGGGGAGGTTTAGATTGAGGGTCAGGTGGAGGTTGAGATGGAGGTTCGGGTGGAGGTTCAGATTGAGGTTCGAGAGGAGGTTCGGGTGAAGGTTCAGGTTGAGGTTCGAGGGGAGGTTCAGATAGAGGGTCGGGTGGAGGTTCGGGTGGAGGTTCAGGTTGAGGTTCGGGTGGAGTCATTAGATCAAGTACATGGCTTTAAAAAGGTTTCAAATCAGGCGAGAGACAGAGAGAGAGAGACGCCATGTTCCTGCATGGAGAACACACCAAGGTGCGAGCGTGGCCACCTGTCCGTCTCTGATTCACGAGTCATCCTGGCCCAATGAGTCACGTAAAGGAGTCGTCGATGGGCCGCAGGAGCACGCAGGCTAAACGACTCGGCGTCATCAGTCAGCCGGGACTTCAGCGCTGATTAGTCTTTGAAGTCGCATTAATGAGGCGATCGCTCTTTAAAGTCACTCATAATGAAGTGGAACCACTAACCCTCCAATTAATACGGTCCTCCTGCCGGAGAACACCGCGTCCTCCTGTCCTCCGGCAGGTGAGCGTCTCCTCTCAGTCCACCGCCGGGCCGTGCCCCCTCCCCCCCCCATCCCCCCCCCAGTTCTTCAGTCGGGTTGTAATGAACTGTGTAAATGTCGCGTGAACGCCGTTTTTAACGGCTCCGTCCCCCGAGACGCCGTCCCGGCGGTTCCATAAGCCCGCGTTGAGGACATTTCGCAGAGACAGAGGTATGATCTCCTCTACAGGTGGAGCTCCATTCTTCAGATTCAGCCCATTCAACGTTCCGCACGCTCCACCAGGTTCTTCATTCACGGCGTCCCAAGGACACCCCGTCCCCGTCCCCCGCAAACCGCCTCCTGTTCCGTACCAAAGATATCCGAGCGAGGTTTATATTTGGGTTGTCGGCGGCGCGCGTTGCTATTTTCGGCCGCCGTTTTACCTCAGGCGGTGCGCCGCGTGTGTGTGTGTGGGGGGTGGGTGGAGGGGGGGGTGGCTGCTCCCGGAACACACCAGCGAGAACCAAAGAGGGTTCTGTGTGGAGATAAACAGAGCGCGGCGCCGGTGCCAGTCATTTTAATGACGTGCGACCGCCTCGCGCCTCGCCACTCCGGCGGTTTCCCGCCAAAAGGTCAATCGAATTAATTCCACTACGCCGCGGTTCTACGGACGGAACGGCAGATTGTTTCGGCTCGTCCCTTCTGTCCGCCGGGTGCTGATTCATGGCTTGGGGAACCTACTAATTTCCACCGTTCACGTTCCGACCGGACAGAGGGACTAACCCAAATCGGGGCTCTGACAGAGCGTCGGGGAGACCGCAGCGACGACGCCCCTGTCTATCCGGGCGGGTTCCCCTCTCACAGAACTCTGACCCGGAGTTTTTCATCGGTTCTCCATGCGCATTCAGGGGAGAACGTGTTGTACACTATATGGGGCAATTTGGATGGGGCATTCAGAGCAGCCAATTCACCTTGAATCCACGTGGAAGAAGCCCAGAGGAAACCCACACGGAGAACCCACACGAAGAACGTGGAAATTCCATGCCGATAGGGATTCCACCCTGGATCCCAAGGGCTGAGAGGAGGTTCTGGTTCATCGACGTTGTTGGATGAGGTTGAGGTCAGCGTGCAGGTCACGTTCCATCACACCAGACTCACGCAGTGTTGCCTTATGGTTCTAAGCTATGGTTCTCCGGTCGTGCTGGAACGCTCCTGGCGGCGTCCCGTTGGTCTTGTACGTAAACCCCCGGCGCCCATTAGACCCGGGTCGTCCGTCGCGGTGGGTCGTCCTCGGACGTGTCCTAAGGTTAAATGGAACAGCGGGAACCACTCGATAGAAAAACGGCTTCCGCTGCGGTTCCGCGAAACACACTGACGCATGGCGTGGGAACCGCCCCGGAACCGCCGGCCCCCCGATTCCAACCCCACACATCAACCCCACGGAACGGCCGGCGAGCAACACGATCCCGGGGAGAGGACGAAGAGCGATGGGGACCCAACCCCGATCAATGAGGACAGATCGATGCGTCCGCGAGGCTCGAGAACGCCCAGGGGGGACGTCCCGGCATGCTCCGCCCGAGGAACCCGGCATCACCACGGCCCCCACCGCGCTCCTGCCCCACTTTGGAAGCGGCGGCGTCCTCAGGTCCTCGGTTCTGCGCGAGAATGATCCCGAAATTTGAATCGGTTAGAGAACCGGAAACGAAGACGTCTCGGAAGACGCGTAACCATGACGACGGTCTCACAGAGATGCCAACGGATTAATCAGCGGAGGGTGGGCAACCGGGGTTGCAACCCCGGCGCGGCCGCAGGTCGCCCGAGGTCCTTCAATCGGGCCGCATTCAGTCTCGGTGTGGAGACGCGCGGAACGTGACAGGCCGGCGGAAGACATTCAGATGTGGAACGCGGCGGAGGAGACCGGGGTTGCCATAGAGACGGCACCGTCGGCGTGCAGGATGATCGGGGGGCTCGGCGTTCCGACGCTTCCCCCCGCGAAGATGGCAAACTGCGGTAAATAGGACGCGGCGAGGCCCGTTCGGAACGTTCCGCGTTCCAGCGTTGCCGATGCGTCCAACGTGTCCCGGCGGGGTGTGAAACCGGGCGGCCGGCGTGAAATACTCACAAGCGCCGCGGCGGCTGACGGGACCCTAAAACTTCATAACCGCCCGGAACGCCATTACGCCGCCGGAAACATTTCGGAGTTTCCTGGAAAGTCAAAGCCCCGAACCGTAAGCACACGTTATTATGACATCATAACCCCATCCCTGACATCTCCCACGGAACCTCCCGACATCTTTAGAACCCGATCGGAACGTTCCACTTGATTATTCCGCGCGCTTCCTCTTGTCTTTCGGATCAAACCAGCGCAGGAGTCACGACCTGCCTCCCGACACGACGCGTGTTAACCGCAGTGAGCGCTTAGAACCGGCGTTGGAAATCTTTAAAAGCCGTCGGAACGCCGACAGTCGGAATGTCGACAGTCGGAACGTCGCCGTGGGCGCAGGAGGGAACGATCTGAGACATAATGAGGGAACCTTTTGGTGTCCATCGGTTCGGTACCCTCCTTGATGCCTTCATTCACTCTTAGAACCTCGGTTCCTCTCTTCAGCAGCTTAGAAGACGTTCCGAGGGTCCCGCGGTGGACGGGCATCACTTTCCCAGCAGCGAGGAACAAAGAAGGAACCTTTGAAGTCAAAACAGAACTCCAGACTGGTTTTCCTTTCGGTTCAAGCGTCTTTGTATTCTTTGTCTCCATTAGGGGGCGCCACATGGGGAGAAGATCTGCATCTTTACGCCTGTGGAACCTCCTCTCTATCCGGGTTTGGGACCAGAACCACGAGTCCTCGGAACGTGCAATAAACCGACCGGCGCCGGCTCCCGGTTCCCTTTTGAGATTCAGGTGGCGCTCTGACTTTGGCAGGTTGCTATTTAAGCGGTTCGGCGACCTGTGAAGGGAGAACCCGCACCGGTTCCCCGTTCCTGCACCCGCTCACGTTCCGCCAATCATACGAAGGAATCTCTGCGTCGTCGTCACGCCGCCCACAAGCAACGTAAACATCGACCTCCCGCGAGACCCGCGGGTCACAGGTGAGCTGGATGTTTAGTAGTTTAAATTTTGTTGGATTTGGGGCTGAAGGTTAGCACGCCGACAGCGCCCCCTGCAGCCGCCGTGTCTGTGCTGCACCGGCCCGCGCCCCGTAGCCGAGAGACGGGAACGGAGACAGATGGATGGCGTGATTGCGACATTAGTTTTCCGTTTCGTGAGAAGTGGCTTCTGTTTTAATGAAAAAGAATCGCGCGGCGTTGTTTATTTATTTATTTTTTTTTTATTGTTTGCGTTTCACATTAATGCCGCGCGCCGTTCCGTTGGGTATTGTCGCGGGAGCGGCGGCCATTACGGTGATTGATTTTTTTTTTTCCTTGGCGCTCGACAGATGCGCGTTCGCATTAGATCCGTCACCCGTCCGCCTGCTCTTTGCTCACATTCGCGGCGCCGGAAAAAGAAAACAAACAAACAAACAAACTCCGGCGCGTGACTATTAAAACCGTCCATTTAAAAACGTAGCGTCTCCCGAGACGCATTACGGACGTGGTTTGAGAGCTTCGATTCGCCGCGAGAGGCTGCTCACCCGTCCACACGCCCCGGGGCAGGTAGCGATGTGGACGCAAACCGGCGACTTTGTGAGAAACCGCCGCCGACACAGGGAGGACATGGCGACATCCATACTGCACACGGTTACAATTATGGAGCGCTAAAAAAATGAAGCCCCGCCTCCTTATGCACACATTAAAATAGTCCTTTGGTGGGGTGTAAGGTAACGATGCGGCCGGAAACCCACGACTTTGTGAGAAACCGCAGCCGACACAGGGAGGACATGGCGACATCCATACTGCACACTGTAACAATGAAGGAACACCAAAATAAAACGAAGCTCCGCCTCCTTATCCATGGTCCATTGCATGTCGGGGAAGGCGATTGGACATCTGGGGTATATATTCACACGTAGCGTTGCTATTTCAACCACGCGTTAAAATAGTCCGTTGGCGGGGTGTAAGGTAACGATGCGGACGGAAACCCGCGACCTTATGAGAAACCGATGCCGACACAGGGAGGACATGCAGACATCCATACTGATACAATGATGGAACGCCAAAAAAGACGATGCTCCGCCTCTTTAGTTATCCATTGCATGTCGGGGAAGGCGATTGGACGTCTGGAGAGGAGGTTGTTGTCAGTCGGCGGTGCGTCTGGGTTTAAAGCGATTCGTCAGAAATGAGCAGAACACGCCTCATTCCGAGATGGCCACGCCCACCGTGTTCTGCATATTCGCATGTAGCATTCGCATGTCTGTTGGCGGGGTGTTAGATAGTTCGGAGTAACAGACAAAAGTCCTCCGCTGAGCCCCTCGTCGTCGTCCAGAGTCTTTACGGGAACTCTAGAACCTTCTTTTTCGGTGAGGACAGACGCCGACGTTGGACGCGAGGTCTGACTCACAGTCTTGGTTCTAATTCATCCCATTCGGGTCGAGGTCCCGACTTAAGTCCAGACGTCCACCGTTTCCCTCATCCTCACACTGTTTGAACATCAACGATGTCTCTTGTTAAGCCAAAACACTAAGGTTCCTTTTACTGGAACTAAGGAACCGTTGCTGGAACTAAGGGACCCTGAGAAACAAGCCCACAGCATGATGCTCACACCACCGAACCTCACTCTATTTTAAGTTCTACTTCCGTTTTCTGTGGGTGCTTTACCAAAAACATTGGTTCTCATGTCCCACAGCGGGACCTTGGCCTCCTGTGTCAGCAGTATGGTTCCCGTGGTTCTCCCACCACGGTGTCCTTCATCGTTCCGATGGTGACGGATGGTCCTCGGGTCTGCGGGGTCTCCTCAGATTTGTTGGTGAGGATGATGGAGGTTCCTCGTCGGTTTTCCTCCTCTAAGGTCTCCGGAGGGGGGGGGGGGGCCTCACATCTATCCCCTACCGTGGGGTCGGACGCCTCACATCTATTTTAATGAAAAGGCCACTGGATGTGAGAGGCCACGCCCACATCGCAAACGTGTAAATAGCGATGCTGCGTGTGAATATATCACCCATCCCCCCCCCCCCCCCGATGGGCGTGGCCACCCCGTTCGAATCTTGATCTGGGTGGGGTTTGCATATGGAGTCTTCCCAGTCCATAAAATGGATTCAAGGTGAATCGGCTGCTCTAAATTGCCCCAGCTAAATTGCCCCTATATAGAGTGTGAGGTCATGGATTGTTCTATGGATTATAATCTGCATTTAGAGATTTTGGACGCAAATAAAAGGAATGAACACACACACACACACACACCGCTGTCCTCTGTCCGAGGCACTGCGAGACGAGCCCGTACGCCGTCGGCGTCTTCGGCGTGGTCCGTTTATAATCTCACAGATTTGTCGGTTTAATTGAAGTAAATCTGGAGCGGTGGGGATTTCTGTCGTTTAAATGACGGGCTGCTGCTCTCCTGATTGGACGAGGCGAGTGCGGCGCGAGAACCACGCTACATTAATTCACTTAACAGCCGCCGGCTGAACGGCGGACGATGGCGACGTTCATCTGCGCCTGCGTTTTCAATTGCTTTTAAAAATCTGAGGAATGGAGTGACGGTGATGGCCGGGTGACGGCGGGGTGACCGCGGGGTGACCGCAGGGTGACGGTGGCGGGGTGACGGTTCATCTGCGCCTTCGTTTTCAATTGCTTTTAAAAATCTGAGGAATGGAGTGACGGGGTGACCGCGGGGTGACGGCGGCGGGGTGACGGTGGCGGGGTGACCGCGGGGTGACGGCGGCAGGTTGACGGCGCGGGGTGACGGCGGGGTGACCGCAGGGTGACGGCGGCGGGGTGACGGTGGCGGGGTGACGGCGCGGGGTGACGGCGGGGTGACCGCAGGGTGACGGCGTCAGGGTGACGGTGGCGGGGTGACCGCAGGGTGACCGCAGGGTGACGGCGGCGGGGTGACGGTGGCGGGGTGACCGCGGGGTGACGGCGGCAGGGTGACGGCGTTGGGGTGACAACAGGATGACAGCTGGGTGTATCTGTCCGGCGCCGGAACCTTCTCCCCTCGATGCGCATGGGGAACCATATGAGTGGCCTTCCTCTGGGTTCTCCAGTTTCCTCCCACAGTCCAAAAACATGGATTGAAGGTGAATTGGCGGCTCTAGATTGCCCCATTTAATGTGTGTGTGTGAAAGATAATGAGATGAGACTAACTACTGTTCTGGGAGGAGTTTGAATGCTCTCCCGTGTCCATGTGGGTTGACACCGGGTTCTCCGGTTTCCAACCACAGTCCAGACACATGGATTCAAGGTGAACTGGCAGCTCTAGATTGCCCCATTTAGTGTTTGTGTGTCACTGTGTGTGAAAGATAATGAGATGAGACTAATCCCTGTTCTGGGAGGAGTTTGCATGCTCTCCCCGTGTCCATGTGGGTTGACACCGGGTTCTCCGGTTTCCAACCACAGTCCAGACACATGGATTCAAGGTGAAGTGGCTACTCTAAATTGCCCCTATATAGTGTGTGTGTGTGTGCCCAGTGATGGATTGGCGCCCTCCCGTCCTGGGTGTATCTACCCAGCACTCGTAACGTTCTCCCCCGGCTGGGCGTGGGGAACCCCCCGCACCCGTCTCGGCTCTTGTTGCCTTAAATGTGATTCAATAAGCACGCCATCGGAAGTTGGGAATAACTGGCGCTCGTTTGCGTTCGCAGCCGCCTGAATTTTGCGGGGGGTTCGGGCGGAGGGCCGGATATTGAGACGTGCTATTTCTGCCCTCCCCCTCTCTGTCTCTCTCTCTCCCTCTCTCTCTCTTTGGGTAATGGAGCCGCTAAACAGAAGTACAAACACCGAGGTGCATCGCTGGCTCAGTTTGGCACCCCTCAGCACCACCACCCCAAACCCCTGGGGCTTTAACGGCGTCCCAGATTCATTATGGCACGTCTTTGCAGCTACTACGGCTTGCTTTACTCTGAGTGGCTGGGGTGGATGAGGGCTCCCCCTAGTGTCTCAGCACACGCCACGCAGCTGCACCAGAACCGTGATGGTGGTAGCAGCGTGCCACCTGAAGCATGGTTTAGTCAGCGTAAAATGTTCTCCCCGTGGGTTCTCCATGTGGGTTTCCTCCCACGGTCCAAAGATTTGGATTCAAGGTGAATTGGTCACTCTAAATTGCCCCTATCTAAATTGCCCCTATATAGTGCTTGTGGAAGGTTTGGTTTGTAGGAGTTTGTGGCACCTTTGCCTCTCAGCGGAGGGGATCGAGTGTACATGTTCCCCCTGTAAGTCCTTCGTGTTGGTTTCTTCTCACGGTTCAAAGACATCGTTTCAAGATGAATCAGCTGCTCTAAATTGCCCCTATGTAGTGTGTGTGGATGGTTTGGTTTGTAGGGGTTTGTAGCACGTCCGCTTCTCAGCGCTAAGGATTGATTGTACATGTCCTCTCCATTGGTTCTCTCCATGGGTTCTCCGTGTGGGTTTCCTCCCACGGTCCAAAAATATGGATTCAAGGTGAATCGGCTGCTCTTAATTGCCCCCTTCTTAATTGCCCCTATATAGTGTGAGTGTATGGTTTGGTTTGTAGGGTTTTGTAGTGGTAATCGGGTTCACATGTTCTCCTCGTGGGTTTCCCCCCCACAATCCAAAAACTTAGATTCAAGGTGAACGGGCTGCTTTTAATTGCCCCTATCTAAATTGCCCCTATATAGTGTGTGTAAATAGTTTGTAGTGGGAATCGAGTTCACATGTTCTCGTGGGTTTCCTCCCACAACCCAAAAACTTAGATTCAAGGTGAATCGACTGCTCTTAATTGCCCCTATCTAAATTGCCCCTATATAGCGTGTGAATAGTTTGTAGTGGGAATCGAGTTCACATGTTCTCGTGGGTATCCTCCCACAACCCAAAAACTTAGATTCAAGGTGAATGGGCTGCTTTTAATTGCCCCTATCTAAATTGCCCCTATATAGTGTGTGTAAATAGTTTGTAGTGGGAATCGAGTTCACATGTTCTCGTGGGTTTCCTCCCACAACACATAAACTTAGATTCAAGGTGAATCAGCTGCTCTTAATTGCCCCATCTAATTTGCCCCTATATAGTGTGTGTGTCTGTGTGAGTTGGCGTCTCGTCCCGTGTGTATCTATGTATCCCGTGTGTATCCGAAATATTCTATCCCGGATGGGCACGAGGATGGTTCTTCAAATGGTTTCACCTACAATGGTTCTCCAAATGGTTACCCCCACAATGGTTCCCATTACAATGGTTTTACAAATGGTTCTTCAAATGGTTCTCCAAATGGTTCTCCCTACAATGGTTCCACCTACAATGGTTCTCCAAATGATTCCCCCCACAATGGTTCCCATTACAATGGTTTTACAAATGGTTCTTCAAATGGTTCTCCAAATGGTTCTCCCTACAATGGTTCCTCCTACAATGGTTCTCCAAATGGTTCCTTCTCAAGTGGCTCAGCATTGTTCACAAGTCCTCCACTCAGCTGCCTCTTAATTACCACCACTCGTTAAGGCAATCGGCCAATCACAGGGGAGCACCTCGTCTCATTAGGACATGTGGGCGGAGCTATGAGGGGCTGGGACGGTGATATCAGTGGCTGGATGTTCTGCGGTTGCTGGTGCTGGATCTACTGGGTGAAGGTTCTCCGGGTGGAGGTTCTCCGGGTGGAGGTTCTCCGGGTGAAGGTTCTCCGGGTGGAGGTTCTCCGGGTGAAGGTTCTCCGGGTGGAGGTTTGGGATGTGGTGGAGCAGGATGTTCACATCATGGACACGCGAGCGACAAACCTGCAGAACGTTCTCCGAACATCTCTGTAGAACGTTCCCAGCACCTTGGCCAGTCCATGAAGAACAAAGACGGTTCCCCAGGGGGTCCAATCGGGTTCTACAGGATGCCAAAGAAGCTGATAAGTGTAGGGATGACCTACAGATGTTCACTTCACCTTGAATGATCTGGGTTCGAATCCCAATCTGGGTGGAGTCTCCATGTTCTCTCCATTAAGTTCTCCATGTGGGTTCTCTGGTTTCCTCCCACGGCCCAAAATTATAGATCCAAAGTGAACTGGCTTCTCCAAATTGCCCCTATATAGTGTGTTTGAGTCAGTGGTGTAGTGGTTTGCATGTTCTCCTCTCTCAAATCCCGATCTGGGTGGAGTTTCCATGTTCTCCCCATTGGGTTCTCCATGTGGGGTTTTCTCCGGGTTCTCTTGTTTCCTCCCAAAGTCCAGAAATAGGGATTCAAGCTACATTGGCTGCTCCAAATTGCCCCTATCTGAATTGCCCCATCCCTATGTGTTTGTCAAGCGATGAATTGCGTGTACCTGCCCAGCGCCTGAAACGTTCTTCCCTGGTTGGGCATAGAGAACCCCACACTACCCTTGTCCCTAGCGTTTCAAATTGCCCCCATCTAAATTGCCCCATCTAAATAAGTGTGTGTGAGTGAGTTCGGGGTTCCCGGTTCAGTCTCTCAGCGCCGGGGATCTGGGTTCGAATCCCAATCTGGGTGGAGTTTCCATGTTCTGCCTATTGGTTTCTCCATGTGGGTTTCCTCCCACAGTCCAAAAACACGGATTCAAGGTCAGATGAATGCTTTCAATTGCCCCATTATAGAGTGTGTTTGTGCTGAGTGTGCCCATCCATAGATCGGTACCCTACGATGGGTGTGTCTACGTTCTCCTCTGTATGGGAATGAGGACCCCCCCCCCCCCTCCCGATCCTGATCCCCTTGCGGTGGAGGGGGGGGGGTGTTCCCCATGCCCATCTGGGGGAGAACGTCTCGGGCGCTGGGCAGATAGACCCAGGACAGGACGCTCATTCACAATAACACTCTGTATATGGGGCAATTTTGGAGATCCATGGTTCCTTGGATCCACAGAACCCGGAAGGAAAGCCATGCGGACACGGGGAGGACATGGGGAAACTCCACACAGATTGGGATTTGAACCGGGAAAACCCAGTGCTGAGAAAAGAACATGCCAAACCACTAAGCCACCGCGCCGCCCCGGTAACCTGCGAAAGGCAGACAGACCGGCTGCACGTTGCCATGTTTTTAAGTCCCGTCCCGGTCCCCCCCCTCGTCCCCCGTTCCTCTTTCACGGCGGGTCGCCGGGGTCGTAGCGCAGCGGCCCCGGCCAAGAACCCCAGCGTAGGCGAAAAAGGTGGGGCAGTAGGACCCAGCGAGCTGCCGGCTGCTGCCCTCCCTCAGTTCCCGAGCCGAGCGAGAGAGACGAGCAGAGTGCAGGGAGAGAAGGAGGGGGACGGAACGAGAGCGCGAGACAACCAGAGACAGAGACAGAAGACGGAGGGCAGAGCCGCGGAGCCTCCGCCGCCGAAGCGCCTCCACCGCAATCCCGCAACCCCGAGTGGAATGGAGGGATTAACCCCAAGGATTTAAGACGGTCCCGAGTCGGAGCGGACGCCCATGAGGACGCCCCCCATCCGGAGGACACCAGGATTATCAGGTTTCTATTGTTTTCTGTCGCTCCTCGGGACGGCCCGGAGTCGCTCCGGCACACGCGCGCCGCTCCGCCGGCGGGTCCGGCCCGGACGCCGGCGGGGGTAGGTGCGCCCGTGCGGGACAACCCCCCCCCCCCCCGCAAGGCAAGGGAGGGGAGGGCAGGGGAGGGTAGACGACACGCCGACACTGCCTCTTATCATGTCGCAGAGGTCCGTCCGGACGAAGAACTCCTTGGGGTCGCGGGTCACGCTCCGTAGGGTCCTGCCCCGGCCCCTGGCCCCCCCGGACGCTCCGTCTGCGGGACTTCGGTTTTGAAACCGCAACATGTGCATCACTTCCCCGAGGGCGCCGCGTGCCGCGCTCCCAAGTTGTCGGCGGACTCCCCGCTGCCTCCCGGCCGGCTCCGCGCCTCCTCGCCTCGCGCCTCCTTAGCATTCTGCGCCGTTCGGCTCCTCGCCTCCCGACCCCAGTGCAGGAATGTGTGACTCCGCGACCCGGGGCTGTGACCGACGCCGGGGCTGGCCGCTCGCCCTCCCTCCCTCGCCGTCTCGCCGCGGTCGTCCAAACCGCCGTCGTTCGTTCTTTCTTTCTTTTCTTTTTTTTTTTTTCGTTCCTGGAATCCGAGGTGCTGAGCTCGTATTTTCCGTTCTGTCGGACGACGCGGCGGGATCCTCTTTTGGAAAAAAAAAAAAGAGCGAGCCAACGAGCCCGTCTCCCTGGCACGGATGCTCTCTCGCCCTCTCTCTCGCTCTCTCTCTCTCTCTCGCTTTTCCTTTCTTTCTTTTCTGTCTTTTATTTTATTTTTTTGTTAAAAATAGCTGCCTGAAGTGCCACTTTTGATTCTCTTCGGAAACTTTCGCCTCCTCTTGCGGCGGCGGCGGGGCGGCGGGCGGGCGGGCGGGCGGGCGGACGGTTTGGGGAGGAGTTTCCCCTACACGTGCCGCTCACGCTTCCTTTCGTTTATTATTAAATTGGTTTGTTTTATTTGTTGTTGCCCCCCCGCTTCCCTTCCCACCCTGGCACCCCCGGCTTTCCATGGCCCCCTCGTGTGGCCGCCCGCCGCTCGCCCGCTGCCTCCGGTGCCAGCTCTTCCCCGCCTGTCTGCACGTCGCCTCTGATTGGCCGGCTCCTCGGAAGCACAGGAAGTTCAGGGTTTCTAATAACAACCCAGAGACACAGTTACCATAGAGACAAAGATAAGCCCCTCGCACTTTCAAAAAAAAAAAGTGGCTGCATGTCATCACGGAAGCAGAAAGCCTGCTCTCTCTCTCTCTCTCTCTCTCTCTCTCTCGCTCGCTCGCTCGCTCGCTCTCGCGCGCTCTCGCACCCCCCCGGCTCTGTCGGCACTCGCACCCGGAGCTGTTTAAACAGACGAAGGTCAAACTCGTACCGCGCTTAACGCAAGTTCACAACTTTTTTTTTTTTTTTTCTTGGCGGCGACAGCGGCGCCCGGTAATTGGCTTTCGCACTCGAACCCGCGCCACCACGCTGAGCGTTCGTTAGGGCTCGCGCGCAGGTGGTGACCCGTGTCGGCGGGGCTGTGCTGATCGCGTGTTTTAACCTCCATCCGTGACCTCAACATCCATCAACACGGCGGCGGCGGCGGCGCGGTCGGTAACTAGTTCGTGGACGAGTTCATTAAAGGAGGTTAACCTGCCCCGTGCGCACCCTGTGACGCTGAGGTGGTGCTGCGGGTTTGCGCAGGTGTCATGACACACATCCACCACCTAGTAGTAGGCAACCTAGTCGCTCTACTGGCACCACCACCACGCACACTCGCGAACCTGCACCACCACCACGTCGCTCCACTGCCACCAGCACCACCACCACACACACTCGCGAACCTGCACCACCACCACGTCGCTCCACTGCCACCAGCACCACCCCGCACACTTGCGCACCCGCACCACCACCACCTCGCTCCACTGCCACCAGCACCCGCACCACCACCATGTCGGCATCATGGCAGTGCTGAGCGTCATCCACCACCCTAACCACCACCACGCACACTCGCGCACCCGCAGCACCTCCATGCACACTCACACACCCGCACCACAACCACCACCTTGTTGCTCCACTGGCAACACCACCACGCACACTCTCGCACCCGCATCACCACCACTACGTCGGTGTCACGGCAGTGCTGAGCGTCATCCACCACCCTAACCACCACCACACACACTCGCGCACCCGCACCACCACCACCTCACTCCACTGCCACCAGCACCCGCAACACCATGCACACTCACGCAGCTGCACGACCACCACGCACACTTGCGCAGCTGCACCACCACCACGCATCCGCACCACCACCACCACGTTGGCATCACGGCAGTGCTGAGCGTCATGCACCAACCACCCTAACCACCACCATGCACACTCACACACCCGCACCACCACCACCACGTCGCTCCTCTGGCACCACCAAGCACACTCGCGCACCCGCACCACCAGCACCAGCACGTCGGCGTCACTACAGTGCTGAGCGTCATCCACCACCCTACCACCCCGGCTCTGATCAGCAGACAGCAGAGGGAAGGAGACTAACGCTTTATATGTCTGATGTGAACGACTTTTCTACAACCGTTCTGACCACAGTTCTGAGTGTTTGGGTGGAGTTTGGTATGTTCGCCCCATACGAGGTCCGTTCTCCGAACGGGTCGTGTTCTGTGTTTTTATTTACAGAACTTAGTCCTTGTGAATAGTTTAGGGAAGGCCCGGGAAAGGCACCGACGTTGGACGTGAGGACATGGAGAGCCGTTCTCCGAAACGCATTCAACAGACTCCGTCCTGGCTCACAGTCTCTGTCCCAATTCATCCCAAAAATCCCTAAACCATCGCTTGTGTAACTCAACGGCGAGGCGAACATACCAAACTCCATCCGAGCCAACGGAAGCGGCACGATGTGCATACGGATGCCGATGGGTGCCAGGGTCGAAACGGTGTTCAACGGTGTAAATATTCCCGGGGTATAAATGGTCCTGGGGTATGAATGGGGCCTATCCCGGCACTCTCGTCCATACCGTGTATTGAAAACCCCTGAAACGCCCGGTTCTCGTGGGCTCTCTCGCTGGGGGGG
>JAFMOD010000010.1:39004-94327 GCA_019802435.1 Corydoras maculifer | reverse complement strand
GGTTCCACAAAGTATTGACTCAGGGGGGCTGAATAATTTTGCACATCGCACTTTTCAGTTTTTTATTTGTAAAAAAATTGTTGATTCATGTATAACTTTCATTCCACTTCACAATTGTATATCACTTTGTGTTGGTCTTTCACATTAAATTCCAGTGAAATATATTTATGTTTGTGGTTGTAATGTGACAAAATATGGCAAAGTTCAAGGGGTATGAATACTTTTGCAACCCACTGTATAGTTAATATCTGAGCTTTTAGGTGGTCTTTTAGGTGTTTTGGGGGCTTTTAAAGCATTTAGGCTGTCTTTAAGGCTTTTTAGCCTGTTTTTAATGTGTTTTTAAGGGCTTTTAGGCGGTCTTTAAGGTGGGTTTTATGCTTTTTTTTTTTTTTTTTTATAGCTTTCAGGCGGTCTTTTAGGTTGGTTTTATGCAGTTTTAAGGGATTTTAGGCAGTCTTTTGGGTGGTTTTTATGTGGTCTTTTATAATAAAAAAAATAATAATAATAATAGCAGGAAAATACAAAAGCAATCAGAACCCTATATAAAGATTTCACCAAGTTGGATTTTTATAGTTACTAATCCATAAGTCTTAAAACACATTAGGTACTAAAACAAATACTTATCCAAGGCAAAATAATCCATGGTCTCCCCCCTAATGGTTTACAGGACCTATAAAAAAAAAAAACACAAAACAATTACAGATTCAAACACATAGTATCTGTATGCATCAAACAAGCAGTATGAACTAATAGTTAACATTACAATAATTGTAAGATTATAAATAAAAACAATAAAATAACAAATAAAATAAAAAAAAACCTAATTATACAACCTTATCCAGTACCTAAACTCCAACCTTAACCAGTCTTTGAACCAACAACCATACATGAAAAATAATTTCTACAGGGATTTAAAAATAATAATAATAAAGAAAATAAATAAATTCATTTAAAAAAAAATTAAGAGAACAGGCAAGCTTTTAGGCGGTCTTTTAGGTGGGTTTTATGTGGTTTTTAGGGCCTTTAGGTGGTCTTTTAGGTGGGTTTTATGTGTTTTTTAGGGCTTTTAGGCAGTCTTTTAGGTGGTCTTTTATAATAATAATAGCAGACAAATACAAAAGCAATCAGAACCCTATGTACAGATTTCACCAAGTTGGATTCTTATAGGAAGGCTTAAAACACATAGGGACTAAAACAAATACTTATCCAAGGCAAACTAATCCATGGTCTCCCACTATTGGTTGACAGGACCTACAAGAAACACAAAACATAATTACAGGTACAAACACATAGTATCTGTATGCATCAAGCAGTATAAACTTATAGTTAATATTTTAGTTTTTTTAGCCATTTTTTAGGAGGTCTTTAGGGATTTTAGGTGGGTGTTGTGTGTTTTTTAGGGTTTTTAGTGGTCTTCAGGGCTTTTAGGCAGTCTTTAGTGCTTTTAGGTGGGTTTTATGCGGTTTTTAGTGCTTTTAGGCAGGTTTTAAGTTGTCTTCAGGGCTTTTAGGTGGGTTTTAGGCGGTCTTTTACTCAACTCAACATACATTTATTTTAAATATATATAATTATAATAACAATATGAAATAAACAATAGCAGGCAAATACAAACTCTATCAGCAAGCTTTATACAGATTTCACCAAGTTAGATTCTTAGAGGAACTAATCCATAAGTATTAAAACACATAGGTACTAAAACAAATACTTATCCAAGGCAAAATAATCCATGGTCTCCTGCTAGTGGTTGACAGGACCTATAAGAAACACGAAATAAAACACAATTAATTAAAGATACAAATACAAAGGACAAAGTAGTATGAACTTATAAAACATAATGGCTTAAATAGCAGAGGAGAAGCTTAAGTTAAGGGTAACATTTGCATCAGATTAGATGTGCGATAAAGTGAAAACAAAAGGAACATAATAAAACTTCATGTATTATTTTTTTCAAAAAGTACACACTAATCAACTCAAACACAACACTAATACAAAATACTCTTTATTAAATGTATGTAAATAGTTATTTAAAAACTCAACATCTTTATAAGGCTTTAGGGTAGACCTGTGATTAGTTAAAAACCCAACAGATGTGGAAGTAATAATGAAGATTGATTGATTTGCCCTTTGAAGAGCTTTTTGTGAAATTCAAGATGTTAATGAAAAACAAAACATTATACTCATAACAACATGGAAACTCTTTAAAAAATAATAATTAAAAAAAAAACTCAGTACGAAAAACTAAAAACGTACCATTCAGACAAACAGACAGCTCAGCAAACAATTCTCATCTATTTCCTGTATCATTGCCCTTTTATATACACCTTTCTTCAGAAGTCAGTGCCCCATGAGGCTGGAGGTGAAAATGCAGTTTCATGCATGTTGTATGCAATTGTTTGTTTGGTATTTTAATATGATATAAACAAAAACATATAGCATCTCTAAAGCATAATGAAAAATATTTCCAGTACAAAACCTACACATTAGCATAAGAAACAAAAGTTTCCTTGTAAGACAACCAGAGTGTGTATATATTCACTTTATCTACGACTTTATTCACTGATATACAGTATATAGGTATACACCTTGCTTCAGGAGTTTCCATGCTTGCTCACAGGAAATCAATATAATTCAACAAAATCAAACAACTGAACTGATTTAAGTTTATCTGTTGTTGATTCAACACACATTTTTTTATTGTACACTTTAATATGACTATAATCCCACACCGAGCCTTGATGGATGATTCTTAGCACTCTAGTGACACATGCTCGTCTACATGTCTTCTACAATGGTTTCTTGTCTTTCTTGTAAGTATCACATTATTTCTTCATTCACTTCTCCTTTTCCATAAACTCACTTAGTCTCCACATGTTAACTGTTCATTCATCCACAATTTTTTACTTTCTTACTAAGGTCAATTACATTATTTATGTTCTTTTACCAACCTACTAATCATACCTTCATTAGTCTTGCTCCTTCAACCTGCTTATTATTGCCCCATTTATCTTTGTATACTAGCTTGTTCACTATACTTGCATCAATTTTAAGTGCTTCCTTGTTATCTTTCCATTTATTTTCACCTAAGAGTCTTACTCTGTGACCATTAATCCTCTCTTTTACCAGCCTATTGACTGCTGCTTAAATATCTCAGAACATCCAGGTTTAAAAAAAAAAAAAAAAAAAAACAGCATGATCAGGAATTGAGTAGGTGCTCTTTCTTAGGATGCGTTAAGTACTAAGATAAAGATTTGCTCAGTTAAACACAGATAATGTTTATTAAAATACAAACACATTTTACAAAAGAGGCACTGTATACATGACATATTATTGAAGCAATGTACACTCATGGGCCAATTCCTTTGGTGTGTTGTTGGCTTTGTGATTTTTCAGCAATAATTCAGAAAGAAAAGCTTAATGTGCAAAACCATGTGCTCATTATACACAGTGTTCCTGCTCACTACAGCTGGGTGATCCTTGCATTAATATCATAAATAATACTGAATGACTCATATGACTCATATTGCAAGCACTTTATTCTCCTCTTCCTAGAAAAGGAAATTAAATGGAATGGAAATGCATTTATCATTTTTAAAATAGGGTCAAGCTGACTATAAAGGTCACAAGGTCTGTCCCGGTTCAGTGACTTCTAACTCACACTGTTTAGTTTTTATAAAGTGATATTTCTCTTCTACTAGCTCAAAGAGTAATAGAAGATTGTTAGTCTAAGACCAGCCCTACAGTCTGAAATACAGTAGTGCTCTTTGTGATCATTTAAAATGTATTATTTCTACATAAATTGTATCTGTTTATTATAATTGTAATATGTTTATAAGATTTTTTTAAATTGTGGATTAATATGCAACATTACAGACATGTGAAGGTTGCAGTTTTTTAGTTTTTGGCTGGACAATTTGGACATCTGGTTATGATCCACATCCTAACAAGCAGCTGAAGCAGAGGGCAACTCTGTTTGCTTACTGAAGCACTTTTTTGGAAACATTGGTTATCTGTATCGGTCGATGCTTAGAAAGGGGCTAAGAGATATTGATTAAACCCAGAGGACTCTGCCAACTTCTTGTAAAAGATTGCCAATAAATATTCTATTATATCGTATTATATAGAAAGTCAGGCGGCACGGTGGCTTAGTGGTTTAGCACGTTCGCCTCTTAGCGCTAGGGATTCCCGGTTCGAATCCCCATCTGGGTGGAGTGTCCATGTTTTCCCCGTGTCTGCGTGGGTTTCCTCCGGGTTCTCCGGTTTGCTCCCACAGTCCAAAACATGGATCAAGTTAATTGAATTCTCAAAATTGCCCCCTATAGAGTGTGTCTGTGTGAGTGAGTGTGTGCCCAGCGATGGATTGGTGCCCTGTCCTGGGTCTATCTGCCCAGCGCCCGAGACGTTCTCCCCTGGATGGGCATGGGGAACCCCACCGCGACCCTAATAGAGGATAAGCGGGAGATAATGAATCAATGAATGAATATATAGAAAGTCCAGATTTTAAATGTATTACTATTAAACTATGTGTTTAAAGTGTTTTAAAAAATTCAGAACCGCTGTTAGGCTCTTATTCCAGAACACACATGGGGCTTACATGGGCTAGGTCTGGATTTGCATTTTAATCAGCAGTAGGTGAACTTTTGTTTACATAGTTTCTAAACAAATTAGAAAATATTCATGGAAATGCTTCGATTAATCACAAACTATCCCTCCAAAGTGCCACTCAAAAATTTGCTGCTCTGTCCATTATCTAGGTTTTATAATTGCCATGTAGCTGAAATTATCTAAACAAGTCACAAGATCAGACTTTTTTTGACCGAGCAGGGTACTCACCTGTTTTTTCCTCTTCTGGCATGACCACAGGTCTCCTATCAAGTCACTTCAACTGATCCAGAACATTTCAGCTCGCCTGGTGTAGAACCAACCCAAATGCATTTGGATTGCAACCCCATTATATATTTTCTTATTGGCTATTAGTAATTGCCTGAATTCAGTACAAGGCATTGACACTGGTTTAGAGGACAATCTCTGGATCTGTTTCTGTTTACCTCCACTCTAGATTACTTAATTTACCCAAGAGGGAAATTTGTGGATAATTCTATTCTCTATATTCCAAAGGTACTCCGTAGCTCGCTTAATGCACTTGTTGACAACTGCTGCCTGTTGTTTCAATTTTAAATATTGTTTTTCACGAGTCTTAAATTTTGAAATGAACTTTATGGGATGAAAAAGTAATACTGCAGTTAATTGACATAAGTGTTAATCTCATGTAAAATAAAATTTCAAAATGACCTAATGTACATGTACTGTCTAAATGTATAATATAATATATTTAAAAAAAACAATAGAATACAAACAAAGGGAGGATTTAATGGAATTAAAACACTAGAAAGACCCAATTAGTTTACATTAAAACCCCACTTCTCCCATTTCTCTCTGAATCAAAATCATGTCATCAGTCAGTGGTCGGTTCTACTTTCATATGATGCTAGTAAAACTAACATGAGTGTTTTGAAATGCCGAATGAATTATTAATGTGCAAAGCAATGCCACTTCAGAACCAGGATTGAGAACCAGTGCTTCAAACTAAAGTGCAAAATGATTGACACAAAATCTGGATGTAATTATTGTGCTTTGACTCATAAGGGCTATTTAACCTGAGGCCAGCGATGTCAGCTTGGTTGACCTTGCACTTTGCTGCTTGCTTTAATTAACTTCTACAATAACACAGATTTGGTGTTATTTCATCACTTCTCAAGCTTGAAAATGTTTTATTTAAAATCCAGATTTTTTTTTCTTTAAGGGTAAGGACAGTGAGATCAGCTGCCAGCCTATACACTGCCAACTATCCTACACAAATATTTAATACAAAGAAAACTGAATCAGATTTTGTCTTTGCTCTGGTGGTTTAAATAATCCGTGTAGAGTAAAAGTAGGGGGCAGTCATAGGCTTGCTAAGGTCCCCGGTTTGATTCCCAGTCCAAGTACTACAGCTGAGCGCCCTTGGGCAAGGCACTTAACCCCAATTGCTCCCCGAGTGCCGTGTACAGCGCTGTCCACCATGACATTCATGTGTGCTCACTCTACCAGTGTGTGTGTGTGTGTTTCACTGCACGGATGGGTTAAATATGCAGGACAAATTCCTCTGTGTAAGCAATGTATGCAAAATCACTATAAATGTCACATGAAAAGCATTGCAAAAGAAATTGAAATTCAACAATAAAAAAAAAATGTAAACAATAAAAATATAAATTTTAGGCAAGCTGAGGTTATCGGAAATAATTACTGAAATGTCAGATTGCTTTTTTCTCCTGTACTGAGCCAGGAGAGTGTAAGGGACACTCTGTAAGAAGAGATAAGAAATAGTATTCTAAAAAGTGAATAAATAAATGATAAAGATGAAAGTGCTGTAAAAACACAGTTTGGGAAACAGCGGTGTGTTTTTAGTAAAGCACAATTTTTTAAAACAAAAATAAATAAATAAAAACTACTTTGTCCTTCAATCTTCTGCTGGATGGAAATGCAGAAGAGAAAACAAGAAAGGGAAAAGTCATGTGTGTACTTGGGTTATGTATAAAAAGTAAGGCAGAACTATGTACACTTTCACACCTCCTGTTATTGATTTGAATATTGCTTTATCCTGTCTGTCCTAATATGAGGAAAAAGGGGGGAGTGTTTCAGCAGCAGACATTGGTACATTACACAGTTATGATGTTATGATGATGCTATTACGACTTTGTGGTCTTACCTCTGATGTTTTTTAAATGCAACATTGTTAAATTAAAAAAACATACACTACTACAGCTTTCCTAATCCTGTATTTATTTGGTTTTGGATAAAATGAGAGTTTATAAAACTGAGCATAAGATGTAAAAAAAAAAAAAAGATCTGCTGTGGTGTTTTAATTAAATCCAGCAACCATCAAAGCCTTTTTCAGCCTTTGTATAACAATGTGTCTGACATTAATCCTAATAATATGACTGCAGACTAAAAAGAAAATATCACTGTTCAAAACCATTAATCGATTGATAACTGCTTTCAAGTCCATCACCCATTGATCTGCGCTGCACTGGTTGACAGTGTAAGGATTTGTCATTTTCCTTTTACTTGTTATAACTCTAAGGACTCTAGTGGCTGTATTTTTAAGGAAACATGTCCAGGTCTTGGTACAGGTTTTCTCTTCAGATTGCTGGTGATGAAAGTTATAGTTATGGTTACAGGGCAGTTACAGACATCCTACTTGTTTACTTGTAAAGGTACACCATTAATAAAATACATAGATCATTACAGATCAGCTGAAAGGCCATAAGGCAATAATGAGACAGTGTTTCTATGTGTTACCAGGGGCATTTTAGAACTTTATATTCTACTCTCTGTCAACAATGGCGGTTGTTGAAAGTAGTTTAAGTCAAACTAGATCTGCCTCTAAAAAAAAGTTTAGTACAATCCCATTACCACAATTTCGTTTTAGCCCTTTTATTACTTTTCATCAAACTACCTACTCCCAAAGTCTATGAATTGAATTTCTTGTGTGACACTGCTGTTTTTTATATATATTTTTTTGTTTGTGCAGAATTTACCATAAACTCCATTTTTTCAGGAATTTATCACTCCTGTAGTTTACACCTGCTTCCTTAGAAAATGCACACAGCTCAGTAAAACCAGGTCCCATCAGTCTTCTATGTGATGAACCAAAGTGTCTCCATGAGAGGAAGACATTTACCCCCCATTAACAACCATCTCCATTCTATACCTCTGTGAAAAATACCTACCTCACCTGAAACATGCCCCCTGCTGTTATTGATGTATGATGCTAAGTGGAGCGGCATCTCCGTCACAGTGTGAGAGCACTTGGATGAACTCAGTGGAAGCTAAAATGTTTTTTTGCTAGGGGGATTTGTGATGGAGGTTTATCTTCACAACACTTACATTTGACCAAGGCTGAATAATTTCAAAGTCATAGTTCATAATATGTATCATTGATTTTGTTTCAGTTACATTAAATATTGGGAACTAGATTGAGAAGAGAGTGGACATCTGGGAAATTATTTATAATGTGTGTCTGTGTGTCTCTAGAGACTTCCAGAAGTGAGAAAGAGATGTAGCTATGGACTCATTACTATTAGAGAGCCTGATCAAACCTTTTTCAAAACAGTAAATTTAGTACCTCAAAATACTTGATTAAAATCATGAGAAAATAAAAGCTAATGGATATGTAAAACGACAACTGAACCATGTTTATATACCAATATTAATTAAAGATTCTTACTGAATTTTATTAAGATAAGAATCTCTGTGCATTAGAATGGTTTTTGAGTTTATGACAGTCATCTGTCAGTGGTCTAATAATCTGCCTAGTCTAAAGCAGTCTAATCATCAGTCAGAATGTTAAATAGGCACACTGAGATAATTACAGCATCAATGTGAAGAGGCGAAGGGAAAGAAGGCAGCAAGAGCGCTCGTCATGTTGTTTCACATAAAATATTCATCTTCACTTGAGACTACTGTGGCTTTTGAGTTGTGTAAGATGAAAAAGAAAATATGTTTGAATGTGAGAGTGGTTTATGCAAGCTTTTCTCTCCTTCCTTTCCTAACTCTCTAAAATGTACATTCCTAAATGATCCTGGTCATATGTACACATTCATCAGGTACTGCCCTGCTACTTTTGCTTTTCCAACACTGTGTTTTCTATCAATAAAAGCTTTCATGCTGCATTCTTTATTAATTATTTCCTTTGATATGCAATCTCCTCTCAGCAACAGTTCTATCATTCGCTTTAACTATTCCTTCATTCATTATCTTCTGCTTTATCCTCTATTATGGTCGCGGTGGGGTTCCCCATGCCCATCTAGGGAAGAACGTCTCGGGTGCCGGGCAGATAGACCCAGGACAGGGCGCCAACCTATCGCTGGGCACACACTCACTCACACAAACACACTCTATATGGGGCAATTTGGAGAACTCATTTGACTTGATCCATGTTTTTAGACTGTGGGAGGAAACCGGAGAACCCGGAGGAAACGCACGCGGACACGGGGAGAACATGGAAACTCCACCCAGATGGAGATTCGAACTGGGAATCCCTAGTGCTGAGAGGTTAATGTGCTAACCACTAAGCCACCGTGCCGCTCGCTTTAACCAAATGTGCTAAATTATTTTAAAATACCGAAGTGGTTTTGGCCAAAAAACACTTTTTTAATAAAATGAAATAAAAATTAAGAAATTTCTTTTTTGGAAAGCATGCTAAAATCTAGTGCACATATAATTTTTTGTAATATCTTTTTTATAAACAATTTACATACAGTACATTAACATTTCACCAGTCACATCTTAACAATAAGGAGCTCTACAGGTGATGCCAATTAGCCTAATCACAACTCTGGACAGTGGAGTATTTAGTGCTCCCTGCTGGTGGGAAGGTGCAGCATCAAATGGACTTTTCTTCTGCAAAAACAGCCATATATTAAATTTGTATCTTTTTATCATGTAGTAAAACTTAATCTGTTGCCACCTTGTTTATATAAATTCATATTAAATGTTTAATTACTCATCAGTAATGTGACTATTGAATGCTGCTATGATGAACATTAGGGCATTAGAGGACATTTCTTATTAGAGAATATTCATTTTTTATTAGAGGACATTTCTCTGTATAAGACCAAGTTAAAATGAGCTGAGTTAAATTAAAGAATAATGTAACAAGATTTAGCAAGAAGATATAATGATGGTAAAATGATGACAAATGAAACAAAAATAGTCTAAAACGTAGCAGAATATGGAATAAAAACACTCTTCTGAGCAATGAGTCTATTTATCAGATACATTTGCAAAGAAAGACTGTGTTTCCAGAACTTTAACAAAGAGTAGAAATAGAATTTCAATTTTAAAATTAGCAGATCAAGCAGATATAAAATATTTTTTCAAAGCATATTTCATGTTTTTATGTTTGTCATTATATCTACAGGACACTGTTACTGTACTGGACTAAATAAAGAATTGTGTGATATTCCTGTGAAGCAAACACATCATTATTAGTTCATAAGTGCTCTATTGGTACATGTTTTTGGGAAATGTACAGTGTATGGGCAAGAAGACATTTTTAGCATCCATCCACCTGTTTGGCCCTTAAGTCTCACCTCTGAGTGGCACATTTATTCTAAAAGACAGACATGGTAACAACTGACAGGATGACATTTAGGATACGACATTCTGAGCCTCAAAAGCAACAGTGTGCTACAAAACCAAGGCTGTGAGAGAAGCAAGTTGGGTTTAGAAAGAAAAACAGAAAGATGTTAAAACAGGATCAAGGATTGTAAATGTCTTTACTTCGAGGCCCCTGAGAGTATGAAGGAAAAGTGCAAGACAAAAATAGCTAGCAGTCTGAATAGACAAAACAGTGTTTATTAATGTAAATAAATCAAAATGTGTACTTTTGTGTAGAATTTGTTAACTGCTACTAAATATTGTTGATGCTTTACTGTCTGCAGCTGTACCATTGTCCTTTTTACAAACTTTTTTTTAAATAAATGCATATAGAATCTGATCTGAGACCTAATCTGATTTCAGATGTAGCATGGGGGGGTGTCCCCATGCCCATCCATGGAAAACATTTTGGATGATGGGCAGATACACTCAAGACATGGCACCAATCCTGAAACCTGCAAATTCAGTGATTGTTTTTATCCTTGTTTTTTTGTATATATTTTATAGAATTTGTGGTAATGCAGTTAAATTCTCATCAGATGAGTTGATTTTATGTCTCGCTTGCTGTCCGGTGTAACACCCTCAGTCTGCAATAACGTAATGACACCAAAGATTCAGGACTCTTTGGCTTTAAGTGGAAAGCGTCAGTTCCCTTCAATCAAGGACATATTAGTACATATGAGCTTGAAATATCTGCAGTGAGATCATTTTTGAAAAGTAGGTCCACATTTAATGTAGGTAGAATGAAGTCCTACTCAAAAACATAAAAATGTTCTCAACCAGGAATAATGAACTGCCTAACTTTCATGTATCTACACTTCGACTTACATTACAAGCCATTGATATCGAAATTGTAAACATCCCAGTGTCTCATCAATCCTAGGTCTAGGAGAGCGTAGTGATAACCACACGACAACAGGCAGCAGGTTCAAGAAACATGAGATTTGTTCCATGTAGTAATACACAAAAAATAGAACACACAACCAAAAGAACCTGAAATGAGGTTGAAGCACTCTCAGTAATGAAAGAGCGGGGATGGCTTAAATAACATGAAAGAAAGGTCATGTGACACAAAGTAATTACCACAAATAGGGAACTAAACTGCAGCACTTTAACCAAAATGAACACAAAACCGAACACAGTTCAGACCGGAGGGCAACGAGAATCCTGACACCCACCACACCACACCAACCACACCACACCACACCACACCACACCACTATCCAAAGACTAAATTCACACGCAGCCCCCACCCCACACACCCCAACACACACACAAAAAATGTCAGTACATCATGAATAAATAATTCAGAATATTTGAGTTTTTATTTAAGTAACCTTCGGCAGGGTGATATTTCTCCTTTAGAGGGCACTGTTATCCTTTCTACATTTTTGTCTAGAGGACAGATCAGCACCACGTTCCATTTTCTTAATTCATTTTCCTTCCTATCTCTATTTTTACCCTTTGACCTTTGATTCTGTTTTTCACATTCTTTTAACTTTTTATATTTTTGCTCACCTCTCATGAAATATAAATACACCCATACAACCCACATGCTGAGTCCAAAGTGTCACATGGTTTTGCTCACTGCATTATCCATGACTCCAAAACCACATTTCGGGTGACGGGGAGATCTAATTTGATAGCTGGGCACACACTCATTCATTCACACAAACAGACACAAAGAATATATATGGGGCAATTTAGAGCAGTAAATTCACCTTGAATCCTTATTTTTGGACTGTGGGAGGAAACCGGAGAACCCAGAGAAAACCCACGCAGACACAAGAAGAACATGGAAATTCCACAGACTTAGGGATTCAAAGCTGGATCCCCAACGCTGAGAGGAGAACATGCTCACCACTAAGCCCCACCACTAAGTGTTTCACATTTAGTCAGTGCATACTTAATTCATTGTAATTTATAGATAATTAGATTTAAAGTAATTAAAAGCCTTTGGCTGATTCACATTGCATCATAAAAGCAGACATAGTCAATATGAGAAACGTGATTTTTTTATTCTAATGGTAGAAGATTTCAGAAGGAAAAGGACAGCAGTGAAGTTTAAATGATTCTTTACAACAAAACTGTGTTCATGATTCTCTACAGGTGAATTATTAACACCCCTGATGGCTCATTATTGAGCACTGTATCATTAAATATTTATTTCAGTGCCGTGTGAGTGTGTGAGATCAAAATTTGTGCCAGTCAAAGAAGCCAAACCAAAGGGAAGGTATGGAAATGGTTGTGTATATACTGATTGAAAAAATTAATTAAGCACATTAGAGACTACACACAATAAAGACTGAAATCAACACCAGGTTTGTTAAAACTGAATTGATCAGATTCCTGATGCACCATGTGGAACGAACAGGAGCATCTGTGGCTCTAGTTTTAATGTCATCTCCTTTTCTGATCCCTGCATGTCACAACATTATTCATTTTGTACATGATAATATAAAATGGACACATTTAAAATATGTATTAAATATGTAATATGTATATTCACTTACACCTAGATCTTGCAGGTAGCTCTTCATTGTGCATTGTTGGTTTCATCCAGAAACATTTCATATCACAGTAAAAAAAAAGCTATAAGTCTTTGATGATTTTATTAATAGGTAGCTAATTTAATAATTTGGTGTACAGCCAACCAAACTCAGCTCACTTCTCACACAGCTGTTTAACTCGCTTGCCAATATTAAAATTTGGCTAATGAGCTCATTAGAAGCAGGTGTTAGCTACCTGTCCGGCTGCTAGAAAAATTTTGAGGGTCATATTTCGCCCTGCAACCTTTTTTCTATCACTCAGATGAAGCCATTCACTTTAATTAAATTCTAAAAACCTCAACTCACCCAGAATTCAGATGGAAACCCCTCTTTTTACTGCAGCTTAGTTCTAAAGGAGAGCTGGATGTCTTCAGCTTTGCATCGGTTATAGTATAATAGCATTATTCTTATCAATTTGTTATTGTTCTACATCAGTATCCAATCAATGCATATGCAAACAACTGACACTTAATTTATCATTTATTCATTCATTATCTTCCGCTTTGTCCTATATTAGGGTCGTAGGGGGGGTTCCCATGCCCATCTAGGGGAGAACGTTTCGGGCGCTGACTTGATTTAACTTAATAATTAACATAAAAAAAAATCAAAAAGCACAAAAAAGCTCCATAATCATTAAAGCATAGAATTTAGGAGTCTAAAAACTTCTGCACTACTCAGTAATCCTATACATTACACCACTACTGTTTTTATTACTTTCAAATTAATAATAAATAAAGGGTTACATGGTGAATCAAGACCTGGTCGATTCTGATTCTAAATCTGTTACATAAAAACAAAGGTAAAGAATGGAAATGAAGTTGAGAATCAAATGTGCTTATTATTCAAATTACAAAGCTTAATGAACTTTGGACATTTAATATATCAATGTAAACATGAAAATTGTTATCTTAGAATTAGATTTATTGGTCTGGAAATTGAATTACTGTTCATAGATTCCTTCTCTAAAAACACTTTGTCTAAAAATACATTTCCACTGATCGTCAAGTTTTATCAACCAGAATCTTCAGCGTCTTCTCATGGCTTAATGTCATGCTACGAGGTCGCCTACATAAATCACACTCTTATTTATTTACAACACAGCAGGTCACATGATGTCCTGTCCTCCACATAAAACCTGTCATTGTAAATAAATTGTATTGTGTGATGTGTTTTATTAAAATTTAATGATCAAAAAGTATTTTTATTTTACTGTTTAACTAAACTGGTAGCTTTTCGAAAAAAAATAAATAAATGAGAAAGTTGCTTTTACAATCTTTTCTATTTTAAAATCTATTTTTTGAACTTTTAAACTTTCAGTTTAATAAAACAAGTTTGTTTTGCTCTTTGTGGAGGCTCCACTGTCTGACCTAAGGAACTCTGATAGCCACCTTAAGAACTAAATTGTGAAACCTAAGAAAACAGCTCAGATTTGATCTAAAATGTCATGTGTGAGAATAATCCTAGGTACTGGATGTGATTTAGGAGAGAGGAGGAAGGCGAGGCTACAAAATGGATGAGCACTCTCTGTATCACATTCATCATACCCACAGCATACAAACCCAAAATGACACTGGAGAATCATTCTGTCTATGAAACACTGCAGGCTCTTCAAGGCAAAAATACTGCACTTTCTGTCAACCTCACTGTTTTGCATAAAAAGTATGATGGTGGAAGTTGAATTGGCATCAAAGATGGTCAAAGAGTCGGATTGACTGCCGTGTAAACAGGACACCGGTCATCTCAGAAAAGTCAGGCTGTAAGCAGGGGCTGCTGTCCGCGGGTCAGAAAGCGTTTTTTACATAGGGACAGAAATGTCTTCATTCCACAGTTAGTTTCTGGGTTAAAAGAATCGGAAATAGGACATATAAAAAAAAAGGAAACTTTAAATTAAGATAATAATGCATCTGGGCAGTAATCTGTATGTCTTTTTGATATCTTCATTAAGTATCAATTTATAGAGTAGAATACAACAAATAAATCAATAAATAATTTGTAGCCTTAATTATTATGCAGTATTTTTATGCTATTTGGCTGATGTGTACTGAAGTATGAAAACAGATGTGAGAAAAAAAAGTAAAGTGCTATGAAAATCCTAACCCTAGAATTTTTTTTATTTCCTCTCTTCATTTCATTATCATCCACTAATCCTATGTGGGAGTAAGTAAGCATGTGTTACGGTTTATCTTAAGTTTGATAAAAAGATTAAAAAAAATAATAACTTAAAGTGCCTCTGTGTTCTGTGTGTAGCTTCCACTTTCAGTTTATTTTTTTCCTGCATAAGATTAAATCTGTGTGTGGTCTCTTATTTAGTTTTTAATTCATCTTCACCACACAAACTACAAAAATGTAAAACAATAGATGTCTATGTTTGTAATGTAGGTGTAATTTATGAAGCCATCTTCAGTTAAATTTAAACCTGATTGTAATCTCATAGTGTGGAATTGAAAGTCGCAGGTCCTGCTTATCAGGGTTAATTGATTCACATGGTGTAATGAGGTATTAAAATAACAATCAATCACAATTAGCCTTGATCAATACAGTTAACTGCAGAGAAACCTAAAGACTGATATGTGGTTGTAACGAATGTGGACGAGAGACAGGATTTCTTCATACAGCAACAGCCTTTATTACACACTCTGAATTTAGTCCACCTTCATTATTCGTGCTGGCTGGTGGAATGGCTGAACATCCCGCTCCTGTCCGGTCCATGGATGCTCTCCCCCGTGGCATGTGATGTGACAGAGCCGGATCAGGGGAGCTAATCACTCTCTCTGATCCAAATACAACAATGCCTGGCCTAAAAATACTGGCCTAAATAGTTCAACAGAATGTAGGATATAACAGAGCCAAATGCTAAACAAAAGATAAATAGAGCCAAGACAGAAAAAAGAACCAATAGGATATACAAAATGCTGTCACAAGGTTAGTGAAGAAATGAACAGTACTGTTTACTATAAGGCGTGGATTTTATTCATAGAAGTTGTGAGCACATACCTTTAATTATATATCTGATCTACATTTACATGCAGCTTCACTGTAGAATCAAACCTTTAATCTCTGACAAGACCGGTTCTCAATCCAGAGTAAACAGACAGAGCTCAATTTGTTTTTTCCTCACTTAGAATGCTTTTCTCATTCTCTTCGCTGCTTTCACCTCTGTGTGGTTGCCCTCACTCGAGACGCATCCTGCTCTATACCAGCTTCATTACCCAACTGACCCCTGGCCTGGGCAACTCTGACCCTTAATGATAGCCCATATAAAATACTCATAAACAACTGCCTTCACACTCGGTCACAGTAATACATTTACATTAGGTCATTTAGCAGATGCTTTTATTCAAAGCAAATTACAAATGAGAACATCACAGCTAGACACTGTAGAATTATTAAACCTGATCATTATATTATCCATCCTCTTATTATATCAGGTGTTTGTGAAAGACACCTTGAATTGTTTCTTAAAGATGCCAAGTGACTCCACCTTACAGACAGAGTTGGGAAGATGGTTCCACCATCGATCAGTGGAGAACCATATGAAGTGGAAATTAGCACCACGGTGAGGTGGAACCACCATGTGACATTCATCACAAGAGCAAAGTGAACGAGTCGGAGTGCATTTTGGAAATATAGAACGCTCTAGTAGAACTATATGGCAAACCAAGCTAGGATATTTATAAGTCGCTTTGAATAAAAGTATCTGCTAAAGGACAAACGTAATGTAAATTGAACTATATAACTAACATTGATCTCAAATCATCTAAAACCAACATTTATTACAAATATATATATATATATATATATATATATATATATATATATATATATATATATATATAGTACATCACACACACACACACACACACACACACACACGTGTGAACACAGAGCATAACAGGCCACAGACTTATACAGAGGTTGAGGGTGCATGCTTATCAGTGATTAACCAATAAAAACATAGATAATTAAGTGAAACTAAAAAACTGAGGGTGATTATTTTTAAAAAAAATTATTTTAAAGTTCTCTTAAAGGGTGTCACATCTTTTTACTTAAACCTCTCTTAATTCTACAGGAACTAGTCTGCCCAGGCTTTAATTAGTTGCATCCTGTCGTTAGAGTCGTACATCTAAAACCTTTCTTTTTGCTGTGCAGCTCAACCAGGCTTCATTTTAAATATGAATGGAATGCTCTACCATCATCACTCTCCATGGAAACTGCAGTCTGCTTGTGTGGCGGCATGCCAGAGAAATGAGGATCACCTTTCATGAAACGAGAAGGAGCTCTGTGATCTGCTTCTTACAAAAATGAAAATTCTAGCCATATGGCACATAAAGGAAAAACTGTCAGGTGAAAGATGACTAGTGGAACTAAAAAGCTCAGATTGGTTAATGCAGGGAATGTAAATTTAAATTCTATAACAGTTTGACCCATTTATCCTGCTTCAGTACAATGGAAGAAATTAAAGGACACGTTTGAGAGAAGCATGGGTTAAAACCAGAATAATTTGGTTCAAAATACCACCCCAACCACCAGCCCAGCAAATATTATACATTTTATAAATACAAAATTCTGTATTAAAACAATTGTGGCTTCTTGGTGTTATTTGTTGAAACTGTGGTGTAAAAGTGAAAATGATATATAAACTGTAATGGATTTGTAAAAATTTTGGTTTTAAAAAGTATTGGTTTTTAAACAGGGGTTTAGTCAAAGAATCAACTTTCAGCTGTATTTCTCAGCATGCCTGACATAATTTAAAAGCATGTCTATGTACTGAAAGTCTTTCTGTATGCTGTTTAATGCCTCAGGGAGCATTTAAAGGGTTAACAGCATGGCATATTACTTACAACTCTCCACTAACTTCCATTTAACATAGATAGAACACAAAAAAACTGTTAAAATATTTCACTAAATGAAAATGAAAACAATCTGCAGGTTAGACAGTGCAGTGAAAAAATCAACCAAAGCACAAAACACTGTGAATCCTAACAACAGGGCAAAGACCTTTTAGATCAATTAAACACCAGAAACAGTAATATGGAAAAGCAAATCCAGACCTCACTGAGCCACGTCATTCATATCAGACATAAACGATGAGCCAGCACTCTGCACACTGTGGCATTTCAACTGGAATCTCCAGTTCATCACAAAGCAGGTGTGGATTAGTTCCAGTATGTTCTGAGATGTGAAGTAAAACAAAGTCGGGGTAATCCTGTTAGCAGATGTTTAAGTCAGAGAGCAGAAAGATGAGTAATTACTGAAGACAATAATTAACATTGCTGTAGAAAAGAGTAGCTTTGATGTCAAGCCATGCCACAAGCTTTCAAGTCAGGACAAATGTCAGTGTGGACGTCAATGTGCAATAAATCAATCAATCAATCGATCGATCAATCAATAATGCATGCTATTGTCTATTGATTTTTCTGACCATTATTATTTGTTTTCATTTATTCAAATCTAATAATCGTGCAATCTCATCTTCTTTTACCCATACTTGATTTTCATCCCTAAAGGCATCTCAACTTCAGAGCATTAAGGACATCCTGCACTCCTCCCTCAGCCTCTCACCCTCAAGATGCCTGTCTGAGGTGAGCCAGACTGAAGACTCAGATCATTGCACCTCACAAGTTTCAACGCCATGGTTTTCTAATTACTACATTAGAAGGAAATCACACATACATTGTACTACATTACACTAAATATTTCTGAGACATTTGCCTCCTTGTTGTTCAATAATAATAAATGTAATAAATCGATCAGATCACAGTTCATTATAAGGATTAAAAAAAAAACATTCTAGATAAAAACTTTAAATAAATGCTTTTGTTTCAGTAAATGTCCAATAAACGTATCAACATTTTAGGGGAAATGTAAGGAATAGATGAATAAATGCACCTTTATGTTTAAATGTTATGGCTTCCTAGATAAATGGAATAAATATACTGCTTTTTAGTTCCAGTTTAAATCCTTGTATTGACAGTTCTATTACTGCAGTCATTCTAAGTCCAGACAGCAGCATCACTGGTGACGCATTGCTTTTCAAATGGGCTTTCTTCTCCCAGGAGAACACCACCGGATCATGCTGACTCAGAGAGAACTCCTTGATCAGCCTGATGTATTGGCTTGTCTCTAATGTAATTCACATGGCTGAGGGGGGTGAATAAATGTATAAAAAGGTCTCATGGGGCTCATCTCCTGTTTAGCTGCTTAATGCCGCTCACACGTCTGCTTTCAGAATATGAAACTGGCCGCTCTACCACTAAGCTTAAGTGATGGAGAACACAGCTGTTTTCAAGATCGATGATTCTTTTTTAAACACTATGACTGTGTGGCTCACGGTAGCAATGAAACGACTCTATGAGTAAATAAATGGAAAAGAATAATGACTACACATGACGTTTATAAACTGTGTTTCATTTTTAGTTCTTACCTTCTGCACAAATCATGTGTGATTTACATGAACAAAAGTATTGAGATTTCTGCTCATTGTATCACCCCTATAAATATTCCATTATAAAGTTTTGCTCCTTCTTCAACTGTAACAGCTTCAGCTTTTCCTGAAAGGAATTCTACAAATGTTCAGTGTGTGTGTGTTCTTTGTGAATTTATCCAGACACTGAAGTTGAATGAGTGAACCTGCTTTTCACCTAGCTTGTTCATGTCCAAGGTGTTGTGTGGGGTTGATGTCTTGATCAGTGAAGTTATTCCACACAATACTCAATTATAGTGGACTTGGAATTTGAACCCCAAACCTTGAGATTAAGTTGTATTATGAGCAAATGAATTTTTACAGCAGTTAATAATTACTGATAAATAAAAGATTGGTAAGACCTCACACTTCACATAACCATCAAACTAACAATAAACATTTGATTATCCTCTTGCATGTATCACCTTCTGTCTTTATCATGAAGTCTGTACATATTGTGAAAGCTGAGCACACTTGGTTCTTTGTCCACAGCATGTAAGTTAACTCCTGCTGAGGAAAGCCATTGCTCTGAAAAAACAAGGTTCAGAAACACTGTTCGTGAAAGTAAACACCGCTGTGTGTTTGGACAGCGTGAAGGTTTGTTCTGAAGAAAACTTTTCTTTTTACACACCATTTAGAATAGCACACACACACACACACACACACACACACACACACACACACACACACACACACACACACACACACACACACATACACAACAAATTCTTTTTTCCATGATAAACACATTTGATGCACTCCAAACATCAACTTCTTCAAAAGCAATCCAATTTTTATCTTATTTATTTGTTCATTGATTTTTATACAGAGAAAAATCATTGTAAGATGCTCAGAGCTCAGTAACATTAAAGAAAATCTTTTAATTACTTAAACAATAAGTAGAAGTTAATTAACTGATGGTAGATTATTATTGACTAGTGGAACCATAAGACATGCCCACATGCCATACCTCACTCCTCTAGGGGTCAGTCATGTACAATTTTCACCCCATCAACATGTCATTACCCTCAGCAAAGTACAACTGTTCTCAGGAGAGGAAAGTGCAGAACAAGGGAGATCTAAATGCCGCAATGAATTAAATGTTTTTTCAAAAAGTGCAGCAGATCCAACGGCGTGCACTTTTTATAATAATGCGAAAGCAACAGTGACAAGGAAAAACTTCCAGGTATTTGATTATGAAACTTGTAAGAACCATTCATTCATTCATTCATTATCTTCCGCTTATCCTCTATTAGGGTCGCGGTGGGGTTCCCCATGCCCATCCAGGGAAGAACGTCTCGGGCGCTGGGCAGATAGACCCAGGACAGGGCGCCAATCCATCGCTGGGCACACACTCACTCACACAGACACACTCTATAGGGGGCAATTTTTGAGAATTCAATTAACTTGATCCATGTTTTTGGACTGTGGGAGGAAACCGGAGAACCCGGAGGAAACCCACGCAGACACGGGGAGAACATGAAAACTCCAACCAGATGGGGATTCGAACCGGGAATCCCTAGCGCTGAGAGGCGAACGTGCTAACCACTAAGCCACCGTGCCGCCTTTTCTTTTTTTAAATAAAGAAATTACATAAAAACACAAAATCTGGATATATAAAAATTCTTCATGTTTACTCTGCTCTGTAACATCATAATCACATGTGACCAAACTACAGGACTCTGAGATTTGAGGTTCTCTCCATTAAACTTTATTTGTGAACTTTGTATTACATGATTTCCCCCCTAGTTTCATTTCCTGGTTTGTTGCTGTTTTATACAATTAGACTGAATTCACGATCACGATCCTGATCCAACTGATCCTGCCAGGTTCTCAGGTTTTCAGCTGTCATCTCCTGCAGTGTTAACAAATACAGGTGTGGCATATCCAGAGCAAGCCCGCTTTGTCATGCCCAGATGCTGGCAATAATCTAAAGACCTAAAGCAGCCCTGGCTGACATCACCATGACCTTTGAAAAACAAAAAAGTGCATGCTGAAGAACCCTGCAGAAACAGTAGTTCACCCTCCAAAACAATCCACTAGTTAAAATATTGTCTCTCTTCCTGTCTCTCTCGGTTGCTGTGTCTGTCGGTCTGTCTGCTTTTCTTAACATAGAAATTTACATCTTAAGATTCAAACAACAGGAAAAGACGACTAACACCGTCTCTCTCGCCCGGTCTCCCTGTCTTTCTCTTAGTCTGTCCTTCAAGCTGTCTGTCTTAAAGAAGAAAGCTGGCCCTCTAGCTTGCCAACAAAGAATCAGCAAGTATGTCCCAAGTCCTGAGGTCACCTCAGCAAAAGAAATCCCACTAAGAGGATTTTTTATAATCCACACAGTAATGTGTTTGGTTGGAGGCTCTTCTCTCTTTCAAGTCCAGCGAATAGAGATGTTTGTAATGGAATTGTTATTTTGTGGAGTAACTTTTCACAGAGAATGTATTAGTTCATGAAATAGAGCTGTGCAGCAGGTTTTAGTTATTTTTTTACTTATCTAACAATTTAACTGCAGAGCAACATGAAACGAAAAAATAATAAAATTAATTAAATCCGAATGCCAAGAATATCTGAAAACATGTAAACTGTGTTGTATCTGATATATTACTCCAAATGCTCCACTGATGATGAATTTGAGTACTTTTACAGTTCTTTAGCTTTTAACAGATGATTGGTAAACTGAGTAACGGGGAGTCTGCTCATGGTGAAGCTCATCTGCTGGCCTTCAGAAGAAACAGCTCTGTAGAGTAGAATGTTCCACTAATGTCTCTTCATGAGTCTGATTTATTTTGGGCTACTGACTAAAAAAAGTATTCATTGCGCTCTTCAGTTTTAAGAGATGAACTCGTGCTGCGGCTGGCTAAACATGAGAATGCATACGACATACTCGCAATTTTCTGTCTTCTTCTCTTCTTTATTCTTATTCTGTCATCTTCTTTTTGCTCATCTGCTTCCCTGCTGGCATTAATTGTGAAAGTACAGGGGGAATTTAATGTCACTGAATCATGCATCAATGGGCTCTGAGCTTTCGCAGCCCATGTTCAGGCTGTGCAAAAATAATGAGCCATGTCCAAATGTGTCTCGCTCCCTGTACCTCGTTCTCTTTTTCTCTCTTTGAAGCTGTTGATGGTGACTTTGTCTTTGATCACCAATACTAATGTAACCAGGTCTAGTCTTTTACATCCTCTTTGCTCCTAAGAAGCTCTTATTCTTTTCTTCTGTATAATTATCAAAGCCATCATTTCTTTCTTATTTTAAAGATACTCACCTTGGGTCTTGAGTCACATCACAATGATATAAACTGAACTGGTACCAAACCATTACTTTTACTGCTTGAAATTCTAAGTACATATTAGGTGCCATGTGTTTAAATCCTGTAACTATTGGGATTCTAGAGAACACAGTTACATAATGAAAATAATGTAGATCATAAAGAACATGAAGCTTTACCTGGGATTGTTCTGACAGTTGAATTGTGGCGTAAGGACTGTTCCAGATGTAAACCGTCCAGATGCAGAACTATCAGTTAATAAAAATGAAAATTACAGTAACATGTAGCACTCTCCTCACTTCTCTCTCCTCTCGTTTTTTTTTTATTTCTTCTCCCTCATGTCTCTTTACTGAATCAGATAACCGGTATTTTCTCTCATTCTCTCACCCTCCTAGCATCATAGCTCATTTTTGCTCCAAAAATTTAGAATCATCTTTAAAAAAATATGTGGCACTTGGACTAAAGCATGATCAACAAACCACACAAACACACAGCAGCCATCTTCATGAGGATAATGATGTTTTCTTCTTTATTATGTAGCCGGTCTGTTATCATACTTAAGCTGTTAAATAAGATCCTGACAGAATCACTATGTTTTATTCTCAAGGAAAGAAGTCATTTTATTTATTTTTTGCAATAATAGAGAATATGTGTTGTTATTAAAGTCAAGGCTCTATCAGAGAGGTGCAAGCAATTACAACAAACGCAGCCATGCATGAAATTTGTGCTGGTTCTTATTGATACATTTCTGAAGGCTGCTGAAAACTTTTCAAATACCCAAATAGCCTTTATTAAAAACTTTACTCATGCATTTTAATTCTGTAAAAGATTGTCAGGACGAGCAGCGCACTAACACACTCACAGGTTCCGTTTATCTCTCCATAAGGCATGCTTCTTCATGTGTGGCCACCCCCCCCCCCCCCGGGAAAGGGAGAGGGAGTGAGCGAGACAGCGAGAAAGCCAGAGTGAGAGAGAGGCCTAATCACTGTCAGCTTTCACTAAAACATTAACAAATAAATTAATCTCATAGTTATTAACATGCTAATATTATTTTTACTAAGATTAACATAATTAGGAATTTAAGTCATCTATTTTTATCTTATGTTTTAATGTAATTACTGTAACCCATTTTATAAACTGTAATGCACACTGAAAAACAATTATTATTGTAAAAGAAACAAAGGAAAGTTTCCAAACTAATTCAAAATATGGTGTGGGAGGTTCAGCAGTCAGCTTGAACTCCATCATCATTCAATTAAACAGATATTCCGTGCTTACCCAGAGTTGAAATAAGAGTTAAATCTGACTTAGACCATCTCAAAGAACATCCTGATATAAATATGGAAGACATTTCTTTAGAAAAAGAACACAGTTCAGTCTAATATGAAAAATGCTACAATGAAAGGAAAACTATAATGAACCTGGACAGTATGGCGGTGCATTTCGTCAGTCATTTTCTGTGTGAAGTTTGCATATTCTCCACATGTTTGTGGGAGGATTTCTTTGGGAGCTGGAGATGGACTGGTGAATCGGGTGAATATGACTCCAGCACACTAAATTAAAACTACTGATGACTTTGGATGAATGGCTACAAAATAATTGAACAGAAGGTTCATTTAAAAATTTTTACTTAAAACAAGAAATTGAATCGAGTCTTAATCAGATGTTCAGTGTTGGCACACGTGATGGTCATGGTGGTCAGGCTCATATGAGCGAGGTCTTCATTACTAAAGATTTAAGATTAAAAATGTAAGCAATGCTTCCTCTCCAGGATGGACGAAAGCTTTCTTTGGGGGTTTTGTGAATCGGTGCTCTTGATTTCATGTAAAGATAAATACTTATTAGATGTTTTATGTAAAAAGAGACATATGAAGTGATTTTAATGCTCATTTTGGATGAAAAGCTTTAACATTTTGAAGTGCTGTCTAATTTGTAACATGGAAACAGCTGGGGATTCTCACTTTCCTTAAACCCTGATGGATGATGAATCTGAGCAGGACAACAACTAAAGGCTTTAGAGATTAATTATCACCTGATAGAGGATGGTGCATGTTTACTTTTTACATATAATTAGCACTTTATAACTGACATTAGCAAGTACAGGAAGTTATAACACAACAGGACTATCTCATGCCTCATTAAAATTATGTTAGACTTGTAATATATTTTCTTGAGAACGCCATATTCTCAATCATTTTAAATCATTGTGCTGATGGTGAGAGCCACATGGATTAACTGTGACTGGTTTGCATGAGTTTCCATTTATATCCCAGTCTATAACGGATGGCGGGAACTTCCCCTATGCCATTTTTGTAAAAGGCTTTTCTTTATAGAGAAATTACAAATTAAACAGACCAGTTAAATGGAAACACTTATTTCTGCATAATGATCCCATCATTTACCCTTAAAATCTATATAAAGCTAAAGAAGCACTAGCAAGTTCTTTTTGTAAGATTTCTTCAGCGTAGTGAGTCTTGTAGTTTTGGACTTTTGTGTTTCTCTTGTGTTGGATTTTAACGATAATAAGGACTTCCTGTGCTGTATAATTCATTATTTATGATGCTTGTGCTTTTTCAAGAGACTTAGGTTCATTTTTCCTTTTGCAGCACTGTACAGTCTGAAAATACAACAGCCCATTAAAATCTCCCATCCCATAATTCATTTCCACAATAGGATTTTCAATGTTCCACAGCACTATGAGATGCTTTTAACTTCTATGATCATAATTATTGATCCTTAGATAACATTTAAAAATGTTAAAACAAACTTAAATAAAACTTTCACATGCATGAAAACATGTTACTGATTCAATCACTCACGTTCACTAACCTACTTTATTAATTATTATTATTCTGTCAAAACAGGGAAAACTGCTGTGCTGTGTAATAAGCCATGAAGGATTGTTTTCAAGATTTACTTTGATATTAAAAGTTGCAGAAGTGTCATCATCAGAGTTAAGAACCAGGTGACATGAACAAACAGACACCTGTGTGTGTGTGTGTGTGTGTGTGTGTGTGTGTGTGTGTGTGTGTGTGTGTGTGTGTGTGTGTGTGTGTGTGTGTGTGTGTGTGTGTATAATTAAACATAAATACTGTTTAGAAATGGTAATCAGAAGAAACTTACAGAAACAAGCAAAGGTCTTATAGCAGCTCGGAGGAACAGCCTGAGGATTAATGGCATCAGGAAAGAACCTCACAGATCAGCCTCATGCAATCAGAAAAGGACTGTCCAAACAGACTGATGCTATCAGTGTACGGTGGACTGAACAGACTGAAATGAAGGACAGCAGCAGGAGACTGAAGCGAGCGTGCTAATGTGATGAGCTAATGCTAAAGGTAAGTTCAATAATAACAGCAAACACAAAAGATTATTAAACAAGGGCAAACCGCACCCCTAACCTTTAACTAACCTGTCTGAAAATGATACCTTACACATCACCAGCAGCAGATTAGTTTCAAATCTCACACAGACTGAAGTGAAGCCAGAGAAAAAAAATTCGGCCATGGAAATATTAGAAGAACAAAGAAAACCTTAAATGTTCAGGCTTCAAGCTAATTCTTTGGGCTCATCAGTGAGAACATGATTGCTGTGATGGAGGAACAGCCAGAAGCGAATCTCAGTAAAGGTCTGAAGGAGGAGGTGAGTGGTCTCATCAGAGACACGAATCCTTCTGATGATCTACGGTCCAAACCAGCATGACTAATTCAATGTTTTACCCCATGCCAAAAACATCAGCTGTGTCATCCTGTGACATGCTGAGGGGTTTTCAAAGACAGAGACATGTGAATAACCATTTTCAGGAATATCCAGCAGCATAACCTCGCAAGATCTAAAATTTCATTTCTTCCAAACGTGAAATAAATATATCTATAAAAAAAAAAAAATCTATATATAAATATCAGGTAATGCCCAAGAAATCCTGTAATATTTGAAGTCCCTCTTATTTTTGCAACTCACATATATCATCCTTGTTGACACTCATATTTTATAAATGTCCCCAAGATATTTATGATATTGCAGTCCCCCCCCCCCCAACACACACACAAAGTGATGAATGATTCTAATGTACATTTTAATAAATGCTTGTTAGCAAATGCTTAAAAATGGCATTGCAACTTACTTAAACTGCAACCATTAAATCCCAAAGTATGCACAACTAAGGTGTGTCCTACTTATAGAGCCTGGTCGACCACCGGTCAAACCTACAAACTTCGGTGTCTGACCTGCGAAAAACTATATAAATGCATTGAATTCCACAAGTTCGAGTTCAAGATTGCATTGCGCCGTTGAACTAGCAAGCTGCCATAGTCAGACCACACCCGGCTCTTAAAGGTTATTTGCAAGTGACACCCTGTTCGGATTAATGCTCGTGATTTTGCAATAAATCAAGTAGCAAAGTAAATGGTTGACAGCTGGCTAAATATTGCAAAAATAAAGCCATTAAGCCACTTCTTAGTCGCTGTAAAGAGTTTATAAATAGTCCTCTAGATGTCATTAAAACCGAAGTCTGAACTTTAGTAATAAAATGATATTGATGTCCATTGATTGTGATCACTGTTTTCTTTGCAAAACTGTAACAGGAAAATTCAAAAAATTCAAAAAGCATGTTGGGTCCCCTCGTCTGTTTTAGACCCTTTTGAGACTCACAGCAGAATTTTAGATTGAAAACCATCATGGAGCACTTCTGTCACCTCCTGTATTCTTTTGGCTCGTTGGAGGGTCTGTGATGCTACAGCTCCGAACAGATCCATTCCAATTGAAAAATTTAAACTGACTTGACCATTAGCACCCTGAGCTATGCTACTGCACAATTAGCACTCAGACTCGTAAGAGTAATCAACACAATACTCTGTGTGTAAACCACAGGACAGAATGGGAATGTATGAGCTTCCGGCCAAATTAGCTCATCTAATTAACACTTATCATTTGTAATGGGAGGAAGGAGGAACCATTAATAAGAGAGAGAAAGTAAATAAGTGTTTACAGCAAAATTTAAATTCACTAAGAAATGACTAGAAATTTGGCTGCTGATTATGGTCCAAGAATTAAAATAGAAGAGCATTTTGTAGTTAAATATTAAATATTAATATTAAATCATGTTTGATCTCAGCTTATCAAACTGAATCGAGCTGGAGAGTGGGGATTAAAATAAACTAATATGAACTCGCGTTACAGTTCAGTCTGTGTGGAGCTTCATCATATAAATTGTTTTTTTAGACCCGTCTCTGAAAGGATGTGTCTGCATGTAAACACCTCCACTGTCGCTTTGCCGTTATTGCTGTTCACAGGTGATTTAACTTCAGCACAGCTTTAGTTCACTGGTGATTAACTCTTTGCTATCAGGAGATAACTGTAAACAGTAATCTGCTGCAGAAGTCTGCCGGTTGTGGTTGGTTAATGTGCACTTAGGTCTTTTTATTTTGTAGTTTTCTGAGCCTGGGTTATCATGCTCAATTATGCATGCTTCTTATATGAATATGCAAACAGTTAACGTGGGTGTTCCAAAAATAAACCAGAAGATGCACAACGCTCTGACACACAAACAAGGATCAGACTCTTTGTACCGGAAGAGACAAGTTAATGTAGTCATTATGTGGTGGATTCATGTTGTTCGTTAAATGCATCATTAAGGCTTTTTTCAGACCGTCTGAGGATGGTGAGTCTTTTTGCTTTACTCAGTGTTTTGAGTAAATGAGTTAATTATCCCTAATTGTACTGTTGTTTATCCCTCAGTGCTCTTCTGCAGCTCTTATCAGACAGAAATTAGATCCTAAACAGTTTTGAACTAATTTATCTTTGATACAGAAAACAAATGTAAAAGTGGCGTTACCTTCAGAGGTCTTTAATTTGAAAATGAAAGCAGGAGATTAGAAAGTATCCTGTAGCTGTCCACAGTTTTGCATGTTATATTACTCAAATAAAAATAAAGCTTACATGTATATGTTTGTTTTAGGATTTCAACTGAATGAAGGTTAAGTATTTATTTTCTGTCTATGTATACAATTCCAGAGCATTAGAACTGTTTCACTGCTGTATAAAATAAGAAGTTTTAAAATATAAAACATTTACTTTGAGTCATTTAGCAGACGCTTTCATCCAAAGTGACTCAGAAGTTCACAGCATAATCAGAAGTTTGGGAGAAACCAGCTAAACTGTAGAATTAGTCTAAGTTTGGATTGGAGTTCCAAAACAGGCCTCACACCATCCTACAAATTTCCTGATAAAGGTTTTGTTGGTTTAGGAGTTTAACTGTGAAAATGATGGAGTCATGGGTCTGATTTTAATCTCTCAAATGAAACCGGAGAACCCACTCAGGTACTGTGAACACATTGCATCACAGTCGGTTACGGTGCTTGGTCCCCGTGTATTTCCTTTCATTCCCTTTATGGTTAGATAAACAGTAACAGGACCCACCCCCCCACCAAATCCTGAACTGAAAAACAATAAACCAGATTCTTCTTTGTCTGAATGGATGTGGAGCTCAGGTTCGACTTTTTTAAAATTGTTGCCATGGGTAACCACATGTGGCTGTCCTCGTCCTTGTCCACCTTCTCTTCCCGTCTTCTCTAGTTAATTTCATCAGATGTAATGATCCGAAGCCAGCCTTGACCCACAATCCCGTTCTGTCTGAAGCTGCTGAGTGCTGTTAATGGTTTTGTTTCTTGTGCTTCGTTTACTGACATGGTTCTTCTTCATGCCGATTTGAGTCTTTGTTCTTATCTGTATTTAATTCTTCACATTTCTTTGTAACTCGTGCCCTGCACTTTAAACAGAAGTGAAATGTTGTTTTGATAACGATGATGAAAGTCTCATGTCACATTCATTAGACACTTCAAACATGTCCGTTACGAACGGCTAAAATGTTTTTAATTTCACAACTTTTCTTTATGTATTTAAAGTTTATAATTAAGTTTGATAATAATGATCATGAAAGTGATAGAACAGAGGCTCAGAACACTCTTGTAAAGACTGGACGATCTTACAGGACCACGCGTTTACAGTGCTGTTTATAATAGTGATCCATATGGCTTTTAAAAGTTGTACAATCATTTCTTAAAAAAATATGAAAACACAGTGAAACGTAAAGACTCAACATAACGTAAGATGGAAACGAGGAAAACTAACCATTTCAGATCAGATATAGCCCACCTCCTCACTGTAAGCTGATCTGCAGTGAAATTGTCGGGGTTGTGTGCTCATCTCTGTCACCTCACAGCATTAAGGATCTGTGTTTAATTCCTTGGTTAGTGAAAAAGGCCATTTCTGTGTAGTTTGCATGTTCTCCCCATCTCTGTGTGTGGTTCTTCTGTTTTCCGGCTGATTCTGATAATGATAAGTAAAATTGAGTGAATTTGTTCTGCTGTCCGTCTCAGTTATTCTGTACAGTTACAGAGAGAATAACCTTCAGCCCGCAGCCCTGAATTCCACAAGCTCAAGCTCGCTGTTCTTTAAACAGCCGTAGAAAAAAGATCAAAGATAAACAGATCAAATGAACACGATGAGGTAATAAAAAGAAAGACCTTTAGAACTTTTACAAGAGCTTGAGAACGTCTAGTTTCATCCATCCACATGCAGACTGCAACAGCTCAGCTTGTTTTCTTTTAACAGGAACAGCGTATGTGTGTCTTGTTCTGGGATCAGGATGATCCAGGAGCAGTTGCTGCAGGAAGCAGATGGCAGCTTGCTTTCATCCTTTCCATCGTTCCCCGTCTCATCCTCTTTGTACATTTAGTGAATGCAGGAGAACAGAGCTATCAAAGAGGCTTTCTTCAGCACCAACCGAATTTCAACATGAAGCCGAAAGTTCAATTCAGGCCTGAGAGATGACACTCTCACTATTCATTCTCATCGGTCCTGCCCTTTCCATTTTCTCTCTCACACTCATACACTCCCTGTGTGCTTTTCATTTTTTCAGCTCCATGTGTTTTTTCCTCTTCCATTTTCAACCCCACCTCTTTATCATCTAGTCATTCAGGTGGATCTGTCTATCTGACGGCACCTCAGAGAGAGGACTCAGGCTTTTAAAAAATCTGAATCATGAAGCGGAGGGCTTTAGAATCTTGACTGGACCCCGCTGTACACTGTGCTCGTGTGAACAATGATAAAAACAACTGTTTAAAATAGATTGAACCAATTTACTCGTTCAACTGAAGTACACTGATTAAAGGTTTAAAGGGTTTTAATAGATGTTTATAAAACCTCATTTTTATAATTATGCTCATTACTGATTGAAAATATCAATAGTTACAAGTCTACACATAAAACTTCATTTCTAAAGGAAATCAGTTGCATCTGTCCAACATGATGCACTTTAATGCACTGAAGGGTTTTGGAATGCTGCTTTGTTTCATGGCTGGCGGTTGTCTGACGTGTAGTTTTCATTAAAAACAGTTCCTGCTTTGTTAAATTTGTCACATGTCCTCCTTCAGTTGCAGAAACAACCTCCTGAATCACTCAGGCTGAGTCTTTACAGATTTTACAGTAATTAATGTGCCAACAGCCTCCAATTTTTAAAGACAGACTGAAATCTGTTACAGGAACATGTACTGACCACAATGTTGCATTTTACATTCATTTAACTTTAAAAAATCTGTAAATAGCAGAACTGACTGATCTACTCAATCCGTTGGGACTAAAGTCGTTCTGTTGTTCAGCGAATCAGGTTTGTACGTAATTTGTCCACATTAGTTACGTCACACGGTCATCCATTAGTGAACTATGTGAGGGATGGCATGAATTTCTGAACTTACCATCAAATTTGATAGCCAACGGTTGAACATGTGGAGCGTTTGTGTGAGACCCTCAGGGGAAAAGAAAAACCAAATGAGACGAGGATCCTTTCATCACAATTAGCAGCTTCAATCAGCATGTAATCATCTCTGACATTAGCGGTGAATGGATGGACGCCTGGGCGCTTCTGAAATAGACTTCCTACTGAATATCAATTCTAACTCACTCTTTTCTTTGGTGCATTCTCTATTCCAGCATTTTCCTTCAGGATGTGGATGTCCTTTAAATAGATAACATGCTATTCATTGCTCCGTTATGTCATTTTAGGTGCTCGTCACTATTGGAGTCATGTCAACAATTATGGCTCATCAGCAGCAAAATGTCAAGATCTTTAATAGTAGAAAGGTCACTTAACTATACTGAGAATCAGTGCTCTGCAAATCAAGCAAACATACCACATGATCAGAACAGGGTCAAGAAAATGGCACGCACTCTCACTGCAAGGAAGCATGGCTCAATCAAAGCTCACAGAGACGACGGGACGGCTAATGAGCTCCCGCTGACCCAAGCTAATTTACAGGAAACAATACAACATGAAGATAACATCTGTAATGAGAAGGAACTTCAGCTCACTTCACAGGAATACACCTGTCCAAAGAGTCCAAAATACTTAAATAATTAATAATCAGTGTCACAGAACAAAAACTAAATATTCTTACTAATAATATTCTCCTAAAAAGGTTTCTTTGACTTGGATAGACGGGCAGATTAAATTTTACAGAGAACCTCTACATGCAGCAACTCAAATTAGGGTTCGAAATTCTCTTGTGACTTTTCTTTTTAGCATATCAGCACCCAGCATTCTCAGTTTGGTATCTCTATGAAGGCATTCATTTAAGTGCTTCTGGTGCTGTGACCCAATCATGCAGTTTCCTTACACAACATCAAGATTTGACCTTTTTTTTTTTTTTTTAATTAGAAGTCACGACCCCTTCTGTATGTAGCACTTCTGTCATTTCTGCTAAATTCTATAAATGTAATGTGAGTATCTCTTTTTTTAACATTTATACACTGCAGAGAAAAGAACAGACTCATCAAACTGCCTCCATCAACAAACGTCGCCTCTGGTCTCTCAGCAGACAGTTTGTGACACCTACGGACAAAGCAGCCCGAAGCATCCATCTGTTTTCAGCTTCGCATCCTCTCAGCCTGTTAGTCACAGATCCTGCGTTTCATTCAGCTCGCTGAATCACACACCTAACACGAGCAGCGAATGCTAATGAGAGTTCTAGGTAATTAGCTTAACTAACAGACCCTACATGACAATCAAACCATGCCATTACTCAAAGATTTGAAATTATTAAGAAGTTGGATGGCAGAAATGTAAAGCTTCTGTTAAAGCCCAATAACTGCAACTGCACTAACTCTGTACGAATCCAATGCTGAAGCAGACCATTCAAGATTGAACACACACACACACACACACACACACCCTTTGGGTATAAATGATGTAAGACACCTCCTCAATTGTACCTTTACATATACCAAGGGCACTAATGCGCAAGTTAAAATATGCGAATTGGTGTTGTCCCAGTGAAGAGTATCCAGCAACTGACACCAGTGAATATTTAATTACAGCAAACCGTATACCAATTATTCTAATGCAGAGGCAATAACATCCTTATTTAAATAATTTAGAAAACAACTGCTTGATAACACAAGATATTTTATGTTATTTAAGAAAGCTCCTTTTTGGCCAGCCACACCAACACTACTACATCAGTGGTCATGGCAGGGTATCTCCTGAGGAGACGGGTAAATAGAATTTTACAGAATCAGCTGTGTGTCACAGCAGCAAGCCAATTATCTGCGTTAGCTTTACGAAGCAGGAGATCTGAGCGGTTTCAACTCGAACCCCACGCGTCATCCAGAGATTACAGCGCACCATCAGATGTTCAATACTACACACCCAAAAGGTCCGTACCTGTTTCAATATGACCGTCATGTACTGTAAAATCAAGTCAATTAACACTTGTAGCAAAATAGAATCTTTAATCGAGATCTAAATCAGATGGTGCCGCTGTGAGGGGACAGGACCGACATGGCTAGACTTTTTTTTTTTTAACCTTGAGCCATGTGGCTTGCCTCTTTTGTTTTTTGTTTCTTTTGTGTAGAGGGAGCACTCCGAGATAAACAGTAAGTAAGAGTAGGGACACCTGATGTATGTTTTAGTTTGAAGGGGCACATGATGCTTGATGATACCCAATGCATATGTCTGGTATGTAGGATACGCACATGCACCAAGATCACCTTTATATTCCATTAATGAAATAAACTTCCAAACTATTATTTATCTCTTGCACGGTCAGGTGCACACCCCTCACCAGCATGTGCTGGAACAGATGAAACACATTCAACTAAAGCTAGGTCCTTGTAGTTCAGGAACTGTAAACCTGGGAATTAGGACAGGACAAAAACCTGTGCTGGCATCATGGTGGCCTTATCCAGGCTTTTGTTAAACTTATTATGAAACACAATTTGATGAAAGATCAGTCCTTATAATGAAGGTCTTATAACTTTTTTTAACATGTGTGTGCTGATTCAGGATCTGCCTGTTACTCTAAACATTAAATCAAAAGGACTTTCAGCTGAATTCAGTACAACCCATGAAAACCTCCTGGAAACTGAATGTCTCTTTTAAGTGAAGAAATTTTCAAGCATCCCAGTTTAGTGTCGCCCTCCAAATCGGCTCCACCTTGATTTATAGTACCCAGGATTGGCAGCAGATCAAGTTCTTTCCAGATGATAATTAAAGGAGCCAGTGAAGAGAAGATGGAGAGGTGAAACAAACATCTTCAGTTTAATTCCAATAAATGTAAATAACAATCCAGCACAAGTTTTTTTGTCTCTTTTTTACACTCCATTTAATCCAGAAAATAATGATGAATATAAAGTGTGTTTGCTTTTCATGCACTGGGACTCCCGCCATAATGAGGCTTCCCAGACGTGCCTGCTTTATTAATTCAGCACGAAAAAGCAATCCATCACCGTTCCTCTAATCCTGAGAGCACTAAATGCACACAGCAAAAGAAAGCGACTGCAGCTACGCCAGTTTTGCTTGTTTTCACTCCATTCCCTGGATCAGTGAGGAGATTACAGATTAATTGCACAGTTATTAATCCTCATTTAGTAACTTTATAACCTTTTAACGAGGAAGATAACATTAAACATTACTGTGAGTGCTCTGCAAATCTCTGGTGAGGGGGTAATATGCCGTGAGGAGTCTGTCTCCCCAACCTCAGGTAACTTTAGATGGTGCTTTTGGTTCCAGTCTTATCTTCAGCAGTCTAAAGGGTCTCCCCTTTGGAAATGTTTTGGAAAGGTTCTAATCAGCACAACCACCTTTCCAACATGATTATGGATTAGAATATCTGTTCTGCATTTATGGTCTGGATGAAATGTCTCGTCATGCTGAGTATTTCAGAGACCTGAGGTCAGATCAGATGTAGCTTTCATTGATTATTTTAACAAAAAACACAACTGTACAGTTCAGCAAGTAAATTCATTAGAATCACGAGTCCTAATACGGGGTCACCTCATGGGTAACTGATCTGGACAAACATTTACGCCTATGAAACTTTTTCTTATGTCGCTAGTTCACTTTCTAGCATGTGTTTGGAATACGAAGGAAAAGAAGAACATGTAAACAGACAAGACCATGTACACCTGGAAATTGATACCAAGGAGGCTGAGAGCACTGACCACTGAACCACGTGCCACCCCGTCAAATTGACCGTGGGCCCAGAGGTGGTGGTGGATTTATTAATACAAGAACATTGCTCTGAAAGGGTTCAGGTTCTCTGTATAAATTCCACATTGCTGATTTTGAAGACATTGGTGAAGGTGATGTCGGTTGAAAAGAGAATGATCACAATTTTTTTGTTCCCCAAAACTCAATCTTACAAAGATCAAGGTAAATCAGTCATTCTACAAATGAGATTGACACTAAGGAAGATTCTATGGAGTCTAATGGTAAACGAAATGAATGGCTGTAAATGTCTCTGCATTGTCCCTGATCTTGGGTGGTTTTACCTGTAGAGCTGTGCACACATGGTACACTTTCCACATCACAGACACAATCAACCATTTATACTGAGCACATTTTATTTAAACTTTATTTGAAGGGTAGGGGATACCTTTATCCTAACATCCCAAAATTAACCTGAACCAGAACCAATCCTATTTTCTTGTACCAGTTTGTTATTATCATTATATTTACCTTTTTTACTTGCCACTTTACTTTTACTTTATTGTACTTTTAGTTTAAATTTACTGAGCTTATGGTTCATTTTTTATTCTACCTCTGTATATATAAACACGACAAATGGAGCATCTGTAAAAACTGCAATTTCCCCCAGGGATTAATAAAGTATTCTGATTCTCAAAGTGATAGGTTCACTTTACTTTGGTCCTTGAAGCTTTGTTCTATGTTCCAGTCTGTTATTAATATGATCCTTCTATGATAAAGGTTCTCAGATGGTTCCAGTATCGTTCTGATAAATGATGGTAGTTTATTTAATCAGCAGGTTTTGCTCTCACACTGTTATGAGATGTAACCCTAAAACTGATTCAGGCACCAAAAAACCTGACAGCATTCAGGAGTCCATATTTACCCTGTTCACACAACAACCAGCAGGTCAATGTGACGGGTTACAGAATGTACTGTAATGATTAATTAAACAGGTAATTTAATAAGCAGATGTGTATATTTGCCTTTGCAGTGACTGATCTTTGTTGTTTCATCAGTTCAGTATTGTAAATCTGAAACATGTAACACCGAGTTTCAGATTGAAACCAAAGGGTCATATTAATGTCAAAAATACATCACACAGACAGCATGTACACTAAAGCAACTTCCACTTTCAAAGTAATTAATATAATAGTTTCTAAAAACAACTGCATTGATATTATCTTTTGTTTGCATCAAGCACAAAATAGTGAACTGACTCTTTTCCTAATTGCAATCAATAATAAAATTAAAAGCACTCGAAGGGGAAAAAAGCCAGCAACCTTGAATTGGAATGCAGAGGCACACACAGTTTACCAAGTTCCATCTCTCAAAAAGCTGAGGGAAACTCAAAGATCTAAAAGAGAGAACACATGAATGTACAGGCCTTTAGAGGAGGGGACATTTTGGGTTTTATATTCATATATTTCATATTTATGTCTAAGTCTAAAATCCATTTTTATCATAATAGTTAAAGTGAGTTGTAGGTATTTTAAAGTCTAATGTAATTTCATGTTATTTCTTTTTAAAGAAGCAGATCTTTGACCTTTAGTTGTGTATCTGTGTTTCTAACATCACAGACCGATTCAGTACCAACCTGAATAATAAAAAGTACACAACACAGTGTTCAGTTGGGTTCTTTTTTGGATTTCATTTTTTATATCATTTCAGTGTTTAATAAACAGAGGTGACTGAAATATTATATTCAAATCAGATTTATTAATTATTCAACCATGATTAATGAGGTGCTAAAACAGCAGGATGAGGAGTTTGTAGGGACTGTAAGCAGTGAGGTGGGATTTGGTGTTATGTGTAACTTTGTTCCGATTTGGAGTTTACACTCCAACACTCCAGCACTCAGTTTAGCACAGGGTAGTGCACAGGGACATACACACCAGTGTGTTTTGGACAATGGAAGAAAATGTCATTTTCCCCACACATGAAATCACACAAAATTTGCAAGCAAAGCATGCAAACGCCACACAGAAAGCTGACCCCTGCTCTACTGCAAAGTAACTCTGACTCTGATCCAGTTAAGTTGTTGGTTTCTGATTCGCTCTTCTGATGGTTAAAAGTCATTCCTACACATAACAGTGAAGAATTAATAATTCTAATAGAGGTCAGAAAACTCACAAACGGTCATTTCATTCCATAAATCACACCAAACATGTCAGTCTTCCACTCCAGCTAGCATCATGTTAAAACTGTTTCCTGGTTGAAATAACAGTTTTGCTATGAATATTAATCCAGTGTGTCAGCGTGACGATCATCTAAAATAAAGAACGGGAGGCTGACGGCTTGGCCTGGCCTGTCCAAACAGAGCGAGCTCATTAAAACCTAATTGTCTGTAATGTGCACCTGTCTGTCATGATGGAAACAGTGACCAAGATGAGATCCAGCACCGATTATTATTTACACTGGATTAATATACTGTGAGCCTCTTTAATCTATAAACGAACTCGCTGTGTGGTGAAAGTCAATGATGATCATTTATTCTAGGAACCTGTTCCATTATAGAACATCAGCAGCGCAGACGCCCGAATCAGGGTGCAGACATGAGAGATTTGCTACACAGTTAGTAAGCTGTTTGTGATGATTACTACAGAAAAAGGGTTATTCTGGACATCAGGTCCCATACTTTATATTTAAACTCAATGTCAGGAAATCAGCAGATGTATCTACAGTACATTTAAAAGTGCATATTTACTATCAGTGATTTTAATAGTGATGTTTTTGTCTGATCTTTCACACCATGGACAGGGTAGATGTATTTCAGTCATCTATTAGATGGTTGTGTAGCCTGGACTGATTTAAACCCCAAAATGAGAACAAATCTGAATCCATAAGAAGCATTGGTTACTGGAGAGCATGAAGGAATTTCAGAATTCACATGTCCCTGTGCAGATATTTTACTGAATGATTTTGTAGAGCTGAGTCTTTTGTTATTAAATCTCCTTTAAAACCACTTATTCTGTGTGTGGGTGTGTGTGTGTGTGTGTGTGTGTGTGTTTCTAATGATGAAAAATAAAAACCAGAATTGGCCGTTAGAAGCAAAAGAAAGTGAGCAGGGTGAATTAGAGTGACAGTGGGAGGTTCAGCACATCTGAAACTGATTCTGAATCTGTTACTGCTCTCATGTTTTAATCCTGAACTCAGTTTTTTCTCTTTCTTTTTATCTGTTGCTAAAATGCCACTTACTGGAAAGAAAGTGGCGATGAGACCTTAAGTTGCCATGGCAACCTGTGTTCGGCCTGCAGACGGCGTGTCGAGTCATCAAACGTGGGCACCCACGCGGCACAGCACTAAAGATGATCATGGCTCAGTTAGTCGGTCCTGTGGGTGGATCGTTTCATCCACCATCCACAGTCAGGTCTGCACACCACACGTGAGAAGATGATCCATTCTGACTGCTGATTAATCAGCCATTTTTCTTTCTGTCTCTTCTTCTCTCACTTTCTCTCTTCTACACGTGTTATTCTGAGAGTGTGTGGTACATGTGATGGACATCAATCCTTCTGAAGTTCTTTACTTTGTCAGGTCAGGAGGAGCTTGTGTGCAGCGCAAAGCCATAACTTTCCATCCATGATCTGCATTTTATCATGTAGATCTGGTTAATAAAGTGGGGGCATAATAATAATGAGGACATTAATAATAATGAGATTTTTCTAACATGATTTGTCCTTTTTGTATTTTACAATCAGCATTTAAAGTTATTTTACAGCCATGCTAAATCATGTCGTGATTCAGATTTAGTTTAGATGAGAATCAATTCTTTGCCCATGTGCTGGAGCAGAAAATCTGCAGTGAAAACAATACGCTTCCACTCAAGCAGCAGTTATAGAAAAATCACTCGTCATATTGATGTAATCACTGAGGCTTTGATAAGTGGCCCATTAATCAATTAAAAGCTTTTTCCCTCTTTATTTCTAAAAAATCTCAGTGGTATGTTTTTTGTGAAGAACATGCTTTATATCAAGGTCTTGCTTCTGCGTTTGCGTTTTTTTTTTTTACTTGGTTTGTATCATTTAGTCAGTTATGTTAACGTTCATCATCCATTTTGGTCATCAGGGATCCTCTTTGTTTCACATCGCTGGCACTATATGACCTGAGGTCACCTGAGGTCACCTGTTAATGTCGGTGGGAGTAGCATTGAGTGGCGAGAGTGATTTCTTTGTGATTTGTAAAATTTAAATTTAGAATCAGGACCTTGAGGCAGTGTCAGAAATAAATGCTGGGATACATAAATAAATACATAATGTTGGACAGACACTGTATAAAATAATGTAATATGATGCTAACTGAAATCAGAACTTATATAAGCTAAAAACTTTAAAGGCAAATTTTATTGCTGATGCAATAAGAGGACAAGCACCAAATAATGGCTTTTCATTGACAAAATTGGTCTGTGGTTTAAAAGTAATTAATATATAGTGCCTCAATGCTGTTGAAAAAAAGAGATGGAGCAAAGTATCTGAGGGGGACTGAGGAGTAATATATAGTGCATCAGGCCTGAGCTTGGAATGAAATCAATAGTACGGTCACTTGTGGAGGTAGAAATTATGAACTGCAGCTAAGTAGGGACAACAGTTTGCTGAAACTATTTAAGTGTGAAATTTGGGGGTGGGGGGTGGTATAAACCGCAGTTCAGGTTTCTATGAACAGGGTTCAAAACAAGTATAAACACTTTTTATACTGTATTCACACTTTTCATGAACTAAAAACGTCCTTTTACAGTTAAAATAGCTGACCTGTCTCTCTTCCCTGTTTGTCCTGAACCTTGCGACCTTTCCAAAAAACCTCATGTAATGCTCTCTGCCACAAATGTATGAGAACTTCACTAGGAATACCTTCATAGATACAGACAAAACCAATGGACAGTTAGGTTCACTCAGGGAACCAATGAGAAGAATGAGACCGGTCATTGTTGACTTTATGAAACGTATTAATTACAGTGAATGAATCTTTTGAATTAAATAATCCTTTTTAACTAATCACCTTTTAATTCAGGTTCAGTTATGAAATACTTGGATAAGTCTTACTTTATTATTTTAGCCTATTAATAATTATTTTATTAACTAATTGTATTTTTTTTGTTCAGCTAAATTAAGATGTAAAATTTAGTATTAAAGTATTGCTTAAAAGTTTACTTAAATTTACTCTTAGATGTTTTAACCCAAAACCTTCGATTTAACCTTCAGAATATAATCAACCATCATCTATAACTTTAACAATAAACAATGTGTATCAAAAACACATAAAAAATGAACAAAACTCAATAAATGATCAGTGAACAATAAGAAAAATAAAGTGTTCCTAAAAGTTCAGATAAATTTCACTCAAGTATTCAAGAAGTCCCTGAATAAAGCAAGAAAGAAATATACTTCAGATTTGCTTTAAGTCATGAGCACGATGTGAAGAGAAAGGTTCATTAACTGATCTGAATCAGAACACTGACCCGTTTACATCAGAACAACTTTTTTTTTTACATATACAAAGCTGTCTCAGCAAAAGATCACATTCAACATTACTTCCATTAAACAGTCCTCCAGTCCTCTGAACAGCACTTATAAATCCCCAGCACAAACAGGAACGTGAGAGTGATCTTCGGTGGAGTTCGTTTACTGGTTGTATTATTAATGAGCTGATCAGTGCAGTTTGATTTGCATTAAGGTGATTGGTTCAGTCACAAACCCAGCTCCTCTGATGTGGACGTGCTGCCCCACGCTGCAGACCCTGGAGCTCGGTGTTGTGGTGATTAGGTCACTCATGTGGAGGAGTGTTTCATTGTAACGTTCTCCTGATGTTTGATGAAGGTTCAGAACCTGCTCTGTCTCTGTCTGACGCAGGAACTTTCCAGATCATTTAAAAGCTCTGCTTGATGCTCATTTGCCAAAAAGGAATGAGAGCCCGCCTCTATCTCTTAAAGGAATACCATTGGTTGCCATATTGCACATTGAATCCCTCAAGGACTGATTGGCTGCTGTTGCAATCCATGAAATTGATCTTTTCTATTTTTTTATGCTTTTACAGAATAAACAAAGGTCATGTGATTTTGTTCTTTGGTACTATGTTTCATCAGTGCTTCTCTGTTACTCATATGATACCTGGCTTACAACCACCACAGCAATCTGAACTGAGTCAGGTTTAAATAAATACAACATTAACCATATCCTAACATCACTATAACAGAGAGAGAGAGAGAGAAAGAGAGAGGGGGGGGGGGACTGTCCTGTGATTGGCTGTCTACCTTTGCGGGGGGTCGTGTCTCTGTCCTGTACAGAAGAATTTTACTGAAGCTTCCTCCTGGACGTGTGTACATACTGCCTCCATCTCAAATGACAGGGGTCAATAAATCAAAGGTTTTTAAACAGCAGTGGGCAGAGATGCCAACAAACTACAAGTTCAAGTTCAAGTTATTTATTTCTGCTGCGCTTTTTACAACAGTACATTGTCACAAAGCAGCTTTACAGAATGAAAAGCCTTTAAACCCCCAAAGAGCAAGCCGAAGCGACAGTGGCAAGAAAAAACTCCCTTTTATGTTGTTATTCAAGGAAGAAACCTTGGGAGGACCAAGACTCAGTGGGGGACTCATCCTCCTTGAGCGGCCAGGCAGCAACAACAATGTATACTACAAATATATTCAGATATTTAAAGTAGTATTAAAATGTAGAAAGTATACATTATGCAGTTTTACACAGAACACATAACTCCCAATAGAAAAAAACCTACAGGGAGGGAGCTTCATTCCTGAAATCTGATAACAGAAGATTTTTTCAGAGCGTGTTCAGCGTGTTCTCTGACCATTTGCTGGGTTGAGGCGACGGTGAGGATCTTGTGGATAAAACATTGGTTTGGATGCCTGTTATCTGGCTGAGGAAGGATGAATGTAACCTGATTGAGGGCGACATGTAGGTTCATGAAAAGCCTCAGCACAAAGGCCTTGATGTGATCGCAGTATGTGCAGCGCTGCACATCTGACATTAATCTCCAATTTACTAGCGTTGAAGCTAATCACACAAACGGCTTGCACTTTGATTGGCTCATGGTGTCATTAGAATTTGCAGGGAAGAGTTGAGCTCAGTTCCTTAAGCTATAGAGGAACAGCAGCAGAACAGTTCTGAATGAATAATCTGAACCATGTCAGAACAATGGTGGTCCTCCAACCCAGAACCTGGTATATACATATATAAAAAACACATCACCAGTACCACCACCAATAACAACCACCACAACACCGCCTTCCTGATGAGGAAGATGATGGTGGTGATAATTTTGTGATGAAGCTGATGATAAGGCTGGTTGTGGAAGATGATGGTGGTAATGAGTGAGGCGTTTTTGATGCTCCGTCAGAAGGATCTGCTAACTTGCTAAGTGATGAGTACAGTCATCACTGTTCCTGTTCCTCGACCACCTCCATCTTGAAAAAGCCTGCAGGTCACTGAGCTGCAAACAGCAAGTATTTCAGACCTTCACCTGTCTCCCAGGAAAAAGTAGCCTTAGGCATGATGGGAAATTGAGTTTCCAGAGTGATGAAGATGTCACAAAGGTTCATAAATTTCCAGATCGGCATTTAAATGTTCTTCCTGTCTTCAGTTTCTAGTTATTTTTAATGTCCTGCCGCAGTGATGGATTCTTCCCCTTCCCCCAGTGTGAGGTGATGAATCACATTGAACAATAAACTGATATATAAAGTGATGCTAAAAGAAAAACAGAACCAACATTGCATTCAGCTGCTTAGGGGTTTGCAAAGGTTAGAATTTAAAATTAACTCTTATAAAAATAAAAAGTGATGTCATAACATGCACAAGACTCAAACTTCTGAGAGTTGAATAGGGGGATGTACAGTACGTGGACTTCACTGCCCTGGAACACTAAATCACAGAAACTAGCTTAAAGAAGTTGAACCGTGCTTATGATTAAAAATGTTTTTATGATGGTGCAGTGGTTTGCATGTTCACCTCGCTGAAAGAAGGTTCTTTGATTTTTGAGTAGCAGGGACAAGATTTTTCATGTGTGGAATTTGCATGTTCTCCTTTTTTCATGCATTTCCTCAAACAGTCTAAAACTGCTAGTAATTAAATGAGTGATATAAAAGGTCTGTAGATTTATAGCCATATCAAAAAAAGAAAGAAAGAATGGAGAACATCGTTTGTGCAGCGTCTGAAACTCCTTAAATGTAAAAATGTTTTTAAGAAAAACGGAGAAACCGTGTCAGCAGAACCTCAGCAGAAGATATGGCTTTAGGAATTTTATAATGTTGGCCGAAGGGACCCAGCCTCCACCCCTTCAGTGCCGTGGTGACCGTTTCCACTTTACTCTTTAGTTTATAGTTGTTATATATTTCTGGTTTAGTTGCATTTTGTCTGAAAGAACTTCTAAGAATGTTTTGTCAGATGACTGACATTTAACTCCTTAAGACCTTGAGCATTACAGCAACTGTGGTTGCAAACTTCCAAAGCTCTGTGACCTGAAGCAAATGCTTATTTAAGATTTACAAACTACTCTCACATAACGTCGTGCTGTACCTCCCCAAGTTTGTCCATCATAAATCAAAGAGTCATCAGGAAACAACACGAAGGGAAGAAGACACATACAAATTGTTCTGAAACAGAAGGCAGCAGCTTTTCTTTTGTGATTGTACAGATGGAAATGAAACCACGTATGCATCACAGCCAGTTGAACATCCTCACTTCCCAGTTTCAGTTCTTATTCCAGTCTCATTGAAACAAGCTAAGAACAAGAGGATGCAGCTGTTCAATAACGCTGTCCTTCCTTCATGTCCGTGTGAAAATGAATAAATAACATCAGAATAATAATGCTGTCACTTTATTTAGATCCAGTTTTTATTCTGTTATGCATTAATAAAGTCATACTAATGCAGTAGAATAGATCACGCAAAACAACTCAGACCACACACATCCATAAGCAAAAAGAGGTAGGGATTTAAAACCAGACTGTATAATGATCAGGTTCAAATCATACTGCAGTTTAAATGGTTGATCCTGAACTTCTGACCATGTTGTTCTCTCATATGTAAGTAGCTTTTAATAAAAGTCTACTGATTAGTGTCTGCTAAATGTGAGCAACTTCTAGAACCACTGGAGGAGAACCAGTGTAATGAGACACAACCCTAACGTCAGACAGCAGGATAACAGGGTACAAAAAACCAAATGAGTAATTGTAGCACCACGGGTACAAAGTACGGCCAGCTTACCGTCACAGCAGGAAGGTCTTTTCTGTGTGAGTTTTGTACGTTGACATGTCTCTATATGGAGATAAATTATCAATCAGAATGAATGAATGATGTACAGTGTGCAAAGTAGTGAACTGTATACATGTAAGTGTTAGCAGTGTCAAAAGTAAAGTTCATTACAAAATGTAATTAATTACAAAACTCTAGACGATCAGACTCATCACAGTATCTGAGTGAACTCATTCTGTTGTATAACTCACACCTGAACTACAAGAGGTCCGGGTGACTTTTAGTCAGACAAGGATTAAATAATGTTCACCCCTTCATTGAGCTCACCATTAATAGAGAGTGTAATGCTGACAGTAGGGGGAGCCCTCTGGACTAGGTAACCTGCATTCTCTGTGCGTTAGAGTTCTGCTCTAGTCAAAAATCAAACTGTCTACTACTTAATTACTGTGCTTAATTAATCTGCATGGAACTTTTTCTTTGAGGTATAATCAGATTCTCATCGGAAGCAGATGTAACATCTGATCACTTCTGATTTATAGTGCAACATTCTTGTGATTAATGAAAGTTTAATGGAATTTGGGGCGTCTGGTAAAAAACAACCAATAATTTTGTTATGGCTTCAGTGTCAGTGAGTGCAATCTGTACAACACTGCTCAAGGAGGATGTTCTCTCACTGGTCATCAGAAGCTTGCATTCTACAAACCAAATCCTTTCCACGTCACAACGGCTTGCCATGTGGCAGTTCAGGCTTAGAACATTATCAGGGACAATATAATGTTGTAAACTGATCTGAAGCTGAACTTGACTCTCTGTTTGTATGTAGTAATATATTTAATCTAATTTTTAATGTCAATCTAACAGTTGGACTACATATTTTGTACTATTGTTTTTCTTAAAGGAACTGGACACATTATAAAGTGTCTTGCATTGAAAAACCTGTAGGCTGAATAAAACCTAAAGTCAAAGGTCTCCCCGAAAACTTCGAAGTTGGCTGAATGTCTTCAGGGAGTTTGCTACTGAGGAGTGTTTAAATGCTGAGACCTTAAATGTGTGACCTCTATAGCTGTAGCCAACAGTAAGTGAAGCACTCATGCGTATTAATAGGCAAAGTAATGCATGAACACTGCTCCATCTCTGAGAGCCTCCCTCCTTTATCATTTGGGACCATGAATCAGCACGGGGAGCTAAAATAGACAACTAGGTCGCTGCAAATTTGCTTCTATTCATCAGCCCACTGCTGGCTATGGGTAGGCGAGCAAGACGGGAAAGGAAGAACATGCAGCGTGCATCATCTGTGAGCGATGCTGCCCCACTTTCACAAAGATGGATGAAAATATCACAGTGAACCATATAACAGTTCCATACAGAAAACCCTGCAGCTCTGTGTTTACTTTCAAAAAACTCAAAAGTCCATCATTTGTCCACAATAAACTCATACGACTGTGTCCTATTATAAGAATTGGCTGTGAGGATGGACTGCAGAGAACTAAAAGATCCCCAAAACGCAAACTGAAGCAATAGTGGTGAGAAAGAGTTGTTTTTTTTATGGATGAAACCTTGGGAGAACCTGATGTGTGTTTGTAACAATAATGGACTATTTTTTATGTTCTGATTTATTCATGAAAATAACTTTAGGAAAGTTGAGGACATGTTTCCATGACGAGTGCTCACATAAAAATCCTAGAGTTGAGAATAAATTAAATCTATACATGAACACAGCAAGTGTACTTTGCTAATTAGATTTAAAGTCAGATCTCTTGCTTCACACTTAAGCAGAGTAAATCCTCTAAACGCCAGATTCTCAGAAGAGCTGTGCTTCTTTCTAACCACTCATTAATCCAATCGGCTGTAAAGTCGTCATTCTTTGTGAGCCTTTCTTTATTCTTGAACTTAAAATTCACCAAAATGTAGATCAATTACAAATAACCACAAAATACTCAAGAAGAGATTTATGAAGAACAAAGCTGAACCACAGTGGACAAGTTCCTTCCACCCGAGTGGATCAGATCCCCTGATACGGAGCCCATGTATCCCCCCGAGGCACCGACCCATATGCGCCCTGGTGAATCCACCATAAGCACAAACAGCTCCTATATATAACCCCGCCTTGTGTGGGACCCCACAATTAGTCCACCTCATCAGCACTGTTCTGGTTTTAATTGGTTCAACTCTTTAAAACACAATAAATCAATATTTGTTTCATTTAAACCAAATAACTGAATCATGAAATAAAACTCATGAAGCAACGCTGCACGCGGTGAAGCCATGACTTCAGTCAGAACTTTACTGACACAAACATCCTCTCTGGGTTTCTGGGTTGCTTCTAGCTTTGTGCTGCACATGGACATGAAACTGAAGGCTAAAGAGCTGCTCACTGGAGAGATGAATTGGTAATAAGAACATGTTGAGGTTGAGAGAATCAAACTGTGAAACACGATGGCGGCCGCGAGACAGGGCTCCAAACAAAACACCAACCAAGAGATTTATTGATCTTATGTGCAGAACCTGCCTCAAGGTCCAGTTCTAAGGCCAGTGGTCCTCGGGGAACAGTTGATTACGGAGCTCTTGGGGTGGCGTGTGCTGCCTTAGACCTCAGAGTGTTTAGCAAAATTAAAAATGACCGTTCACCAAGAACAACTCAAACATAAGCTTCATAGTAACATCATTAAACTGACTGGTAACATCATGTAAACTCAGCATAAACCTGATCCACTGTCAGTCTGATCCACTCAACTCAACAGAAATCAGCTCTTTGTAAATATTTTTTGGAAAAGACAAATGTGAAATCTGTGAAGGAGCTTTGGGACTAAGGACTTTGGGCTAAATGTACATCCAAAAAATTATCTACTTAAGGGCCACTCACACCCCATGCCCCACACCCCGACTCACCACCCCATGTCAGTTCAGTGTGTATTATTTGTATAATTTCAGTTTTTTTAAACTTGCAGTGATTAGTTTCTGATAGCATGCTGCACTCAGTCCCAGGTCCCAATAACACAACACAAAGTCTTTTAAAATATGAGACAGTGTGTCACTGCTCTGAAAATTACTTTAGCACTTGGATTAAAGCCCAGCCTTCGCACTGATGGAAGGCACTCATACAGACTCCAAACAATTCTATTAACTTATGTAATCTTGCTAAAATACTCTTTAGTAACGAAGGTAAATCATGTCAGGACAAAAGATGTGGAAGAAGAGATTAATCTTTAGGGTTGTGTAACATTAACATTGATCCAGTCCTAAAGGGAACCCTGCCAACACCCCACCTCCTCAGCTTCCACATGTTACACGCTGCAGGGTGGCGCCATCAGCAGGAATCTATACATTCATTCATAAAACTTGGTATTCAGTGGAGACACCAGCTCAGAATCATTTCATCATTTCTCAGATTTAGATAGATATATATACATAAAGTATATACATTTAAAAGAAGAGAAGTTCCATCAACAACTTCTTTATTAAACTACATCTACTGACTTAAAGGTTAATGTTATCAATCATTTTATTAGTCACATCATTATTATAAAAGTAAATTAAGAACGTCTCACTGAGTCTCACTAACCTTAAACCACCAAAAATGATAATGACCTGTCCTAAAAGTTTTTTAAAAGCATTCATTCACTCATTCATGTTATTCTTCCTGATGGATGAAGCAGAAGAAAAGGAGTCGAGGCTGAATGTGTGGGATAAGTTCTGCACAATGGGGTTTGATTACGGCCGTTAGCCAGGATGAGGCTGGCGTAAGGAACTCAGACAGATATCAGACAGATGGCAGATTAAAGATAAACAACCAAATTTTACAAATTACATTAAAATGTTTGACTTTTTCATTTATTTATTCAGGAAAGTGTTCCATACTGTAGGTCTGTGAGGTAGAATAGAATATTGTTGAGTTGGGTTGAGTTTAGAACGTAAAATTCTAAATAAGGATTTGTATAAAAGCATCTGCAAAATGCCTCAATGTATCGGCGAATATGTGCAAGTGCTAATGCCTATCCCAGTGTTATCCCATTTGGTTGTAGTATCTATTTTAATTTAAATCTTAAATATCAACCATAACCGTATGCAAGTGTGCAACATGTCACTGTGTCATATTTAAATACAGAGATAAGTTTCTAAGTTTACATGGACTGCAAAAAGTACATCGGTACAATTGGTACCCTTGCATGGAGGTTACCTAAATTTAGCATGGGTCCTGGCTCAACTGGCAATGGAAATGAGAACATTTTATGTTCACTTAAAAAGTCTAGACAAGCAGCTCTAAGGAGCGAGTGGTACGTCACGTCACAGTGGTTGTCCTTCCTCTTCATAGCATCTGTTTATTCGAGTTGTCATGAATTATTTGTTTAATGAATGTAGAAATCCTGTACTGCACTCATGCCTTGCTGAGGGTCACTGTGAAGGCATACTTGTTCTGGGTCACCTCACTGTGGGGGTGTGGACATTTAGTTAAGTACTCAGCACTTGTTTCAACTATAAATAAAAAAAAAATACACAATAAAAGTGAAGGTCAGTAAGAATTACACCTTAATCAAAAAAGTTCATATACAGAGGGGTAATCCTGTAACCAAAGAGTTCTGTGAGGAATATTAGTGTATTTACCAAAACCAGCAGTTCAACTTCATTTATTCACATAGCGCTGTTTAAAATAATACAATAACGTACAAAGCAGCTTTACAGAGTTCTAAACCTGAACTCCCAAACAACAAGAACAAACCGAAGTGACTCCGATTCAGTGAAATCAATTCATTTTCATCTGAGAACAACAGAATGGTAATGCTGCTTGAACACTTAAAGAGGATGAGTCCCTCACTAAGCCTCGGTCCTCACAAGCTTTCTTCATTTTAAAGCTAAGAAAATACAAGGGAGGTTTTCCTTGCCACTGCCACTTCGGCTTGATCTTTGGGGTTCAGGCTTGGAACTCTGAAGCTGCTGAGACCATGATCTGTTATAAAAATAAACTTAAATTAAATGCACTGAGTGTGGGAACATTATTATTATTTTTAACATTTGAACTTTTCTTTTTGAACACTTATCTACTGCTCTTACTCTACTTTATAAATGGATTTGAAGATCGCAGTGATTTAACCAGCTTTTTCATTCTGATGGATTCATTAGGAATGTTCACTTCATTCGGTTTGATTGCTGATGTGTTGATTGAAGGATTGTTGGCTTATAGAACAAATAGAAAACATAACTGCATCTGTGTATATGAGCTCATTACATATGTGAGACTGTCTAATGAGCCATAAAGCAAATCTTGCTGAAGTATTCAGTCATGTCAGAGAGATGCTCATGCTCAACCCATCTGCTGAATCTCAGTGAATAGCACAGCTCTGTTTCAAAAACCAGGAAGCAAAGACAAGCTCACTTTTTTGGAGTTCAATTTCTATTACATAATTATATAAATCCACACTGAATAAAAACACCCAAGTTTGTGTAATTAGGACAAAACCTATACCTCACTTTAATGAGGACAAGAAGAGCCTTAAACAAAAAAGACTTTTAAAACCTGCATGTGCATCAGGAGCAAATGATTCTGGACATTGTTGTTAATCAGACATTGATTAATTAAGCAGTTGTAAGATGCATGTTTTCACACTGAACTGCACGACTATAAATAAAATGTGCAAATCAATGCTAATAACATCAGTCATGATTGATTACACATGAACCAGTTTATCAATACAAGTGTCTCTGCTGCTCGGAGCTCAAACATCAATAATATTGGAGATATTTAATCTGAAGTATGGATGTGAATTCTGGAAAGATTCTGAATCCTTTCGGCCTCTAAAAGATTTTATGACATGTTTCTGAAATGTTTTTGAAATAAGCATCTGAGTATGATGAGCAGGAAGGAAGGAGGACCATGGGTAAAGAGGGTAAATTTAAGAGTCTGCAACATTGACATTGTTAATATAGAATAGAACTAAATGACCGTTTGGTCTGCTGTTTTATTCTCATGTGATTGTAAGGATCACATTATTCAGATCTACTTTTTTCTATGATGCACAATTTTCACAAAGAAAGCACAGCCCCGGTGACGAGGAAGGAGGGGACTTTCATAGAAATCTAGGTGGAAACTAAACATTTGGAAAGTTCTGCCTAAATTAAATCTTCATTTTTGGTTGAAAAATGAAATCTTTTAAATAAATAGACTTCGGTCTCAAACCTTTTCTTACTCTGTTGCAGTAATAACACATGAGACACAGAGGGCCGTCATGTGGTGTTGCTTAAATGAGACATCCATTAAAATTTCTAATAAACCACTCATTGTAGTTCTAAATCACAGTTCACCTCGTTCCATGTCACCTGCACTGGTCCCAGGACAGCTGTAAAGATGGGGTTGTTGTGGTGGAATGATTAAATGTGGTATTGCACAGTTGATGGCACCATAAGCCCCGGCTGTCCTCTCTTACTGCACACTACATGCAGCATGAATGCAGAGTGCAGGAGGATTTCTAAAGCTTATGTGATTATTACAGTGGATCAGTTTACTCTTCCTGAAGGATAGAGAATGTAAAGCCTGTTAACAAACCCATATTTATTCTTCTCTATCTGAGCTGGCTCTAAGCCATTAGCCAGATCTGTGCCTGTTCTGATTAATGCTAATAGGTTGTATTCATTTCCAAATATAAATAATTTCATTTCATTCATGAATTATTTCACTTTGGTTTTGCATTGAAAAATCAAGCAGCATGTTTAATTATGCCATTATTAATCAGTGGATATCATTTTCAATCTGCTGTTCATTAAAATAACAACAGATATCCCACAGATCAGAGAAAGAACAGTTTCAAGAAATATACCTTCTTTAGTTTTCCTTTGTTCCATTTTAATTTGACCTAACCCCCACCCCCACCCCAAACCCCCACCCCGGGCGCTGGTGATCTCCTCACAGTACAATGATCACGCTACATCTTTCCTGAAACATCTCATGTTTTCATACCTTGTCTAAGGCATTGCATTATGGGATGCTTTTCTTCAGCAGAGATCCTTTTTCTTTCCCATTTTGTGTGAAACCTGTGAGCTGCTTAATAATGTGGACCATCCTTCTTAATTAGTTTTCTTTTAATTAGGCTCACCTGGAAAACTAATGATCCCAGGTGTCTGAGACTGATTTCAGAGATAGATCATAGTGACACAACACCTTTACATCTTTATGACACTTAAATCCAATTTGCATAATCATTTGGAATGATGTAGCTGCATTAGTGTTTTTATTTCTCATTTTTAGTGATGGGCGGCACGGTGGCTTAGTGGTTTAGCACGTTCGCCTCTCAGCGCTAGGGATTCCCGGTTCGAATCCCCATCTGGGTGGAGTTTCCATGTTCTCCCCGTGTCTGCGTGGGTTTCCTCCGGGTTCTCCGGTTTCCTCCCACAGTCCAAAAACATGGATCAAGTTAATTGAATTCTCAAAATTGCCCCATATAGTGTGTGTCTGTGTGAGTGAGTGTGTGCCCAGCGATGGATTGGTGCCCTGTCCTGGGTCTATCTGCCCAGCGCCCGAGACGTTCTCCCCTGGATGGGCATGGGGAACCCCACCGCGACCATAATAGAGGATAAAGCGGGAGATAATGAATAAATGAATGAATTTTTAGTGATGTGAGCATAAACATCTGCACTGCAGAACTGTTCTATTATACTAGTCTGACTCGCTGTGTCTGATTTCTGTGATCAGACATGATGTTCAACCTGCTGGAAACATCTCCTGCATCAATCTCTGGTGCATCCTCATCCGGGTCTCTCTGGATTACTGCGGCTCCCCGGGGGTTTGGCTCTCTAAGCCTCAGGCTAAAGTCCAAGATAGAATTTCAAATTTGTTCTCTCTGAATCTGGAAATCTTCAAACTGGTGCTGAGGACATGACGGCGCTGATTTCCTGTTCGTTATAAAACGCTTGATTCTACATACTCCAAATAAAGTTCAAACGTTTATATATATATATATATATATATATATATATATATATATATATATATATTTAAATAACCTGAACGTATACTGATAAATGCAAAATGGGTTTAGTAATAGATTGATTTCAGGAACATGACCGTGAGTTTCCATACTTCACAGATCTAATCCTGTATCTCAGTGAAGGTTGAAGGTTGAATGTTGTTTATATGTCCCGTGTGAGAATAAGAACCATCACAAAGATAAATTTGTGAGAAAAACTTTTCAGGAGTGTGCTGATCATTCTGGGATACGATATATCATTTATTAAAATATTCTGCTGTATCAGAGTTTCAAAACTCCATGAAGTCATTATTGTTCAAATTTTAATATGTTGGCTAGTTTTATTACAATCCTTGGGAAGTATTTCCAAGAAGTGTCAGTTTGTTCATATCTTTACAAAGATTAATAAGATTAAATAATGCCCAAGAGATGGAAGTGATTAGCACTGTAAAGTCCTTTAAAATTAATAGAGCAGCCAAATGAAACAGTTATTAACCTCAGTGATTGGCTCCAATCCTCCAGGGGGCGAGTGTTTGAGTATGTAAAAATATACAGCAAGAGAAAGGGTTTGTTGCTGTTGCTTCTATTCTTCTGAAATCAAATTAGGGTGTTAAATTCTATAGAAACCAGATGAGAAAGTAAAAGGTTCTCGTTGTTTCCTGTGGGAGCTCTAGTTTATAGAATTATCAAATTTTAACGTCCAAACTCACATCCTGAACCCTGTGCACTGCCTGCAGGCTCATCAGGGTCACCATCATTACTTATTCAGCTACACAGAAACGTGATCTATAGTGCAGGATGATAAAGCAGAGAAATCAAGCTCAGGTGCTGTGTGCAGGATAATGACTGAATGAATAAATAAAGGATCAGAGCAGATCACAGGTTCGATTAGTTTGATTAAAAAGAAAACAACTTCAGAAAGCATGTGTGTGGACTCTCTGTACGATACCAGAATGTTGGACAGCGCTGTAACAAACCAGCTGACTGGAACCAGTTATCGTGAACGGGTAATTACTGCGCTGCTAAGGTACTAGGAGCAGTTTCTCACCCAGACACAGGTGACCATGGAAACACGGAGGATTACTCCAGCTATGATGCACGATGAATATGTGAAACTGGAAAAGCTCTGCCACGGCAACTTCCTCAGTCTTCACACCCCGCAATGCAGAAGAAAATCCCCAAACCTGAGCCTCACAAGAACTAACCCCAGAAGTCCTGTTAATGAACCATCAGTCATCACTGAGCACCTTCACTTTAGAACCCAATCATGCAGAGACTCCCACTTCCTGCTGCAGCCCATAAGTTGCCAACTCTGTACACCATGGGGTTCTGGACCCAGGGGTCATGCTGAAGTCATTCAGAGGATGTTAACGTTTAAAACAGCAGGATAGATGAATTAAAGCTGTGTGATGGGTTTTGTCTTTTTTATTTAGGCAGAGATGAATGTGGCCTAAACACACACACAACCTTTCACCAAGTCTACCATCAGATGCTCTTTTATTATAATTGCTCTCATTCTCTTAATTGAGGTTTGATAATTATTCAGCCTGCACTGAATAAAACAGGAACACTTTAAAGTCTGAAGTGGGTAGCTTACAGACAGGCAGCTTTAATACTCGATTTTCAGCTTTGAATGTGAGTGTTGGTTTTAAGAGGACGGGATGGAAAACTAAAAGAAGGTCAGTGAAATTGGAACCCCAGTGAGATGTCAATAAACTGCTTAAGAAAAAGATTCCCAGAATACCTCCTGTGCTTTAAACTGACTGCAGCTGCCAGTTCGGGTTTTCGCTCCGTCACAAAAACAAAGCAGTTACACAAACAATGACAGAGATACACATTCATTCATTCATTCATTCATTCATTCATTCAGTAAATGATTTCTGATTTTTAGAGTAGGCAGGTATCACCTGCTCACACATTCACACTGAAAACAGTGAGGCAATCAGGTGGTGTGTGTGTGTGTGTGTGTGTGTGTGTGTGTGAACAGAGGCAGGGATGATCTCAAAATCCTGAATGCTGTTTTGGTGGCAGTGTAATCAGAAACAGCGTTTACGTGTCTGACATCATCGATCCACCTTCATCTAAAGTTTCACCTTCGGCACGTTCTAAGGTTCTGCTGAATAACTGAACTGAATAATTCCATCAACAGACTATTTCTTTCCTTTTCTTCTAAACCAAACTAAATCTGATGACTGCAGTGCAGTTACAGTGGCTACAGTTAAGATCAGCAGCTTACACTTCAAACACAGGACGCTTTAACGGAAAGGGTTAATAATCCGAATACCAATGAGCCGTTTAAGACCTTTGCCTTTGATTTCATTACATTTTTTATCTTCTATGCCATTTGTTTTCTTTGGTAGATACCTCATCACCACCACCTCCAAACTTCCAAAAATAAAACCATTACATTCTCTCAGACTCAGATGCTCTGTGGGAGAAGCTCAGGTTTCTTAAAGGTTTAGAAACCATCTGCACAGATGCCTTATTCTGCATGGCTTTGTAAACAGGAAGCTGAATGGTTACATGTTCCCACTCTCCCCACCAAGTCCAAGCACTTCATCAGACTCACTAATTAGTGGTTAGCTTGTTTCGTTTACATAGATTAAGCTTTTTCATGAAGGAGGTCTGTGGAGTCACCACATTGAAAGCATGTTAATGAGGGAGAGAGCGACGAGGCCGTGTGTATTAGTCCTGGCTCTAATTGACCGTTACATTAGTGGTGTTGCTTCCAGACACCTTTGTTCACAAATTAGCATTAGAAAGTCTTCACTGAGCCACAGGCCTCTGGAAAAATCTACATTCCTTTAAATTTCATGCATCACTCCAGAAATATGATAATCAATGAACAATAGTGCTTTTTAGAGTGTGTGAACAGGTATAACTGTGCACACACACACACATGACCAACACTAGCTTCAGATTTGCAGATGACATGATGGTGATTGGATTTCAGGAGGTGATGAAACAGAATACAGGGATGAAGTCCACACGCTGGCTGAGTGCTACTCAGAGAAGATTCTGAGCGTGAACCCCTCACAGGTGAAAGTAGGTTTTAAATCCAAACCCGCTTTACATCAACAGAGAATCTGCTTTCAAATGTCCAACAGCCACACCGCCACCCAACAGCCACACCGCCACCCAACAGCCACACCGCCACCCAACAGCCACACCG
>JAFMOD010000010.1:23506-36882 GCA_019802435.1 Corydoras maculifer | reverse complement strand
GGAGGTGATGAAACAGAATACAGGGATGAAGTCCACACGCTGGCTGAGTGCTACTCAGAGAAGATTCTGAGCGTGAACCCCTCACAGGTGAAAGTAGGTTTTAAATCCAAACCCGCTTTACATCAACAGAGAATCTGCTTTCAAATGTCCAACAGCCACACCGCCACCCAACAGCCACACCGCCACCCAACAGCCACACCGCCACCCAACAGCCACACCGCCACCCAACAGCCACACCGTCACCCAACAGCCACACCNCCCCCCCCCCCCCCCCCCACCGCCAACAATAACAAGACAGATTAGACCCGAGTCATATGACCTGAAACGAGTTAAACATCAGAAGAAACTAAAATCCCAATGTTCTGCTAAAACACAACCTTCTAATAAACTCCTGCTCAAAGTCGCTGGATGTTTAAACCAATCACTCAGAGTCTGCAATTTCACATGTGCATCTGTGTGTTTTCTTGTTTTGATATGAGAATTGAAAAAGAATTAAATGCCTCGGAAGAAATGAACAATCAGCGCTGAGGCTGAATGAAGCGGAATTGTTTTGACTTTCTACGTCGTTCATCTGGAGCTTCATGCCGTGAATATTAAGCAGGATTTATTCTTAAAAAAGCCCTCACAACTTAAACGTTTCACCCAAAATCAATCAGATTTGACTGAATGACTCCTATAGAGCATCAGAGGCAGGTTTACAGATTAGAACTCCGATCATGTAATCTTTCATTTTATTCAGCCGTTCGTGTTAAAGTTTTAAATGTGCCTTAAAAATGTTAAATGTTTTAATGTAATGTTTTCACTATGAGCTGCGAGTTACAGTTCAGTGAACTGAATTTAAGGAACTGTACATTAGAGTGATCATCAGGAGTGATGGCTCAGGCTCGTGGGGTTGGTTTGAAAAAAAGAAACCAGATGTTTAATGAGGACAGATATTTGCAGCAGAAGCCGCCGAAAGTCATTTTATAATAATAAAATATTGGAAAACCCTTTGATAAAGTCATATGCATCATGTCGGCTTTAATCATTATGACTAACTCTCATATTAAATTAAATGACTGCTGTTAGATGATAGTAATAAAAAGAAAAAAAAAGAAAATGTTATGAGCTGCAACTTTGATTCTTGCTGCAAAAACTGTCGCAAAAATGATGTTTTTTTTTTTTTTAAAGGGAATTTGGATTTCATTCTGCAACCAGCACAGAAACTGAAACTGAACAACTGATTAAGCAACAAATAAACGTGGTTTATGAGTCGTTAGGTAATTATTAATGTGCTGAATGTTTAGTCATTAAAGTATTAGGGTATCAGCACACACACACACACACACACACACACACACACACACACTCACTCACTTAGACTGTAGGTTAAATCAGAGCAGAAGGTAATCCGCCTCCTGAGATCATCTGAATTACAGAAGAGGTGAGGACGCTAAACCTTTGATATTGATCCATCAAACACAACAGCACTGATATGTTTCAGATCTGATACCAAGGAACCTTCCAGTGTTTGAAGATGTCACTTTTTAGGTGTTTTTCTTTTCTTGAAACATGAGAATGTTTTGGATATTTCCTGCTCATCTTCCTTCATAATGCATTCAATTAAACGTATTTGTTTCCGGTTTTTCTTCCTTGCTTTCTGTCTATTTCTGTTTCTTTTCCTTATAAATGCTTCTGATCCCCCCCCCCCCATGTTTTAGGTGTTCTGCTTAGCAGAAATAAAGAATAACCTGCTTTTGACAGGCTGCGCTGGGGAACAAATGAAGAATTTGAACTGTAGTGAATGGATTATAATTTGTAGATCATATTTCATGTTGGCATTGTTGAAACTTAAGGACATGAAAGAGACGATTCTCTCGGTGGGATGCAGTTTGAGTTTAGACAGGAAGAGCTCAGAGGTGACACCCAGAAGCAATTCCATCTCTTTGTAAGCAGCAGAGTGGAGTATGATTGGTGGGGTGGGGTACACGGTGGCAGTAAAACGTGCAAGTGACAGGGTGTTATCAATCCGCCGGCGATGAGTCACGGCTCTGCAGACATGTGATTCGGGGGGGTGGGGGGGCGTCCTTTGTCTTCCTTCAAGATGACATATCTGATGCAGCTGAAATAAAGGCTGGAGGTAAAAGAGGTTTCTGGGTGTGGCATCTCTGCATCTTCAAGAACACAAGCTTAAAGCACATGTATCACCCAAAATCCCACTTCATCCATACAGCCACTGTCCCAGAATCTGCACCACCACGTGCTATTTATAACACCGACTCAAAAATACACATTACTGCATCCTGCAACCTTCAAAAAAAAAGCCTACAAAAGCCATGAGTATGACGTCTGGAAAACATTTCCCAGAATAAGAGAGAAAGAATTAAACATTTGTCTTTTAAGTTAAAGATTGGTTTCTAACTTCAGTATCTACCTGATGTTCTCAAATGTGGTGCAGTTCCTAAACAGTGGACCTGCTGTGACATTGGTGCTTCTTTATCACCACTGAAGCTCAGAAGGATCAAGACTTCACCATCTGATCTGTATCCACTGTATCTGATAGTGAACCGCCTGCAGGAGGACGAGGCCTTACTGAGTTCTGATCATCTCATTAAGAAAGAAGACGTTCCACATCCTTCTCCAGATCTTTTTTAAACTGTGTGCACGGATTCTGTTTAATGAGATCTTTCAGACAGATTTGTGGTTAAGATTTGTGGAAAACCACAGGGTTAAGGGCTGAGCCACAGAAACGTTCAGTACGAATCTCTACAGAACAGTACGATTGTTTTATTGATTATTAATCACAAATAGATTCAATGGAGATAAAAGAAGCTGCTTTCCAGAAATTTAGAAATGAAAAAAAAACATTTCAAAGAGTTCAAATATAGAGAAATATATGGAATGGAAGAACAATGAACCTACGACGACATGCCATTTTAAAAGCTCTGTACAAATTCAACTACATTTCATTGGTCCCATCATAAATGTATAAGTTGTTAAATCAAATGAGAAAACATCTAGCAGACTTGAAAGAACATGCCAAACTCAATACTCATTGCTCCCGTCATGGTGGGTGCAGGATGAAGTGAATGAGGAGTGTGTTGAGAATGATTTACTTTGTCTCTGGCTGACCAGCTGTCTCGTCTTACCTCATTTTCTCTTGCAATACTTTTCTCATCTCATGCAATCCATCATTCGCAGACAATCGTTTGGATGGAAGCATAAATCAGACGGAGTCCTCCCTGGCATGACTTCTCAGTCGAGATGAATAGCTACTTGGGTGGCTGGTGGAGGGGGAGATGGCAAACCTTTGAAGTTGCAGTAATTCCATATGAGAAGTAAAGCAGGAATTACAGGAATTCCAGCCGCTGTGGTGCTTTCACACAGAAAGAGCATCCGAGCTTTCAGGTGGTACAGACAGAGCGGCCTGCACCGCCTGGAGAAGAGCGGACCAGAGAAAGCCCAGCATGGTGTCCCTCTCACCTGAAGCCACTTGTACCTGAATTACCACGTCTGAATGCCTCTGTCACCCCCTGCAGGTCGGGTTCTGCTGACGGTGGAACACAATAAACAGTGTTTTGGGTAACTGTATACTTGCACCGTTGTATGTAATGTAATCTTATGTAATGTTGTTAACACAGTTGGAGGAAGGCCCTTTTCTGTGATATAAATCATTTAATAAACTTAATTTCAGGATCCTTTTGTCCCATTTCCTGTGATCATCAGTTCTGATCCATAAGTCATGTGAAGATCAATCATTAGTCGCGTCCCGACAAGGTGGTGGAGCATGTTCTAATAATTTTAGCAACAATTCCAAATCTAAAGATCTGATGCTCATATGGAAAGCTTACTCATGTTAAGTTACCTCTTTTTCTCAAGAAATAATTACAGTAAAATAAGCAAATGTGTATATTTTATTTTGGAGTGGTCTGAGACCCAGCCAAGCTAAAATCATTTATTCCTTCACGTTCTTATTTTATTCCATCAGGTACAGATTAAAGCAGCGTGTGTCCTGTCACTCACTCATTTTACATTTACCCTTCATCATCCTGATGGCAGAAGGAAGCTCAAAACATTATAAACATTTTCTACACCAAAGGGACCGGTCCTCATAAACAGGTCAGTGGCCAAGGTCCGTGCCGGTCACTGTTCAGTACTGCCAAAAATCACAGGATTAGAGACTGTAATGAAAACATAAGGGTTAGTGATCAGCATCTGCATCACATGGTCTCCTGATAAACCTGTAATTTGTACAGATATGTGGATTGATGAGCTTTATTTTATTTGATAGTTCAAATGACACAGTCGATGAATAAGATCCTTTAATGCTTCTACATTCTCGTTGATATAATGTCCTTCCTCTTACATGAGGCACTTTGAAAACATATTAAACTCTCTGAGTGAACTCTATTATTGAGTTGTTGCAAGGCCATCAGCCGTTCAACAATACAACACAAAGCTCTTGTGACTGACACACACACACACACACACACACACACACACACACCAGATGACCTTTAAAAATTAAATTGCTTCACACTCACTGTAAGACCTCTGGTCATTTCACTGTCTTTTTCCATCTAGAATACTTTCACTCAAAAATGCTAGAGTAAAAACCAGAGTCCACCAACAAGCGTATTGTATCGTACCATCAGGAAAACTCAGCACCGGGTCCAAACAGCGGCGGTGATGGGTTCATATCAGGAGAGATGATGAAACCTGGAGACTGATGAATAATTAGAGTAGTGTTAATTCTCAAGAGAGAATAAAATTAACATTATTATTCATTAAGATTTAAATGTGTGTAAATAAAAAGACACTTAAAAAAGATGAATGCTAGATTTTCAACATGTTTACGTATTAACACGGTTTTATTCATGCAATTGGAATTAATTACAGACTATTCTCTTAACCTTCCATTTAATTATTTAGTTTTTTTTTATGGGCATCGTGGTGATCGTTTATTAAGCACATCATCAGCCGTTTCCACTGAAGCTAGATTACAATTATAAATATATACATACCAATCAGCTGTGTTCAGGTGACCGAGGTAACGTCCAGGGAGTGGACGTGTTACAGCTGCAGAAGAACATAGAGAAAGAAGCATCATCACAACCCTCTGCAATCATCCAGCTCCCACCCGATGCCCTCGCAAAAACATAAAGGCATCACACTGAAAGGCAGCAGAGCCTCCGGCAGGTGCAATGAACCCCCCTCCCCAACATCACCCCACCCTGCCTCAGAGTTTACGCCAATAAAATAGATCTGTTGAGCTTATTAACCTCGAGCAGTTTAACAGTGAAACAGCCCACTTTATTATAAAGGTATCCAATACACAAAAAACCCTTTACATATAAATGTTCTGGTGTCAGGTTAGTCTGCTGCCCCCTGCTGCTAGCTAAGATTCTTCAAATCCTGATGAGAGGGGACATGATTATTGCTTTGGAGATGATTCATAGTTCATCTGCGGTTAAATGATTTCTGCAGTCTGATGGAATGGTGGCTCTATTTTTAAGTGCGTGTGTGTGTGTGTGTGTGTGTGAGTGAGTGTGTGTGGTTGAGGTGGGAGGCTGGTTTCATAGGTCATGCAGCATAGACCAACGTCTGCAAGCAAATGAAAGGAGAGGGGAAAGTAAAGGCAATACATGCAATTTTCCAGCAGCTTAATAGCAGGGTGTTTGCGTCTGTATTTGTGTGTTCACTCTGCTGTAGTGCTGCCTTCACTCTCTTGTTTTTGTTCACTGATTGGCCTTTTTATAAATTCAGACTGCAGCGAAAGCCCCACTGCTATCAAAGAATCTGCATTTAATGATGCTTCCCATCTGAGTACAGAAGATCCATCAGCACCAAGCCAGTTTAAAACCTGCAAGACTAAAGTCCACATTAGTGAAGTTTACAGCGGTCTAATGATCCTGGAGCACAGAAAACGCCATGTAGCTCCGCCAGTGTGCAGGGCTACAATAAAGCAGATTTATTTGTGGATCCTGCAGTCTGGTATTAACGTTCTAAAGTCCAGAAGTAAAAAAAAAAAAAAAAAAAAAACTTAATCTCAGAAAATGATGAAGACAGGAAGTCTAAATCTGAATGTGTCTTACGCACGTTTCATTCACCCACTCGTATGTTTGAGAGATCAAAGGAATCCAGAAACATCCCACAGAAGAGAGAGAACCCACATGAACTGCTGAACCACCATAGATCAGGTTCATAAAGAGCACCACAGGCTGCCAGCCCACCACAAGGCAGTGATGACGGGAACGAGCTCTTATTGACGGACTCATTTAGAACGGGAACCACAGTGATGGATTTCACCAACTGCACCACCTGGAGGAGGAAGGTGATGGTCCGAGGCGGTTTTGCTGGATCTACAGCTGATAACCCTGATGTTAATAAGACGTCTCTCCCACTGCCTTTTAAAGCTCCATGTTGCACCCAACACACTCTTGATGTGACAGAGACTAAATAAAGACAGATTACATTAAAAGAATTCAAGGTTTCATTGAAGGACAGTACGACTGAGTACAAAGTCTTTAACCTCCAAACCTAAAAATCCAATCTCAGTCATTACACGTTCAAAGCCGACATCATGTCATTAAAGCCAGACCCTCCAACTCTGTTCAAACATGTCCTCACAAACATTATAAACCTTTAATGAATGTGACAGTCACCTTTTAAAATCCAATATATCCCTAAACATCAGTAATGTATCTGTATTGAATCTGTATATTATTGATTATTAATATATAATAATAATAATATAATATATAACATATATATTATTATGGTTGTTATCTGGTTATGCTGCCCTTCCTCTACAGGTGGACTGACATCGATCAGCTGACCCACAGGACGATGCGGACATGGCGGCGCGTTAGGGTTCTTCTGTGCGAAGGGCACAGAAGGGATTAGAAGCATGTTCTTCCCACGCTGAAATAGCAGCCCATATTCAGGAAGTAAAAATATCAAAGGGTGATGAGAGGTGAGAGAAGAAGCTGAGGATCAGTGTAAAATAATGAAGCTCTGATATTACGTGTCTGAAAACCATCAGCGCTGACCTCAGACCTTACGCTTGATTCTACACTGAGGTTAAAGAAACAGCGAGGAGGTCGCTCATGTCAGCGCTCCTCTTATTAACCCGTCTCATCATGTCCTTAATGAAATCTCCTCCTCTGCACCCTGCACCCCACCTCCACCACTCCACCAACCAGAAGCCCCACGTTGTCATGGAGACATGGAGGATGACGAAAGAGGCGGTGAAACTATTTTAGTTTTTTATATAAGTACTTCTCATTTCTCCTGCACTTCCATCATCTCAATGAAGAGTTTTATTTAGAACTGAAGATCACCATCACTTCATTCCAAAGAAAAGAAAACGATTCTCATTAACGATGTCATTATTTCTGTTATTATGATAACGATGGGATGAAGCGGGATGCCAAACAGCGGTTTGTGCTGTCACCTCACAAGAAACAAGCTTCTGGCTTCTAAGGAGGCTTCTCAAGGTTCTCCTGTGTTCAGAAGGCTTTCTAAAAACTTGTAGAATATGAAGTTCTCCTGAGTGCAAAAGTGTGTGTGAGTGTGTGTGTGTGTGTGTGAGTGTGTAAATGAGTGTTTTCTGATGGTCCATCATGTTCAGAGGTTCAGAGGGGTCCGGTGTTTAGAACGTTTCTCTCAGCACAGGTTTGTGTCACTGCACACTGAACACCAGCTGATATCTGCACAGCCGTGTTCATCAACATCAGATTAATACACAAATATTAAAGAGAAAGAATTAATGAGTGCATTAATAAGGCGGTCCCCAGACGCCTCGCTGCGACTAAAAGCTTCACGATCAGAGCCGAGCCGGCGCTCATCTGCTGCTCAAATCGCAAATTTTGTCTCTCCCAAGTCTTTCCATCATCATTAGTCCAGCCGTGCGAATGCCCACATCTCCCCATTTTCTCATTAGGCCTCGTTAAAGGCATCACGCAGCCGAGTCCAGCGGCTCGGAAATGCCCCGCGTTATTTTAGCATTCACACATGAGACGGACCGAATCTGAAACCTCATGACACTTCAGCTGCATCATCACTCCGTCTTTGAGATGAACATCGTTCTCTGTGTGAAAGAGATTACAGATTACAGAGCAGTGGTTCACACCGAGCTCCGCCCCCTGACCGAGCCAGGGAGAAAGAAACGGTGATTCAGGTGAGAACGTGAAAACAACACTCAGACCAAAAGGTCGTACTGGATTTTAGTTTCCAATAATGTGGCGGAATTAAGGGGTGACCTTGAGGTACCAGTCATTTCCTGTTTAAGCTCTGTGATGGAGCTCCACTCAGGAAACCATCTGCAGCTCAAACTACTGGCTTCTAAACACACGGACCTCACGACATCGGAGGCCACGCCCTCATAACCACGCGCACCGGACGCACTTTAAATCCAACTGAAGCTTCAGGTTAGTTCTGATTCAAAGATATTTTCAGGTCACTCTGTAACTCAAGCCACCGATGTTTGAGTTTGTTTGAGTTTGCTGTTGACTCCGGGGAGGCCGGGCTCATGGATTAGAACCTGGACACTGGCTTTATAATATTGCACTTCAGACATGACATCAAACATGATCCACTGATTCAACGAACTGCGGCGTTTTAATGAGTAAACAATGAGATGTTGGGTGGTTGATCAGACTCCACACGGTGTGTGTGCAGGACACAGGTCAGCGCTCAGCAGAAGGATCATGTTCAGGTGTAAATGCGAGCACAGCAACAGGAATTAAAGCAAAGTGACGATGTTCAGAGATAATTCTGGTGAGTTTGGGATTGCACTCGCAGCTGTGAGAGGACGCTGACGCTCATGCTGCACTTGCTCTGTAATCTGTAAGCACACAGCGCAGCGCAGCGCAGCACAGCGCAGCGCAGCGCTAACGTTCCATTTCATTTACAGGCTGCACGGGAAAAACTCCAGATCCCTTCAGAGTGGGAGAGCAAAATGTGTGGGTCAGCATTTTTAAAATAGACCTTACAGAATCAGCTCTCAAAGCTCAGTGCATCTCATCAGCCTGCAACGTTTTCTTTAAAACTCAGCCCTCTACTCTTCTTTAAGGTTCTCTCTTCATTTTCACTGAACCAAAAGTAAGAGACCACCACACTGAACGTGACGCAGCAGCAGTGCTGCTAACTGAACCTCAAGGAACTGAACAGTCCAAACCACTTACGCTCTCCTAACTTATAACTCTACCTCATTAAGACTTTGTTCCAATGAGAAATAATCTGGCACTACACAGGAACCACACAGTTCCCACCAAGAAAAGTTCAGGAGTTCATTAAAACCTCAATCAGCTTCAGAGTTGATTTTCTGAATCTTCCAGTTCTCAGAAGCACTGATTTCACGTGGACTGTACGCAGAACTTCTTCGAGGCTCCGTCGCTCTCACGTCAGCTCTCGTACTCAGGGACAGCCATCACGAGGTCTTTGGGGAATGAGCAGCGCAGAAGTAGGCCAGTGTTTATCTAACTCAGGAGCTCGGAGACGGCAAACTCATTCAGCTCAAGGCATTATTCCCATTAGTTATGAGAACAGAACCCGTACATTCTTCTTTAGACTGTGGACAGTTACAGCAACTGGATCTGACGTCTGAGCCCGTTATTCTTTATCGATGCATCAGCAGGTCATGTCTGATATCCAGAGAGCTCACGCTCCTCCTGCTTTAATAACCTGGAACATACGTGAGGGATCATCTCACCCTGAGCGGCCCACGAGCCCCAAGTCTCCATTAAATCCCTCAGATGGAGTAAAAACACAATACATTATCATACAACAGATGCTTCACAAACAGAAGTCTGGAGTTCAGGAGGAACCAGCTCCACTGCACTAAAATCAAACCTGATCAAGAACCAATAACCAATAACGGGGTAACTAATAACGGGGTAACTAATAACGGGGTAACTAATAACGGGGTAACTAATAACGGGGTAACTAATAACGGGGTAACCAATTCCGTTTCCCTGCCATGACCCTGCTTCTGGAAAAGTGTTTGGAGTTGTTCCTTGAAGATGCTGAATGTCTCAGAATTACAACCAGAATATTCATGAACACTCAGCAAACACTTTATTACAGACCTCAGATCAGTCCAAAAGGCCTCGTTCAGCAGTTCATTCTGATGCTTTATTAATGAACTGTTTACATCTTTAACTGGAACATGCTCGGTGGAAGCGTTCTCAAAGCCCTCGTTCACACACAGCCCTGAACGGAGGTGTGCTGTTCAGCTATTTCAAACAGCTCGTTACATTAAAGCAGAAATCTTTCAATTAATCTCTGCAGAGCGATGTGTTCTGCCAGCTGACTCCTGCATGCAAATGTTTTTCAGCTCACTGACTTCACATCTGTGCGTTTGAGTGTGACCTGTTCGGCTCAGGTTCTGCGGTAATGTGGGTTTTCATCTCACTCTGCTTCATAAAGGTCTGGAAATGGAGCTTTTGGGGGAAATGGAGAGTCCCGTCAGCTGCCCCGGCCATCGGGTCACCCTCAGAGCGGGATTTCACTTTCATTAAAGCTACAATCACACTGATTTACTGTCTGAACTGAACACGGCACACGGTCCACTACATCCGAACCACTGACCGAGTGTGAGAGCATCGGACATCAGATCACTCACACTGATGAGTCCACATCTCATTCATTAGGTCATATATTGATTTGTAAATATTAAAATTGTATTTCACTGAATGAAGTAAGAATTCAGTCAGTGTTTCTTTAAGAAGCCTCCCATTCTGCACTAATTCTCCACCATGACCACGACCAAAGAGCTTTCTAAGGACACTCGGCACAATTCACCAATGATCTGATAATCCAGAGGAGTATCCCAAAGACACCGTCCCAACCATCAAGCATAGGGGTGGAAACATCTGCAAAGGGCACAGATCGACTTGAAGGGTGGATGGATGGATGGATGCATCACCAGATTTTGGCCAACAACACACGCCCATAACCTCCTTCTGATCAAATCACTGCAACTCTGAAAACAACACGACGGGTGATCACTGCACCGTCCCTCCGACTTCCAGAAATCTATTCTAGCTCGATTAGAAGTCATCTTCATCAGACGAACACTTCATCTCTAATATAACAGTGAAGAACTGCACATACTGCCCCCAATGGGTACTTCCTTCTAAATGTCCTTTTCATACGCCCTCCCTGTGCGCTCCTAGTGGTGGGAGAGGACACCCTACTTGTTTTAATAAAAGACCCGGCTCTGACTGAAACAGCAGAGACGCAGGAAGAAAACGCTGGAGCTTCAAACAGAAGCACCTCACGAGTGGAACTCATCAGCGAAGGTCAGTCAGAGGTGAAAAAAAAAGAAAGGTGGAGCAGAAAAGACTGAAGCATGTGAAGACATGAAACATCTAACGTGGCAGGAGGAGAACAACCACATCCAAAAATACAGGTGAGAGAGAGAGAGGGCAGCTGTGGAGGTTCTGACCTGTTCTCTCGGTCCCCATCATGATGAATACAGAGATTATTTCCTCTCTGATCTAGAACCGTGTCCTCACGTCAGCTCCTGCCCTCCAGCTGTGCATGTGTTGGTCTCTGAGCAGATGTGCGGTTGTTAACGCCTCGGTTAAACTGTGGTCACCGTCCATGGGACTGATGTAGGAGAACCGCAAGAATGAACACAAGTAAGGGCAGCGCAAAGTCAACACACTGACGGAAAGACATCTTTGATTTTCAAAACCCCAAGGGAGCCAGGAAACACAGCACCGCCCTGCTGGGTGGACTCAGAATTACAGCAACTCTGATGGAGGGGTTTATGAGAACCTGTTTTTGTTTTCCTAATTTATAAAATACTTCTGATTACTGCATAATCTGCATAACAAGGCCTCGGTCCTCACAAGGGTCCTTAAAGATCAATAACAGGAGGCAGTTTTTTCTTGCCACTGTCGCTTCGGCTGGCTCTTTGGAGAACAGGATTAGAAAACTGTAAAGCTGCTCTGAGGCAACACACCGTTATAATAAGATCTACATGAACGGAGATGTTCCGACAAAGACGCTGGAACCCAGAGCAGCAGATTGAAGGTTTGAGTTTCAAAAATCAATCAAATAAAAGAATTCAGACGCCGTGAGACGTTCTGCTTCAGTCCAGAACCCAGCTGATACTGACCCGTCAACACCGCACGTGAGGAACGTCCATCTGATGATCCAGACCAGGGTTATACTGAGGCTCATCTTCTTTCTGAAAGTGCGCACACACACACACACACACACACACACACACGTTTATCTCCATGGAGCTTTAAAACAGACACTTGGTTCTGTCCATCTGGTCGTCTGATTCAGAGTCTGATTATGAACCATTGGTTTCAGGTTTAAGGTGATGTTTGAAGTCTGTGGATGAAGATGTCAGAAGGTCCAGGTTCACGTTCTGATCCGGATCCTGTGCCACACTGCGGTGACAGTGAAGGAAATGTTCAGTATAAAGTTAACGCTCTCTGATGTGTGTACTAAACACCACCACGCGTAACTATAAAAGGTTCCAAAACACTCGACCACATGTTTAAAAAAAGAACCAAAAATAATTAGCAAAGAATAAAAGCTCAGATCAGCCGGTCCCCGTTATCGGTTCTGACCCGGTGTCCGTGTGGTGTCAGCATCACGCTCGGGTTCTTCAGAGGTTCATCAGCAGACGTGACATCTGGCTATTGAATTAATCTGCTGCGCCGCCGGAGGGAGGTCGCTGGAAAAGCAGAGTAAACACTTTGATTGCTTTCAGTCGTCCTGGTCTCAAATTATTTGGACAGCCTTAAGGGTTCGAGGGCAGAGGAATTGGTTTCAGCCCAAACCCACCATGCATGTACAAATTGCCCTGTCAATCCCGAGTGACCTTAATGTTTCTAATAAAGTCCATTACATCAGAGCAGCGTCTCCTCACCACAGGACGAAGCTCAGGAGATAACGGCATCACAGCCGAGGAGAAAGAGCTGAAACGCAACGGAACCCCGACTCACATGAACTCACGTCTTCCCTACAATTAAACCGCTGCTCACAGCCAGCAATAACCTTTAAAACCCCAGTTTGGACACAGGGTTCAGCGCAGCGTCCTCAAACCCGTCTGCTTGATCCATCAGTTTCCTCTCAGAGACGAGGCTTCATTAGATGTTCTGAATTCTGAATTCCCATTGGACGGAGGGCTCGAGATTTTGTGGAATTATTTCAATATCTTTATAAATGGAGATGATTAATCTCCAGGATGTGTTTCCTCTCACAACGTGCTCCTTTAAAGAATAACCTGCTCCTGTATCAGACAGGAACCTCTGCCCTAAGAACATGCCAAACTCCACTGAGCGCTGACTCTGGTCTGTGACTAATAAAGTCCGGACGCACCGAGTCCAGACAGAGAGAGAGAAACAGACAGAGAGAGAGAGAGAGAG
>JAFMOD010000001.1:689685-707074 GCA_019802435.1 Corydoras maculifer | reverse complement strand
AAAAAGCTGCTAAAATACACAAGTACCAGACCATCTGGCTAGTTAGCCTTAGCCTAAACACTACATTTACACAAAGAATCAGGTTAAAAATATTTAAAACTTAAACCTATACATTTAAATGGAAAAAAGCAACTATTTTAAACACATTTTAAATATGGTACATGCCACCTGCAAAGAAATGTAATCACCAGATTTAATGTTGCTGTTAAAAATAAAGAAATAAATAATAACTATTTGATACTCACCAAGACTTTCAAACATTTTTTGAATAGTGGTCTCATTAGCATCCACCATGACACGTTTCTCATCCAGCATCAGGACATTCATGGACAACCACTTAGAGGACATCCAGAGAGGGTGATCTGTCCCCAATATAAATATTATATATTTACACACACACACACACATACATACATACATACATACATATATACACACACACAGACACACACACACATATATATATATATATATATATATATATATATATATATATATATATATATATATATATATATATATATATATATATAAACTGTAATATAACACAATAAATATATATATAAACATTATATTAAATCTGGAGGGTGGCTTAGTGGTTAGCATGTTCTGCTCTCAGCGCTAGGGATTTCCGGTTCGAATCCCAATCTAGGTGGAGTTTCCATGTTCTCCCTGTGTGCGCGTGGGTTTCCTCCGGGTTCTCCGGTTTCCTCCCACAGTCCAAAAACATGGATCAAGTCAATTGAGTTCTCCAAATTGCCCCATATAGAGTATATAATGTTTGTGTGTGTCTGTGTGAGTGAGTGTTTGCCCAGCAATGGATTGGCACCCTGTCCTGGGTGTATCTGCCCAGCACCCGAAACGTTCTCCCCTGGATGGGCATGGGGAACCCCCCGCTACCCTAATATAGGATAGAGCGGAAGATGAATGGATTTAATCTGGAACATTTAATTAATTCTGATTTAAAGAAAATCTTTTACTGAGAGGCAAAGTTTAATACAGTTAAATATACAAATTTGAATCAGACATTGACATTTTATTTGGGTCTGATGAGCTTTGTGTGTTTGTATGAAATTAGAAATCTGATTAATAGTTTATCAGATTAAACATGAACTTACCATCCGGAATTAAAGGGTTAGGTGGATGCACCACAGTCCAACCAGCTTTCTTAAACATTTCAATCTAAAAAAGACATTATAACAACATCTGTGAAATAAAAATAGGATAATGAAACAATGTTCCTGATATTAAGATTCCAAATATACTCAATACAACACAACAAATCAAACAAGACCTTTCAGCACAAAAATCTCATATCTGGTGTTTCATCCAGATGCTGGGGCTGACCTCAAGTTCACCTAACTTAAGTGTACCTTATTTACAAAAAGGGTGGCACTCAACTGACTGGGAGGGATCTTAATCTAAGTGGACCTCAAATAAATAAGGGATGTGTCTTACTTGAATGAGAGATGGAGTCTTGCTCACATGATGATTGAAACTTACCTGTCTGCAGGGCCTGTCTGGGTTAGACAGCACTAATCCAGGTCCAATAATGTTAAAGGTGGCATCAATGTGCATGGGATTTGGATCTTTAAAGGAGATGATATGCACCTTATAGGTTGGAGCAAGGTGACGCCTCATCCACTCAATCCCCATGTAGTTAGTCACCTGTAAACATGATTTGCATTTACATTTACTTGTTCATACACACACACACACACATATAAATATATAAGCTTAAAAAGGGCGGAGTAATCAGTTACCTGGCTCCTCTGTACAAACAAATCAGTTCCAGCTCTTATAAAATCAGCTGCATCGAAACATGGTTCATATTCTGTAGTAACAAATTTTCCTTCTGCAGCCAATTTATGTCTGTCTTCAACTGTACGTATCGGATAATCCTGCACACACAACAATTACTTAATTATTTAATTAATAAATACAGCATTTTGTTGGCTACTTGTTTACTTTGGGTCAATAAAGTTCAATCTAACCTAATGTACTCTAATTATTCACACTGAACTACACAGGGTTTCCACTAGAGGGAGGAATATGAAAGCTTTAAGTATGTTAAAAAAAATTTTTAACAGACTGAAATAAACTAGTGGCAATTTTATAAAAACACAGCAACAGATCAGATCATAACTGTAAACCTGAGGTCGTTACAGAAACTGTAAATCTTGCCTTTCATTTATTGCATTAGGAAAATGAAATTTAGCTGATTTTGAATCTAAGTGCATGAAATGGGAAGTTATAGAATTTTGTTAATCTGTCAGCAAAACAAAAGTCAGAGTATAAAGAGATAAATGAATACAGAAATCCGCCTGACCTGATCATACAGCTCATCCGCCATGGTGGGCTTTGGTGCAGTGGTCCACTTTGCTCCTTGCTTGAAGTATTCTTTAATAAGCGGTCTGTAAGCACGATACTCAAAAAATCGAGCTCTCCATGCCATCGGAGCCTCAATGATCTCATTTCCCACCACCAACAGGATGTCTCTCGGCATAGCAGCATACATACCTGCGCAAACACACACACAGTAGAGTTTAGTGTCGATCTAAATTCTGTTGTGACTGTAGTTAAGATAAGATAGACCTTCATTTTTCCACAATGGGAAAATTCACAAGTTCAGTTTAGATTTAGTCTGACCCGTGGAAGTGAAGTCAGGGGTCTTGTATTCGATGGACCAATCGATGGGCTCAGGTCTCCTGACTGTAACACCTTCATGGCTCAGAATGTTGCACATCTCCTCAATTTCAGTAATGGCTTTCTTCAGGTGCTCATTTGGGAATGTCTGCCCTCCATATTGCTGATAAAATGGCCAGTACTTCTCATACGTGTTGGCCTAAATAAATTATCAACACTGTGAGTAATTGCCAAGAGTTAGTAATTAAAGAAGCTAATGAATGGTAAGCACTGTACCTTGACCTCTACAGTAAATGGAGGGATGTGAGCATTTTCTGCACGTCCTACAATCACTTCCTCCAGTGGGTCCCACTCATTGTAGGCACACACTGGACACTCATTAGGAGTCAGCTCAGGGATGGAAGTGTCTTCTACCGAGTGAGGTCTCACTGCAGCTGCTGAGCTTGAACTCTGAAACACTTTCTGAACCCAACCAGATGTACGCCTGAGCTGCTCACAAACAAAAATGAACAGATATGTGTGTGAGTGGATTTGTACAACAATATATAAATATATAATTATATTATGAACAGTAGCAGTCTGAAGGTAAATTCAGTATTTGAATTTTCAATTAATTACATTATTAAGAGAGGAAAGAAAAAGATAAAGGAAAAGGACAAGTCTTTGCTTGTTGAACAGTTGCATCGTTAGCCTAATAACAAAATCACTCAAGGAATAAAGAAATGAATGAATGAGTACAGTAAGTCTTGGTATATGCAGACTGTCAGCTGCAGTAGAAATCATATCTGAGTCAGTGATAAGGCCGATAACAGCAGCATGTTAACAGAGAAAAGGCGAGGGCAGTAAGTTCAAGCCTCTAAAGCTCCTTATGCATTCCTACATCATAAAGTCCCTTATTACTGCAAAAAAAAGATTTCATCAGCATGCTAAAAAATGAAAATAAAAATGTTAATTTTTTTTATTAAACAATACATGAAACCTTTTTCTAATTTAAAAGTCCACACAGTGACCGAATATTACACAATCTCGGATTATTGGAATACCTATGCGATTGGTGTCACAGTGTGTACAGTATTGGTGTACAGTAATGATTAATCTGTAATATGATCTGTTCTTAATGATTTTATCTTTTAATGTATTAAGGGATAAAATGACAGAGGACAGAAGTTGAAGTCATTTTCAGTAGTTTGAAAGTGGTTTAAAGTCATTTTACTGACCATGGCCCCGATTAAGTGAGCAGCTTCAGCCCCTCGGCTTCCTCCTCTCAGACAGCGGACCCTCAGCATGTTTCAGTAAAGAGAATTGTGGGTAATCCAACAGCGAGCACAGTGTGAATAAGGTGTAGTGGAGTGGGAGTGCAGTGTGAGTGAGTGTTATATAGCACGGTGCTGACCCCCGAGTCACGCCCAAAGTAATTAGACACCCTGCGCCAGCACATTCTTATCTTTGCTCTCACTCTGATTTGTTCTCTGATCTCACTCTGCTCTTTGCTTTCACTCAGTTTTCACTTTGCTTGGTGTGATCGCCATTTCCTCATATCTCTGGCTTTTTCTCTGATCTCACATTTTTTTCTGATCTCACTCTGCACAATCTCACCAGTTACAATAACAAAGATAATAGAAGCAGTTGAAAAAAATCATTGTAGTGTAAAAGATTTGAATAATTTAATAAAATGTATTTTAACATAAGCTGTTCGTATCTGTTTTTTTTTTCCAAAACACATACCTATGTCTCTCTATAAACTCTGTAAGTGGCTTTTCTGATTTAAATCTCTGATTTGACTGATATTTTAAAGTCTGAAGCTTTTGAATGTATTACTGTAACTGATTCTAAAACATTTTCTTATAGGGACAAATGTTCTTCTTACTGAGAGTTTTGCCAGTACTTTGCAAATTCATGCAACTTTATATAGCAATTAAACTGCATGTATTAAGCAAGAAATGCCTTTATAGCGCTATATACCACATGCATGCACTGATTTCTTTGTTAAATTATGTTCCATATTATTATTCCATACCACTGCATTTCCCCACTTTTCTAGGTATTTTATAAATGAACACCTGTTTACAGTAGCACATGCACAGACCAGGCTCTGAATTCAAACCAGTTAAAGTTAGAATTAATTTTAAAATATTAACCATGCAGCATCTGAATTTGTATTTTATTTGTGAAACAATCAATTTTTTTGATTGTTTATTTCTAAAGCTAAGGTGGTAGAGCAGAATATGATGTGAGAGGCATCTTATCCTTTAGTGATGAAGTATAATAAGTTTACCTATTAATATGAGTTATTTAAAATTCCAGACAGAATGATTTATGTAAAGATGAGATTGAATGTAACTCTGCAGTCTGTTAAAAACTGTAGTATAGCTGTGTACGTGCGTCTGGTCTCGACTACATACCACAAGTGAGCAAATGTGAGGGTTCAATTACATTGTCCAGATAGGAGAATGCTGGAGGGTGATGTGGGGTTAAGGGCTAAGAGGACTTACTACACCCAAAGTGTGTTGTAAAAATTGTGCAATTGTTGTGTTATGTGAACTGTAGCTGATGTAGCCTATAGTCTCCATATGTGCTCACACTCTTATCGACGGTCTTTGTAACCTTGAGCATGTAAAAGCCATGTGTGTATCTGCCTGTGTGTGTGTGAGTGAGAGAGAGAGGGAGATTATTAGGTCAGTTTATATAAAGTGAGGTCAGAGAGTTTTACTTCTTTTTAATCAGCTGTTATCAATTGTAGGAACAAACTTACCAAAATGAACTTTTTTGTTGTACAGGAACACCCAAAATGATGTAGATTTAATTTGGGTGGTTAATCATTTGCAAAACAATTGGTATTCTTTGATGACCCCCTTAAACTCATGCAAGCTTCACAAATATGTTACACATGGACCACAGTTTTAGGCCCAAACACTGGGTCCAAAAAATACCTACGATTTTTTACTGGAGCTTTAGATTGGATTACAGACCACATATACTGTGAAATTTGTCCAACAACATTATACGAAATTACATTTGTCATATCCATAGAAGAGGGTCACCCTTCTGTAACATCTAAAAAAAAATTTAAAAAGTCATCTTTGTCTGAATCAAACTCATGTGTAATATATATGGTACAGTAACTCTGCCATCCTGTATCCATCATTGCTGTGTTTACAGCTGATATCTGAACACAATGAACACACGTGATTGTACAGTACATATATACAAGTGTATGGGTATAACCTCTTCACTAGCATTGCAGAGGGTGAGGCTGGAAAGGGTGGTTTTGGGTTTCACTTGGGGGTATTTCGGGGAATCTGAGGAGCAGCAGTTTGTCCCTGCTGAACTTCTAAAGCTAAAAACAGCTCCACGTCTCATCCGGTCAAGAAGCAAATGCTCACTTGGTGCACTGGGTTGGTCTTATATTCTGCAAATACAATAAATATTCCACAAAATTATAAAAATTATGTAAGATCAGTTTTTTGAAATCTTCAATATTTCTTTCCAGGTTGTGACTCAATCTAATGTTCTTTTTGTGATGGTTATTTTAATAATGAGTTAAAGGAGCTGTGGCTGGTGATCATATTTAGGCTACCAGATGTACCACCGCTTTGTGGATTTAATTATAATGGTAAAAGGTTATAACGGTTAATGGGTTCATCTAAACAAAATTATTGTTGCATATATGAACTGAATACATTACTCTACATACTTTATATTGTAGGACACACCTGGTTTTGGACACAGGCAAGTTTTATTCTTGTGCATTTCAAAATTATTTTGCATGCAGATTTGTTAGTGTGTCACATGAGGTGCAGAGTTCACAAATTCACTTCACATAGAACAGATGAGTTTATCAGCAGCCATTGATTTGGAGGTTAAAACACAATTTTCACACACATCTCTGTCATGTGTCATATGTGCAGCACAAACACCATTGTTTACTTATGATTATGTCTCACACATGTCAACATTGGAGCTTCTGCACTTGTGGAACCCCCCTCCTCCAAAGTTCATTGTACATAGATAAACAGTGATTAAAGTAAACAGTGTAACAAGATTATTACTGATAGAATCTGATATATAAAATTTAAGAATCCCACTTATTTTAAAGGATTGACCACCAACAAACCTGTATCTTTTTTATTCCAGAACTACAACTGATATCTCCTAAATCTGAAGGATATGGTGATCCATATACTTCTGGTGATGAATTTCTGGTCATTCTGGTTGAATGACCTCAGATCAATCTTCATGTGACCTTCAGTCTCATCAAGCATTACACAAGAATATCCCATGTCACCTTAAAAAAATTAACACAGCGTAACAAAAATGCAAAAAGCACAAAGGTTTTTCTTTAAGTAATATTTTTTTATTCTAAATGTTGCATTTTACTTACTAATTTGGACAAATAATATATATGAATTAAAATGCGTCTACATTTTCAGGTTTTTGTGTGAGTGTATGTGTACATGTGAGAATGTGTGCATGTGTGGGTTTTCAGTGGAATGTGAACAGTTGCTACTTTCTCAGTAAGGAGTATATTGGGGGTGGCTGGTGTACAGCTGTGGGATAAAAGTGGTAATTCTCTTTTAAAAAGAAGTTTGCATACAGAAATCAAAGTTATTTTGCTGTTAGAACTATTGTTCCACAATGCTGCCCCTGAGTTAATATATTAAAATGTTCATTATAGCTCAACTTTTAAAACATTTATTTCATTGCATTTAGGTCTTATCGCCGATATACAGATATGCACTTTCTTTAAATAATTTAAAAAAAAATTAATCAGTATGATTAGATTGGTGGTCAGTTAGTGACCATGTAAAATAGTCTTTATCTCATTATACCCAGACCAAGGAAACATCATGGTGGTGAACTAAAGGTTTACTAAACACTTGTTTTAAGTGGTTGAGAGTAACCAAAAGGAGACTGAAGTCAGGTTTCATGGTGTGCAGCAACTAATGGGAACTGAAGATCAGCTGACTGATCTTATGATAGTGTAAACCAGTCATTCATATTTCAGCCATGTGACCCCCCCCCCCCAAGCTGACATTTCCACCCTGGAGTTAAGCCTGGTATCCATTAGTTCTTACAGTATAAAGTGCTCAGAGCACTACTCTATATGTGATTTACCTGGAGGGCTACTCATACTTATAGCTGGATTAAAACACACGGACACTTCTGTAGCCTACTGAAGTTTGTGGATTTTGCTTTTATAGTACAATTATGTATTTAAGAATCATACCAAAGAAACTAGTGATACTTCACTTGGCACTTCAACAAGATGCCAAATATCTAAGGTGTCTGGTCGAACATCTAGGGCAACCGTTAGAACCGTGAAGCTACAAAACATAACCTGAAATTGTAAATATTTATGTCCATGACCGAAACCAATTTCTATTTCCCCGTGCATAAATAAAGTAATAAAGTGTAAGTGAGGGCGGCACGGTGGCATAGTGGTTAGCAAATCCCCAACTGGGTGGAGTTTCCATGTTCTCCCCGTGTCCACGTGGGTTTCCTTCGGGTTCTCCGGTTTCCTCCCACATTACTGTGTGAATGAGTGTATGCCCAGCAATGGATTGGCGCCCTGTCCTGGGTCTATCTGCCCAGCGCCCGAGACGTTCTCCCCTGGATGGGCTTGGGGAACCCCAACTCGAACCTAATACAGGATAAAGCGGGAGATAATGAATGAATGAATGAATGAATGAATGAATGTGTAAGTGTAAAAACGTACGTAGTCATTTTAGTCATTTTTTTCTAAACTATCAGCGTTGTTATTTAAATTCTGGGAAATAATGCTCGTTTTGCAATTTTTCTTCAAATCAAAATAATGCTTTTTAAGTAGAATTAATAAAATAATCAGAATTAATTAAAAAAAAAAAAACAAAGTTAAGCGCCACTGAAAATAATTAGATGAATGCTTACCTGTGTTCGGTTGTACTGTATGTGTGTGTGTGTGTGTGGGGGGGGGGGGGGGTTGGTTTCCTGACCATTAGTGAACAGCGTACATTAGCAGTAGCTGTAAAATAAAAAAAAAACTGTTTAAATGGAAGAACAATGAAAAATATACTGAATGGTGATTAGTATTTCTGTTTTGAGCATTCCGTCAGTTTGCCATGGGTCCTCCTGCATAACCACAACTCATTAAGCATGATGTTCAGAAGGATTACCCCGTGAATGAAATCAGGAAATAAGAGTATTTCAAATATTTATATAAATATTATATTTAAAACTGAATTGTTGGTGCAGACTGCGTCACAGAACATACGAAAACTTCAATGTACAACATCACATTACAAATAATATGGTTCTAGGTTCAGTACAGTGTCACGGGGCTCGAAAGAAGCGACGATAGTTACTGTGAAAGGGACCCATTAATGCGGCTACACACCTAAATCCCATATGCTCTAAATTCCATATGCAAATCAAAATGAACAAAAACCGAGCTTCAGGACAGGTTGACATGAAGCCCACGTCCACGGAATAAACTGGAAGTCATGACGTCCCGACAGGTGGCTTACTGGAAAAAGATCCCACAGGTGCGTGTGACAAAACGCAAAGTCAAAATGCACGCATGCCCCAGGGGTGTTTTTAGGGTTTAGAAACATCAGGGGTTTTAGCCCAGATTCCTTAATCCCCAATATGTCCTCTTTAAAAATTGCCCATTTATGAGTGTATTTATTCATTTTTCAAACTGTTACATTCATTAGTTATTCATTCATTCATTATCTCCCGCTTTATCCTCTATTAGGGTTGCGGTGGGGTTCCCCATGCCCATCCAGGAGAGAACGTCTCGGGCGCTGGGCAGATAGACCCAGGACAGGGCGCCAATCCATCGCTGGGCACACACTCACTCACACAGACACTATATGGGGCAATTTTTGAGAATTCAATTAACTTGATCCATGTTTTTGGACTGTGGGAGGAAACCGGAGAACCCGGAGGACACCCACGCAGACACGGGGAGAACATGAAAACTCCACCCAGATGGGGATGCGAACTGGGAATCCCTAGCGCTGAGAGGCGAATGTGCTAACCACTAAGCCACCGTGCCTTCATTAGTTATATTGGATAAAATTAAATAACATGATATATGTCTGTCAGCAGTGGATAGCACATTCATGTCTATTAAACGATGGTTTTGGCTGAAAATGTTTGAATAAACGAACCTGGGCTTCGGCAGAAAAGCATGAATCCGTTTTACGATGAGACAGTTTTAGGTTTTGCTCTGAAATACCGTAACTTTGCGACAGTTTGCTCCTTCAGAAAAATTCTGACGGTTTTTGAAAGCTGAGAAGCTGCTCTTTACAGCCAACATACATACTCCCGATACTGGCGAAAACACATACACAGAGTTTGGAAGCACAAACAGCTGACGGTGACTCCATCGTTCGGTCCCGCTGCTGGAGGAGAGGCTGCAGAGAAAGCTGCTCTCATTTATCCGGGGCTACAGCCCCGAAAGCCCAGGTCTAACGAAGCCCCTGGCATGCCCTATAAATAAGCACTGGAGATAATCTAATCAATTAAGCTAATGAACTAAATGAGCAAAGCAGGTTCCAGTATTAAAACTCAGGCGAGAGAGAGAGAGAGAAGGGGAAAGTAGAGACAACAGGGAAGATGTGGCAGCTGTAGGTGTTACACAAAGACACATTTCCACATTATGAGGGTATACACACATGTATACCTGCAATTTACTTTTAGTGCTTTGCATAAAATAATCATAGAGAGATTTATTTCAATTAATTTGCTTTAATTTGCCAAAAAACATTACAAGTGTGGAGGTGTGACCTCTGTTCACATCTGTGTTTGAATGTTTCCATGGTGCAACATTACCCTTGTGTATTTGTACCTTGCCCACTATATAGTATTTGCTATGTGACTCCAAAGGTATTGGATTCATTCATCACATTGCATTGTGATTTGTCTGATCACAGTAAACACAGTGTGCATTAATTTTTTATAACCGAATCGTTCCTGATATAAGGTCACTGTAGCAAGTGTGTGTAAATGGAACATAGTTCTGTTCGTTCTCCTGCAGGATGTAAATGGACGTTACTTTGGTTGGGTCAAATCCATCTCTTACTAGAGACACTTTGATGAGTTTAAACGTCCCAGTCTCTTCAAAAGTATTCTATAAAAAAAAGAATCAGGGGAATGATGAAAAAAGTTATTATTAATGTTGTTGTGTGTGTATGTATGTATGTGTACCAGAATGCGTATGAAGCGTGGTCGGGCATAGACAGGGAGCAAGTTATTGACGTGGATGAAAGCCTCTTTGGAGTCAAACTCTTGGTTTTCTTTCAGAGTCAGTGCAGCCATTCCAGTTCGTCCTTCATGACCTTAAGGAGAAATGTTTACATCATTGAAATATCACTAATGTTACCTTTTGTATTTCCGTGACAGAATTGAATATTTATCTGAGTTTTCAAAGTAATGAAGCTGAGCAGGTAATATTGCACTGATGACCCAAACATGGGAGAGCCCAGTTACCTGGAACCTCAACACCGTAAACACACACATTCTCAATAAAATCCAGCATGAACAGAATATCAGCAACCTCATTGGTGGCCACATTTTCCCCCTTCCATCTGCAAAGCAAAACAAAAAGGTGGATGTGGGGGGTGTGATACTGATTCTTTAAAGTGATGCACCAATGAGCTGTGGAGTCCGTGTGAGGATAAGAAAACAATGACACAAATAAAGTGTCAAATGATAAACATTAGTAAAGTTTAGTGATTTTTACCAGAACATCACCATGTGCACTAACAATGGTAAACGGAGGTTATGCACACTCATGGCAAGGTGAGGCTGTTACACACCTAAACGTCTCTCCAATCCGATCCTGGAAGTAGAGAAATCCATTGGAATCAATCTTTAGTAGATCACCACTGTTCAGATAAACATCTCCATCCTCAAAAACACTATATAATTTCTTCTTCTCTGTCTGCGCTGTATTCCCCACGTACCCGCTAAATGGTGTCATCTCCGTAATTTTTGCAACAAGAAGCCCAGTTTCGTCTAAAACAAATACAGTATGTAAAATGCACACATAAATACCAAACACTCACATTTATATGTCTATATAATCGAACACAGAAACCTGTGGGAACAGGTACACAGCGCCCTCTGCTGTCTCTCACCGGTTCCTCGGTCACAGCATCATATTGAATAAGTGCAAAAGGCAGCGTTCTCTATACACAAACATTTCACCAATTAAAAAAAATGTATTCATAATACATAATATAATGTATTTATATTTTATATACTTTTTAATAATATAAATACGTAATAAAAATATGACAAATGCAATATATATTCACAAATAACTGGGTCCAGATTATATTTAATATTTTTAAACAAAGTTAAAATTAGTACATAATTAAATCAGAGCCATGTAAAAAAAACAAGTGAGCCAAGACTGTGTTGGGTTCTGTGTGAGGATTCTGTTGTGTTTACTGTGATATGGAACATTTTAAACTCACTTTGTGGAGGAAGTTCACTCGGCCCACAGCTCCAATTGTTCCAGTGTAGTTTAAGAACGAAATGTTTCCATCAGATGCAGCATAAAACTCATTAATATTTATCGACCCGAACCTTCGCTGAAACTGTCGCCAAACATTTTCACGCAGTCCATTTCCAAAAGCCATTCTTACTTTGTGCTGCCGGTCTGTGTCTCGCTGTGCAGGAGAAAAAGTTACTGTTTCTATATGTGTTTTTGTCGTGTATGTGCATATTTGTTGGTATATTAATTGGTATGTGTATATTTGAGTGTGTGTTTGGCTGCATTTTTTTTTCCTGATAACCAATTAAATTAGTTCCACCAGGAATTACTTAGATGAATTGGTGAATTTTTCCAGATCTGTTCATCGGTATGTTTGTCTGTATGTCTCCCTTGTGATGGACTGATGTGTCTACCTTTCATACACTGGTTGACCTCTCATGTCATTGTATGTACATTATAATCTACAATTAGTATTTTAAGTGCAATAATCTTATTTAAATAATATGTTGCCCAGCCCTAAATTCAAGTTCATTTATATATTTAACTGTAGCATTTTTACAGTAGCGCATTTTTTCAAAACATCTTGATAATTTCTAAAACGTCTAGTGTGCATGTGTGCTGGTTTGAATTTGTATGCATGTGCTGTACATAAGGGGTTTTGTGTGTGTTTGTGTGTGTTTGTGTGTGTGTGTGTGTGTGTAGTTTACATTACAGGAGGAGTGTTACAGAGGTAACGCATTATCTCTCCAATGTATTGGATCACTGTCACGTTGTGTTTCCTGCAGTCATTCCAGAACTGAGATGCTGAAAACTTCCTCCTTAATACCACTGTCATACCTAAACACACATGCACCATATATTTATATCTATAGACACACCTATAAGTCACAAAATGATTGTGCTAACCTCTTTCTATTGCACCTGCCAGGCCCATAAACAGTGCTGCAGCATGGTAAAGGGGAAGGGAAATATAAAGGACATCATCATGTTTTGCACCGATCATATATAGGTAAAATATGCCAGCCCATATTCTGTCCTGAGAAAAAATACCAGCTTTTGGTAGACCTACACACACAAACACACACACACACACACAGTTAAAGTGTAGAATAATAATTGTTAAATTATAGTATAATAATATGTCTCTGTGTGTTTGTGTGTGTGTGAGTGTCTGCACACATGTACCTGTAGTTCCTGATGTGTAGATGTACACTACTGGGCTCTTTGGTGTAATATTAGCTCTCAGTGTGCGACTCACAGGTGCATCAACACTTTCCTTTATCTTCTCATTTAGAGATATGATTCCATTAACATCACAACGATCACACAACATTAAGACAGGTACACTCCGCTCACGCAAATCTGGCAACACCTCACACACTGCTTCAAGGTAATCTGTAACAACACACACGAAAAATAGTTCAATATTTGTGCATATACATACAGACCCTTTCCAAACAAATATGGAAAAATTTATTAATTCAAAAAGTTAAAGTTTCATAGATTATAGATTCAGGGCCCACAATTAAAAGTATTTATTTATTTTTACATAATTTAGGCTTCCAACTCATAAAACCCACAATAACAGGGATTCAAAAATACAATACTGTGTAGAAATCAGCCCATATATTACAGAGCATGAATATTTTAAACAGAGTGTGACAGTTCAATCATCTACCGAGGTGAGGAACAGAATCCAAACTGTTGAGGTTGTGTGTGAAATATGCTGTCAGTTATAATCTGAGGTGCAATGTCCAGTGCAGGTGCTGGAAAACTCTGCTTGCTTAAATCCAATGTCACAGCAACAGTCTTCCAGAATATTTTAGAGGACTTTATGATTGCTTCTGATGAGGATCTGTTCGGAGATGCAGATTTCATCTTCCAGCAGGACCTGGCCTCTGCCCATGCCACCAGAAACCTGGTTTGATGCCCATGCCATCACAGTGCTTGGCTGGTCAGCCAACTTACTGGACCTAAACCCCATTGAGAACCTATGGGGAATACTTTGTTGTTGGGTCTGGTACCCCTCATTGTCCTCTTGAGAATACCCCATAGATACTCAGTGTCCGTTTAACACATTCATGCCCTGCAAAATTTCGTTATCGTGGGATTTATGAGCTGGACGTCCAAATTATGTAAAAATAAACAAATAAATACTTGAAATCGATGCAAGTATAACTTTTTGAATAAAATTGATGAAATTGATCTACTTTTCTATAATATTGTATTATTTTTTAGAAAGGGTCTGTATATGAACGGATTAATTAATATAATGAGTTAGTAGTGTGTAGGACTGCTTTGTGTGAATTGTTCAGGTGTCAGAGCCACAATAACAGTTAACAGTATTCATATTATTGGACATATTTATACAAGTATCCTTAGTGATTAAAGCTGAAGAGATAAAGAGGTTGTATATGTGAAAGTGTGATAGTACAATGTGATGTTAATGTATAACAGCATGTAAATTCTGCAGACTTCCAACTTATCAGATGTACAAAGTGTAGAGATCCTGCACTTTTAACCATGATCATATCTCATTTTAAATGTAAAAATTAATTAAAAGACAGGAGGTAACAGTATTTAGCTGAAATGAATAACAAAATGCATTAATAACTATTTTTTAATTTCTAGTGGACCAGCTTTATTGTATCACTTATGGTTGTGCAAGATTGGAAAGTTTATCGTTAAAGAACTGAGTTTATTTGAGTTTAAATACCCTAAAGGGGAGAGCTGCAAATCTCATCTCATCATGATTCATATCATATTTAAAGTGATATTTAACTTTGCTTCATAGAAATAAAATAACTGTATGTTTGTAATAGTATATTACTAATATTTTACTAAAATATTAGTAAAGTCTAGTGTTAAAAATGTCATACAACAGAGTGGATATTCAGATAATTAACTTAAAAATAAAAGTATTAATAAAGCAGTGTAAAAATCCTAGTTTAATTCAAGCAGAACAAATTGTACTCAAGTATAAAATTTGGTTAGCTCCACTTACTGCTTGTATATACTTTATTATTTTCTCACTTTTACTACATAACTCTTATAAGGATATTCTCTCACATCCAAAAATAAGCCAGCAAACAAGAACATACCAAACTATGTACAGAAAACAAAAAAGAAAACCAGTTATACCTTCTCCAGCTATCAGCACTGTGGAGCTGCTGCAGGTAAAGCAATGTATTAGAGACTTGCCACGGATGTTGGTGTTGAGAAGGGATGCAATACAGCCAAGCTTCATCAGCCCAAGTAGGAGAAAGACGAAGAAAGGTTCATTACCCACCAGCAAGGCGATGGTGTCACCCTCCCTCAGCATTCCGTGTTCCCTAAGCGCCCATGCAACCTGGTTACTATAACGGTCCACCTGCTGGAAGGTGTACACCTTTTCCTCAAATACCAGGAATGGCTTGTGAGGGTATTTACTCACTGTCTCCAGAAAACAGTCCAGCAGTGTGTAGAATGGTTTTTGTTCCCGGAACTGCGCCCGTTTTGACCTGATATACTGTATTTTCCGGATGAACAAACAGTCGTGAATAAAATATGGAAACTTAAGCAAGAAGAAAAGAAGTGAGCTCAATCCTATAGCTGTAAGAGCAGCAAACATGTTTTCCATGTTCTTTATGTTTGCATGCAGTTCTGCACCAGCAGGAGCAAGACCAATGTTCATAAGGTTTATAGGAGGAGTGTGTGTGTGTGTGTGTGTGTGTGTGTATTTGTTCGTGTGGTTGGCGCAAAGTTCACCGCATTTCAATAAAATAAACCACATGGCCTAAATGTCCAATTAAGATTATATGATTTTAAGCAGAGGCTCACAATATACACACAACTTTGTATAAGCGGACACAGTTTAGGGCACCTGTATCATTTTCAGGGTTTATACAAAAACTTTTTATTTCCAGTTCAAGAGATCCTACACAATTTACACTTCCAACATTGTAACAGATTGGGAAGTGGTTTCTGTTTCTTTTAAAGAGACCTAGAGTTTAATTAAGAATAAACTAAATGGGCCAAACATATTTATGAACATAAAGACAAAATCAGTGTCTTAACCCTAGGTGCAATATCAATAAAAACATAATAGATTCTCACAGACCGATGTAAAAGTACATCCACATTGCGAGACATGATTTTAAATGATGTTCTAGTTTAAAGAATTAGAGACAAATATATTTATCTTTACATCAAGCACATTTTAATTTGATTAAAGCAAATTTATATGTTTAAATATATATAACCTTTACAGTTTTAAAGTCAGAATTGTGGAAAATTTGATCTATTATCTTGAGCTACTCGCTAAACTTAAAACGTAGGACCTTTAGACTGGAATTACATAAAAACTAACAATTATCTTCCGCTTTATCCTCTACTAGGGTTGCGGGGGGGGGGGCAAAAACATGGGGGGGGGGGCAAAAACATGGTTGAAGGTCAACTGAATTCTCCCAATTGCCCCAAGTGAGTGAGTGAGAGCCCAGCGATAGATTGGCGCCCTGTCCTGGGTTTATCTGCCCAGTGCCCGAAACAATCTCCCCTGAATGGGCATGAGGACCCCCCCCTTCCCACCGCGACCCTAATATAGGATAAAGCAGAAGATAATGGATGGATGGATGGATGGATGGATGGATGGATGGATGGATGGATGGATGAATGGATGTTTCAGAATTGTCCACTAGATGGCAATAATTTAAGTTAAGAAGTACACTTTTAGTTTTCCACTAAGCAATAAATACAGACATGTGTTATGAGAAATCAGATGAGCAACTCAGCCGCCTATACATTTAAAATAATAATCACCTAATAATACAATTTGATCACACAAGTTTAATGGTAACTGATTGTTATTTTCTTGTCCTATAAAAATAGAAAAACAACAAAAAATGCTACTGTTTATTTGATTATTACGTAAAAAAAGCTGACCTTGTGTTTGAACCAGAAGGCGGTCATTTCTGCAGGAACATAGTGGGGTTAAAGTAAAGTCGGTGTGCTCCTCCTCTACTGACCTTTTGACTGGATTTAATCTCTACAGTTGTTGATAAGCAGTTCTGATGTAGTTCGGACTGCGTGAGGATGATGTCGGTGTTGTTCACGCTGCTTGCTGGATTTCTTTTGCTTCTTTTGCTCCTCCACATTTGCTTCCCATACTTACGCCATGATCTACTCTACATAGTAAAGGGGATTGAGGTGGCCGTGCGGTTAAAGAAGTACAGCTCCAAGACTCCATGCTACACTGTTCTGGACTGTTTCTTGGACAGAGTA
>JAFMOD010000001.1:660364-689060 GCA_019802435.1 Corydoras maculifer | reverse complement strand
GTGACATCATCTATTCATTTAGCTGGAAGAGCACAGATTCTCAGGACATTTTTTGAAGGATCTTTCTGTTTTAAAGAGAGATTTTGACCATAAAAAAGAAAAAGAAATTACTGATTATAAAGTTGGTTGTGTACTCTGTTTTATATAAAAGCCATTGCTTTTAATTAAAGTTCTGTAAAGTAGCAACAGGTTGTGAATTTACATATGATCTCAATTAAAGTTAACAAAGCTCGGTATTATTTACATATTTAAACATTTTGCTAATGTACGGAAACCTGCTTTCACTAATAAGTCATGATTATATTAGGACTAAACTTCTTTCGGGTTTTTGTAAAGTTGTATGTTTTCTGTGTAGACTTGCAGGAAGCAGTGGAAGAAGTACTTCCTGCACTAAAGCAGCAGCAGGTGCAGGTGTTCCTGCTGACGGAGAGCTGTGAGACCGATGGCATTATTAATCTCAGCTCAAAAATTACCAATGCAAGTGATGAACCACTTTCTCCATCTCTACGTTCATCCATCAACATCAAAAGTCCAGCTCTGTACATCTATACCTCTGGAACTACAGGTATACATACACACAATCATAAATATACATACCAATACATGAGTACACACACATAAGTTTAAACATGTGAGATACATGCATATGTGTTTGTATTTATATTTTATTAAGGTCTTCCAAAGGCAGCAATGATTACCCATGAGCGGTTGTGGTTAGCTTCATTTCTACAAAGCATGGCGGGTGTATGTTCTGATGATATTATCTACATCTACCTGCCCCTCTACCACAGTGCTGGGTTCATCATGGGCCTGACAGGGGCAATAGAACGAGGTGATTATGTCCTTTTTTTAGTTTTGTAACAGAGCGAACCATCACACCAGTGTCCAGTATCAGTTCTTGTTTTAAAAAAACATTTTTTGCTGCATTGTTTAAATTCTATGATAAAATTTATGAAGTGTTTGTGATTAGGAATTAAGGTCATATTGAGAAGAAAGTTTTCAGCATCTCAGTTCTGGAGCGACTGCAGAAAACACAATGTGACGGTGATTCAGTACATTGGAGAAATCATGCGCTACCTCTGTAACACACCTCAAGTAATATGCTACACACACATACACACACTTATATTCACCAAACTGATCTATAGATTTCTGAAATAACTTAGACTGACAGTGCTCAGCTGCTACTCATTCTCCTAAAGGCAGATTCTGATCGTGTACATAATGTCCGCCTGGCTTTTGGAAACGGGATTCGTGCTGACACATGGGAGGAGTTTCTGCAGAGGTTTGGACCAGTCAGGATCTGTGAGGTCTATGGTGCCACTGAGGGGAACCTAGGATTTATCAATTATGTTGGAAAAATAGGAGCTATCGGCCGACAGAACATGCTCCTCAAAGTAAGCATTCTGGCTCTTCCCACTTTATGAGGACAAATGAGACTATAGGCATAGCAACGGTAATGTGAGGTTCTCTTAACATTCTCAAAAGCTTTTGTTTATGTTTGTGTGCAGAAACTTGATACATTTGCATTACTTAAATATGACACTGAGAAAGAGGAACCGTACCGTAACTCCAGAGGCTTCTGTGAGACAGTTCCTGATGGTAATATAATATATATTTAATGTCTTTTTAATTCTAAAGGATAAAAAAATTGCAAACTTCATGGTGTGTGTTCCACAGGAGAAGCTGGTCTGATGGTGTCTAAGATCACCAAGAGAATGCCGTTTAATGGCTATGCTAACAACATAAAGCAGACAGAGAAAAAGAAGCTATTTAATGTGTTTGAGGAGGGAGATGTTTACTTTAACACTGGAGATCTGCTGAAAATCGACCAGGAGGGTTTCATCTACTTTCAGGACCGTATTGGAGACACTTTCAGGTACTGGACCATTACAAAATGATTCTAGGTATTACTGAAGGTAAAATGGTATATAACCTGGTATAACTGTGTGTCAGGTGGAAAGGTGAGAACGTTGCTACAACTGAAGTGATTGATATCCTGATCATGCTGGACTTCATCGAGGAGGCCAATGTTTATGGAGTTAAAGTACCAGGTACCAATAGAACACCTATAAAACTATGAATATCATGAGAATGTTATAATAACTTGTACTCTTCATTCCTAGTTTATAATATCAACCCTGATGTCACTGTTGATATAAATCTAAAACTATTTTCTTTGGGTGACAAAAAGGGTAACAAAATATAAAAAGTGCCAGTAATCCATCCATCTAATCTGATTGTGTCTGTTTTAGGTCATGAGGGCAGAATCGGAATGGCTGCTGTAACGCTGAAGGAGGGGGTGAGCTTTGATGTTACTGCGACATACAAACATGTAGAGAACTTTCTGCCCTCGTACGCCAGGCCACGCTTCATCAGAATACAGGTACAACGAACACATTCCGAAAACTAACCGGAGATAAAGTCTTTTTTTAAACTAGCAATTCGTCCAGTGTTTTGACTTCATAAGTAACTGAGTAAAATGTATTTACATGATACATTACATTTGGTCATTTAGCAGACACTTTTATCCAGTGATCCAAATTATCCCAACTTGGTCGGGGTAAGAATAGCACAACATACAGCAATAAAGGTTAAAGGCCTTGCTCAAGGACCCATATTGGTAAGGTCAATGGACCTTAAATTTGAACTCAAAACGCTCACAACCTTTAGAGTGAACTCCCTAACTACTGAACTACCACACCCATTTTAAATAAAACAGGTATAGATGTTATGTGCAGGTTTGTAATAAAAAAAAGTTTTATAATCAGATGAAACAAATATTTAGAATGAGTTAAATGAAAAGTTTCTAATAATCAAATTGAATTCTCATTGTAAAGTATGGTGGAGGAACGGTTATCCTCAAAAGCACCTCAAGCTTATTCTCACCTTCTGTAAATCCTTTTCAAACAGGTGTTGTTTGTGGCTCTCTTGCAGGATGCACTGGAAATCACTGGCACCTTTAAACAGATAAAATCAAAACTGGCAGCTGAAGGATTCGACCCCACAAACACTCAGGACTCAGTGTTTTTTCTAGACGATCGGAAAAAGACCTACATCCCCATGACAGAGAAGATTTTTAAACTCATTAATGGTGGACAACTAAGATTATAACACATACACATACAAACATTCAGCCTTTTTTTATTAGGATGGACTCAGAATTATAATAAACTGTAATTATTTACAAATAAATAAATGGAATATTGTAGATATTCAAAAACAAATGCAGATCAATATTGTGTATCTAATGTAAGGGGTTTTATAAAATTTGTGAAATCTTGTAAAAAATGAATCTGAAGATTTGTGTTATTGATTGGGTCCTAGATGCAGCGTGTATAACAGCAATGGGAATGATGGGTTTCCTTTCTGGGTGCTGAATGTTTTTTTCTGGAATCTTAGTGGGCTCAGAGATTTGCGTGGGGTGTATTGTAGGGTAAGGTAATGGGCAGTTATTGGGTTGGTATTTGATGAAGAGTAGTATGCTTGGGGATGTCATTTGGTAGGCAGTGGTCCTTGTTTCTGCGAGTGTGTAAAACAGTTAAAGCAGTTGGTTTTGCTGAATGGCCAGTAAAGCTGCTGGATACCACATTGGGCCCACATCTGGGGCAAACTCGGCACGCTGTGGAACTTTAATAGACGATTTTGCGTAGTTCTCCGTCCCTCTGGGCTCTCCGGGATCTTTGCTAACATTCCCAATGGTGGGTTTTCCCTCATGGCGTGGGAAGATTCAGGTCTTGAGGGTGGGAGCTCAGCACTGCAGCTCATCGAGCGAATGGCACGCCTTTGGTTTTGACGCACCAGGTGTTTATCGATCATTGATGGCTCATGCTGAGTCTCCACTTCTTGCTCCTGCCATAGTGTCTCCTCAAGTTCTTTATCCAGTGAGAGAGCACGTGGGCGTGGCCAGCGACCTGGCTGCAGGATCTCATTGGCAGTGCGCTGGATGATGCTCCAGTCGCGATGGATGTCATCGGCGCAGGTAAACTGGGAGGTAACTGTAAAGCGAATGATGAGTTTGGAACCGACAGCGGCTGGAATCAGGAACATGGAACCAGACTGAGTCAGTCTGCGCAGGAGTTCCTGAGTAAGCGCGTTTCCCCCCTGAACAAAAAAATACATTCTGACTCACACGCTACATTCTTATTGAATTACAATAGTTTATAGTTTATTTCTATATCATAATTCTACATCATAGTTCATAAAATGTAAAAATAGATAATTAATTGATCCATGCCATGTGTGTATGTAAAAACTACCACATAGTATAAATAGTATGTTTGTTACTCTAAAACATTTTCTCTTCATTCTACTCTTCATTTTCAATTTCTAAACTATTTATCCCCAAATTATTACATATTTAATTATTATTTTCAGTTATATAAGGTAGGTATCTTTATTCACATGAATTTGTGAATGTTAAACCAGTATTTAAGTGCTAAAAGCTAAGCCACCAAAATGACATTGTTATTGTTGTGCAGAATTAATATAATCTGAATCTGAAAAGACCTTGATATAAAGCCTTTGCCATAGTTGCACTTTACTACAGCTAGCAATCATTACCTAGCGTGCCTTATTACACAAAAACACACACTGATCTGCAGGTCAAAGGCAGAGTTTATGGCTAAATGCAGAGGTGAACAAACCCCTTTATTCACCCATAAAACACTGCATTAAACATAAACCTACATCATTAAATGTATTACTACAGATAAAACACAAAATGGGTTTATTATACGTTCTAATTGCTGCTGTGCGTTGTATATTTCAGGGTGTTTTTTTACAGCATATTGAGCTGAGGCGGCACGGTGGCTTAGTGGTTAGCACGTTTGCCTCTCAGCGCTAGGGATTCCCGGTTCGAATCCCCATCTGGGTGGAGTTTCCATGTTCTCCCCGTGTCTGCGTGGGTTTCCTCCGGGTTCTCCGGTTCCCTCCCACAGTCCAAAAACATGGATCAAGTTAATTGAATTCTCAAAATTGCCCCCTATAGAGTGTGTCTGTGTGAGTGAGTGTGTGCCCAGCGATGGATTGGCGCCCTGTCCTGGGTCTATCTGCCCAGCGCCCGAGACGTTCTCCCCTGGATGGGCATGGGGAACCCCACCGCGACCCTAATAGAGGATAAGCGGGAGATAATGGATGGATGGATATTGAGCTGATGATTGATGATTGTATTGTGATTTTATGTATTTGTCGTGTTTTTAATTATGGTTGCATGTACTCACTGTCATACTGAACACTACCAGACCCAGATGTCTTTCAGCAGGAATGTGGAAGTTGGCATCGCTCCTCACCAGCATCTCAAATAGTTTAGCCATTTCAATTCCCTACAGATAGAATTAATACACTGAAAAAACACACACTGAACATACCAGGTTCAGTCACAGCCACATTAGTGTATTTACATGTCTAATATGAGCCTGCAGGTTCTTCAGGCCGAAAGAACGTAGAACAAACCACAGCTTCAGTGAGCGGAATCGACGACTCAGTGGAATCTGCCAATGCTGCAAAGAGATTAAATATTATACTGTTTGTGTATTATATTTATATTTCTCTCTCTCATATATATATATATATATTTTTTTTCTTACCATAAAGTCTGTGGCTCCAGAGTTGTTGTGTCTTAGATAAAGAGGGTCCACACTAAATGTCTGTTGAAGCTTAATCTTATCTTTCACCCTACATTAAAACAAACATACTACCCTTATAAAGGTATCGATGTAAGAAAAATATTTGTGAATTTATGGTACTGCTGCTGTGGGACTTTCAACATTATCATCTCTCACCAGAATGCTGTGCAGTCGAAGTGGACCATCATCCATTTGGATGGGTTGAACACAAACGAGTCTGCATATTCGATTCCGTTTAGAAAATGACGTAATTCAGGACAGAGGAAGGCAGAGCCTGCGTATGCTGCATCCACATGAAGCCACAATCCCTCACGAGCACCTAACACACAACAGCCAAACACCTGACCTCAACAATACATGAGAACAACTACACACCCAGTCACCTGAGGGTAAAAATAAAGAAGTTAAATGTACAGTAACTTACAGATGGGGCCAAGCTCGCTCAGATTGTCAAAGGAACACACACCTGTAGAGCCCAGTGTCCCACACAACTGCACACACACACACACACACACACACACACACACACACACAGAGAGGTAAGATAAAGACAAAGTAAATGATCTTAGTTTTGGTTAAATATCTAATTACCATGACTGGTATTAAGCCCTGCCTCCTGTCCTCCACTATGGCTCGTTGAAGTGCATCTCCACGCAATGAGAACTTTTCATCTGTCTCCAAAAACCTGATCTTTACCAAAGAGATCAAACCAGCTTTCTCCACTGAGGAGTGAGCCTGAACACACAAACAGGTACATGAACACGCATATGCATATATATATGTAAAAACACACATTAATGTTCTTGTTTTCTCACCTGATCTGAAGCATAAGCAATGAGTCTGGAGTTAAGGATGGACTCATCTGTATCAGTGTGACTTTCACTGAAGGCATCATTGTGAGCATCCATAGAAGAATTTCTCATCATCTGCAGGATTTTATCTTTTCGAGCAGCAAGCAGAGCAACCAGTGTACACTCACTTACTGTACTCTACACACACACAAACACGTTTTTTTACATTAAAAACATTTAAAATTTCAGCAAATGTATAATATACAAATGTGTGTATATTATACCTGTAGAATTCCTCCGCCACGACTTTCTGGATGTTGATGCAAAAAATAATCTGGCAAACCGAGTGCTTTACATAACCAATCCATCACACACATCTCTAGTTCTGTACAGGCAGGACTTGATGCCTACAGCATTGCACACACAAATGCAAGTGATTTTATCTGTTGGGTGTGTTACAAAGATGGAGACAATGGAATTATACTGAAGACCGAAGTCTTTGTTAGTCTCAGGTTTATTACAGTTGTGAGCAGGCATGTTTTAAGGTCTATTATTTGTGTGTAGATTTTATTGCTAAGTCTTGTGTATGTATGCAGTTAAGAGTGTGTGTTACCCAGGTAAAACCAAGGCAGTTGATAGCATCAGCGAGCATATCCCCTAGTAAAGATGGCCATGAGGTCAGTGCAGGAAAATATGCATGCATGTGCGGACTCTGCCAATGAACTACCTACACACACACACACACACACACACACACACACACACACACACACAAATGTATTCACATCCATTTGAAAAAACAAAACAAAAAACATTATCACATGCATATTGTGGAGATTATGATTCATTGTGTGCGACAATACAGTAAATAGCGGGAAAACCAACCCCAGGCATGATAATGTTCTCCACATCCTGCATAATGGAGTCCCATGGTTCTGGTTCATAGGGAGCTTGATCAGGAAGCAGGGATTTCATGAAACCAGGCTGAACATCTGGAAGAACCCTGCGCTGTCTAATTTCCATTAAGTACTGTCTAATGTACTCCACCATCTCTTTCCCTTTACACATACACAAGAATAGACATAGGCAAGCAAAGGTAAGTACACAAAGAGAAATCAACACATAATATTTATTTAGAGATTTAAGACAAATGGAGATGCATATTGCTTCAGTAATTTTTGGGATAACAGTTAAAATGTGTCTTTATAGAAGTCTTATAGATAAAAAGTCTTATATTCCTACACTGCACTAACATTACTAACTAACGGCACTAATTTCACAGCTTATTTCACAGGATATTTATTAAATCATTCACATCTACTTACTAAAAATAAAATCTATTAAATATATACACTGAAAACAAGAGTTTAACATCTTTAACTTACTGTGGCTGGTGTGATATTAACAGTAATGATACAGTAAGTCACAGTGTGATGGTATTAATTGGTCCTGAATGATGACTGTAAAAGCAACTATTAAATACTAAAGTAAAATTTAAAATACATGAATGAATGAAAACTGTAATAAACGTTAATATTTAATAATATGATTAAAAACATAGCATCGCCATAAATAATTTGTAAATAAAGATATTTAGATCAAAGCAACAAACATACAAAAAGAGTAAGTTAGATCAGATACCGCACATTATTGAGTTGCTAAATTCCCCAAATAAAAAAAACAAGTCACTGAAATATAAATATTATTCAAATCCGGAAAAATTATGAATATTTAAATAATTTCATTTTTGTGACTGTAACACACAAATCAATTTTTAATATTTAATCAATATTTTTATTCACCTGACAAAAAACAATATATAAAATTCAAGTTAATTTAATTATTACACACAAAACATTGTTAATATGAATATAGTTGTTAGTTGTAAAAAAAAAAGTCGTTTAAATGGAGTTATTGTGGGCGGGTGTTACCTCGGCGTGTGTATTCATCTGCCTGCATAATTCTGATCTCTCTCGATCTCCAGCTGAAAGAATGTAGAATGGTCCTTATTCAAACATCACACAGCATTATATAGTGATTAAGGCCCCCAACCCCCTTCCTTCAACACACACACACACACACACTGTGACGTAGGACAGGTTTACCTGTTTGAGCAGTATGATGAGGTTTTTGGAATCAAATATGAGCAGAATAAACAGCATCTGATCACACAGAATACAGAAGCAGAACACACACAGCGTGAGAGAACATCATGTGTTCTTCTGACATATCACACACACACACACACCTGTAGTTGGAGAATAATTGGTAAACCACCATTACGCCTTCTTCTTTCCATTAACGTAGGTATGACACAGGTTAGATCCAATCTTTAGTTTCGAAACTACACAAAAGCTATATTAAAAAAACAAGAACAGCTTATTGTAAAAAGCTTATAAATTATATCCCCTAATAGTTTATATTAATATATATATATATATATAAATCAGGATCCATATTGTACTTTCACAGATTCATTAATTTTGCTTTCGAGGCTCATTATATTCAAAAATAGTAACATATTATTTATTTCATTAAACTTAAAAAAATGTAAATTTGTTAATTAATTTTTTTTTTAAGTTTATTGAACTATATAAAATAAATACACCACATGCCCACATCTCATGGCCTCACACCTCATGTTTAATGAATGTTCTATAAGTTTTGACTGGCGGATTAAGTGTTACCGCATAAACGTCATAAAGTCGAGTAACGAGTTTCATCTCGATGGAAACTATAAACTTAACCTACAGTTTAAAATAGTAGATCCTGCAAACACACGTTAAAGGCGGAAAACTGTTTAAGCTTCAGTGGAAGTGAAGTTGAGCAGGACCGCTGCGACAGCGACGTCTCGTGGCCAATTTAGTCACTAGCACATGTTCAAAACAATCACGCGCAAACATTATTGTCCATTGAAAAGTGGAAATTGACATAAGTGAAAAATTGAGTGAAAAGCTGTTAGTAAGAAGTGTCACGAGTTTAATTAACAGCAGACTTTACCATCTCTCTGTATCAATAAAACTGTCACAAATATAAGCATTTTAATGCGATGAAATTATACAGCATTAATAAACTTTTGAAATGAACCATTTATAAACTATTAAAAAGAATGTAAGGGATTTTATATACACAAGGGTGTAAGGGGGAGTGTGTATAAAGGTCAAATAGAACACAAACACTTACTAAAACCATGGTTTATTAGAAAAACTGTGTTCGTTTGGTCAGGTTTATTAAAAACACATGCACGTGGTGCATGGAACACAATAAATCTGAAACTGCTCCCTGCTGCCAACCCATCGTATATCTCAGCTACATCATGAATTATACACTCATTCATACCAATTTGATAAGTGTGCAAGAGTCTATGCATAACACACAACTCTGTGTGTTTTGGACATGTGCTGATTTTCATTATTTTTAAATTGTGGTACAGATTTAATTCTGGATTAAGAGCAAACTGGGTTTGTTTTAACCTACACTAGCATTACCACTCCGGGTAAACACAAGGTTACATATTAAAAGAATGGAAGGATTTATAAAATAAAATACTCATTAGGAAGTAATTTTTCTCAAAGTCTCAAGATGCAGCATGAAAATATTTGTTAATATAAAAAGTGGGTGGTAATCATTGTAATGCACTAAGCTTTCCATCATGTCTGTGGACCAATCAGAGGTAGAGTAATTCTGCATGAAAGCAGCAACCTACTCTAAACCTACACAGTCTATACAGAAATGCAAAGGGGAAGAATATACAGGATAATAGTGCCACTCCAAGTACTAAAACAAGTACATTTAATTATCAGCCCATGTCCTGTGTGTGTGTGTGTTTGCACGTCAGGCAGGTTTTTTCCCTCCCTGACGCGTTATAGCTTCTAGTTTTTGGCGGTAAGCCTCTGCCTCCTGTTCCTTTTTGAGAAACTGTTGTCTGTACTTCTGTGCTTCTCGATTTGCCTCCTCCAGTTGCTTTAACAGCGCCACCTTCTCCTACACACAAATAAATTATTCTCATTTTATCCAGTGAGTATTACAAAAACACCCTGAACGGGTTTCTAACTCACCGCAAGGCAGATACAAACACTTTTAAACACACACACACACACACACACACACACAAACTTGAGAAATCTTTATATTGATAATTTACCTGTATACATTTTTGAGCTTTTTTTTGGAAATAAAAAAACTCCTAGACACAAGGCAAACTCTGTTCACCTTCTGGTTGTGGAGTGAGAGTGTTACCCACTGTGCCATTGAGACATTTCTGTCTTATCTCTTATTTTTTTTAATTTGTGCATCACTGAATTAAAATGACACAAAATAGTAAATGTGAAATTTGCAATAAAGTCATTGCTTAGAAAATTCCTTACTTTAGTTTCATGAGTGTGTGTGGTAGTGTTCTCTTCTTCCTCCTCTTCCTCTAACCTTGCTCGTTTAAGCAAAGGTTCCTCACTCACCACTGTCTCCTCTGCTACATCTGTGGCTGGAACTGTTAACACTACGTACGTGCACACGCACACGCACACACACACACACACACACACACACACACAGAAAGTAAATTTTATCTTCTTATTAACTTCTGTGTCTCTGATGATATTTATCACTGTTACAAAACACAAATCTGAAATGCATTGTGCACTAATTTATTGAGCAAACCGACATATTAATACTGTTCGGTGTTCGCTGTTTCTGCTACTATCATTCACACTGTGTCACAGAGTATGAACTGCAGCCTAAATTCTCCAGATTCCACCATGATATCTACAGTAAACTCACAGTTCAGAAAGGAAACGTGACGTGTCAATCGCAACCCAGTACTACCCACAGAGGACAAAATCCAAAACAAACCAAATCAAACATCATCCGAAAGTCTATATAACTTACCTTGTTGCCCATCAGGCATTGTGACTAGTATGGGTTGGTTGATGGCTCCACCACCTTGTAGATTTCCTAGCTGAATGCCGTCTGTCACTATGGTGATGACCTGCTGCCCTCCTGAGGTTACGACCTGCTGAAAAGCACTGTCGACCGAGTCTGCAGCCATCATCTCCTCCGTTGCCATGACTGCATACAATATACGACCTCAGCAATCAGTGTTTCGGCTACAGCCCTCTAAAATATTCTACGAATTAATACAGAGATCTACACAAAGTATTTAGTGCTGGTGGGTAAGATTTGCAAAAAATACTTTAAAGCTTATAAATTTCCTGCCATTTTCATCATGCTCGTGATTTGGGGGTTGTTTTGGTTCTAAAGAAGGAAGTGGGGTGTGTGTATGGAAGGTGACTTAAAATATCAATTCAGTGCAGGTTGCAATATCTAATAAAGAGACCTTTAAGTGTGTATAATAGGTTTGGTCTTTGTAGTTGTACGTATTTCTTTTGATGTATTAGTGGTTGTGTGATTATTAAGAAAAAAATGTTTTATATTCCTGAACTCTATTACATTCTATTAAGCCTCTGAAAAGCTCTTTGTCTTATCAAAGCAACATCTGTAACATCCTCTATTATTCCTGCACTTTACTTCAGAGAAACACACACACACACACACTTCATGCAACCAGAGTTAGATCTGTTCATTTTTATTCAGCACAACTGTGAATGAATTGTATAGTGTTTGTCTACAGATTTCTATCATGACTCCTCACTCATTTCACCACCAAATATCAATAATGCATAATATAAAATGACACCAAAGCCATGTGGTTATAGTTAAAGGGAATTGTTTCTAAATTGTATTGAATGTCAAGAAACACAATAAAATGAAAAACAAACTTACACACGAAGCATAAAAACAAATAGTTCACCATCCTCACAAACCGCAACAATGTGGGTATATTAGGTGTAAAAAATCTCAACTGTTATGTATGGTTTCAAATGTTTGATGTGGTACCACATACCACAATTGTTGTTACCGGATGGGCAATAACTGCTAATCTGGGATTTTCAGTCATAACAGTCACTATAGTTAGCTAGAATGATGTAATAAGAGAAAAAAATAAAAATATGGGGGGGGGAAAAGCAGGCAACAGCTCTGCGCTGCAGATGACAGAATAGTTTCTGGGCCTGACAAATGTGGTCAGTGTGAACTCAAAAAGAACAGCATGTCCAATCTTCAGGCTGTTTTAAAAGCACATGATTGAACTACCCAGTATTAGTATAAGTTTTAAATCAGACAGAAAAATCTTGAAAAACTCGAAAAGCTTTAATATAATGAGTGTACCTGCAGACTTAGCAGTGTTGGTGGGTGAGATAATGCCAGTGAGATTGACGACACCCCCAGGTCCGATGATGAACTGAGGTGAGGCCGTGTGGATGGTTAACATGTCTGGACTCTCTGGGTTTGTATTGATCTGATTCTGCATGGCCACCTGTGAATCAAAACAATGAATATCTGGTTAAGGCATCATCAGGAAATATTATTGCAAATTAATTATTCAATCCAATGAGGAAATTCAGGTCACGGTACACCAACAGAGGGATACAAAACAGGGTATTTTATTAAGTCCACGAAATACAGGCCTAGACAAATAAGTAAAAAGAACAGGAGCAAACCGGGGCAAACAAACTTAGGAATACTGCAGGGAAAAACAAATTGAGGAAGACGTGCCTAAACAAACAGTAGAAGGAAAACAGACCAGGAGAACATTAAGGGAAGGTCACTTGCCAAAAAAAACACAAACAAAATATAAGTAAACAATGAAGTCAGAAAGAGAAATAAAGAGCAAAGTAAATGGTAAAGATATGGTATAGATACAGATCTAGAAAAGTGCACAGAAAAATACAGGCAAATGCAAACAGAAAGAGATAAGCAACATAGTAAACAGACAGAACAATACTGACAATGACAAGTGAATAAAGAATATATTTTAGGGCAAATAAGTTTAGAAATACCAGCCAGAGGAGAGGATACAGGACATGGAATACTGATAGAAAAGATACTAAACAGTACGAACAGATGGATTTACAAGAAAATATTTCAGCAGATTTTTATAAATACTAAAGGGAATGGGGTAAATGTACAGAGGATTAAGAGCATTAAAATCCAAAAGGGATATGAATCAGTAAAGATAAAAGAATACAAGGCCAGAGTAATGGAACTGATGAAATGATGTGTCCCATGATAAAAAGCATGGAAGTTATAAAAAATAGTTAAGGATGTTATTATGAAGTCAGTCTGGGTGCTTATGTGTTGGCATCACACCTGCAGGATTTCAGCCAGACCTTCATTGCTGTTGTCGAGCGCGATGTCGAGTGCGGTTTTACTGAACTTGCTCTGTGCATGAACGTCTGCTCCAAAGCGCAACAGCAGTTCCACAACATCAATGTGACCATGCTCTACTGCCCAGTGCAAAGCCGTCATCTTCAACATGTCCTTAGCATTTACATCTGCACCATGCTACACACACACACACACACACACACACTGCAGTCATTGTACATCAGTAAGTGAGGATCAAAGAGCAGGAACCAGTTGATTCTGTCATTTCCAAATTGCTGCTCTCCAACCCAAACAATGACATCAAAGCTGCTCTGACGTCACACTCATATTCTTTAATAATCACTCAGTTTTCTGAGACATATGATTATACCACATATAAAGAAAAGTTAAAAATCCTTGAATATCCACATTAGAGAATTCCAGTCCAGATCATTAAAGAGACATCAAATAACAGAATACTGACTGAAAATATAATTTATTAATTAATATCCTCCATGGTAAATAAACATAATCTACTGTAAAAATCCATCCATTATCTTCCGCTTTAACCTCTACTACGGTCGCAGGTGTTCCCCATGCCAATCCAGGAGAGATCATTTTGGGCGCTGTGCAGATACACCCAGGACAGCAGCATTTCTCACCTGCAGCAACACTTCCACAATAGGGGCATGTCCCTCTGAAGCAGCCATGTGCAGTGGTGTACGGTCCACTTTTGTGCGAGCATCTCGACTCACTCCAGCTCGTAGGAGCACCTCTGTGGTGGAGTAGTGACCATACTGAGCAGAGAGGTGCAGAGGTGATGTGCCTAGCTACACACACCAAAAAACAAACTTGTGTTATAGACGCATTATAAACATACACTGTGCACCAAGTATTGATTTACATTATATAGTCTATATATAAATTTATTTCATAGTAACAATTTGTAAAAGGCCATTTTATAATCCAGGACGCTCATAAAAGATTTAAGTAGTTGGGTAGACATGAATCACCAGTAGCCTGCCCAGTGGTTAGTGTTTCTACATTATAGCAAAAAGGTCCAGTGTTTGATTACCGGTTGGGCTTCCCCCCACAAACCAAAGACATACCAACAGGTAAACTGAAGATTCTAAATTGCCTGACCCCAATTATTGTAACTGTAACTATTAAAATGGGCACGTATTTAACATCACAAAAGTTAAATCTTACAAATATTACGCTGGGGACCAATTCTTACAGACACGCCCTAAAAATGTCCTAAAAAACCTTTAGTAGCAGAACATATATACACTAGGGGTTGTGCTTTATTAGACGAAACCAATATAACCCACCCAGTCTGTAGTGAAGGGAGCTCCATTAGCCATGAGTATCCGAACCTCATCATCCAGCCCAGAACGGGCTGCCTCCAGCAGCTTCTTTCCTAAATCCACTAAAGACATCTACACACACATTCAGCCACAAAAATGTACCAAATTATTAAAAATAGTGAATTATTTTATGATTTATTTATAACTAATATGACTAACTAATATAACTAATTGTAGTTATTAGTATGTTCAAACTAAATTATAGTTATTAAATTACAAAAAACTTAATCACAGCAATACATATAAACAAATAAAATGCCATAAGAGGAAGTATCCAAATACAAACAGTCAGTATAGTAATTCACTTATCCAGGTTTGGTAAAATTTTAGTAACATCTCAAAGATTGTTATGCGAATATGTGACAGTTTTAGAAATACAATTATACATATAGCTATATTATATTATACATCCATTATAAATGATAATATTAACAACAAGAAGAAAAAAAATCTAGTTAAACAACATATTCAGAATTTGTTTAAAATACTTTTATTAATTTTCAACTTTATTATTTCTTTGTGTAACTTCATGTAGATATTTTGCTCATTTTACAGTTTTTGTTTTTCTGTTCCACCTCAAAAAAGGCATTCTATCTTAAGAAGAAATAGCTTTCTAAACGAATAGCTGAGAAAATATGAATTTAAGGTTAGTTATAATTCACTTTGTAAACAATAAGAACAATTACACCAGAGACAAAGAAGCGCTCGAATAAACAATAAAGAAAATAAACAAAAAGGCAACGGGACTTTAATTGACTATGTGCAAACATGAGTTTAAATCCAAAACCGCTTCGTTGTTTTAATAAAGAAAATTAAAATCTGTAAACAAAGCTACAACTGTTAGCATCATGCTAATGCTAGGCCTCCATGTTCTGAAGGCACGAAGTGGCGCGTGTCCGATTCATTTCGCGACATAAAAACAGATGTGAATTCAAACTAAATCTCCTTCATTCGAATCAAAAACAACAAAATCGCGACGCCGCTCAGAACTCGGAGTTTAAACTACAGGAAACGGATAGAAAGTGGGCAGTTTCCGGGGGAAGTGGAAGCATTTTTAACCATCAAACACGCGCGCATGCACATCAACTTCCACATCCGGTACGGAGCTCGCGCAAATAAACAGCACGCGCGCCGCGCTCGCGCATCGGAATCAGTTTAATGAGTTTTCGAGTTTAATTAGTTTAAACGCAAAGCTGCGTCAGTCTCACCTGCGCGCGCGCGCTTCAACCCGCTCACAGCGACGCGACGCGACGTTTCACTCTCACCATTCCTCCTCCAGCGCACTACTTTGTCTTTCACTCTCCTGGACAAACAGTGGCGCGGAAGAACACGCTCACATAAGCCATACCGTGCTGTCGTTTGCAAAACATTTGTTTTCACATTTGCTGGTTTTATTAAACGTTTGTAACGAAATATAATGCTGTTAAATTTGCTACATTAAGTTTGCGGGAATGTGAACGTTAAAAACACAACTATACACAATGCGCTCTCACAGCGATGGCGCCTAATCAACGACGTAGCACGGCGCGGAGTGATATGCAATGCTTTGGATTTAAAAGCTGTTAAATTTAAAAGCAAAATAATAATTTAAAAATCAGAATGTTTATTATTGCTGTTCATTATTTTTTTCATTACTGTACATTATTTTTTACTCAAAAATTTTAACAATTTTTTACCAATAGTGAATTGTAATAACTTGAGCCGAAGGTTTTTTTTTTGTAACGTGAAGATAAATGGTCTGGCTATGATATTGTAACAAATAAAACATTGTTTATTGTCTAATTTTACTATTTAAAATTGCGCTTTCAATCGTGTTAATTAATGAATCCTTACATACTTTTAAAAATGCATATTATTTGTGATATTAGACACTGTCAGCTTGTAGCCGTGAAATAGTCCAGAATAACAAAAAAACGGGGTTTAATATGTACAATAACAAACATGCAGATGAAGAAAAAAAAGTGTACTATAAATGTCTGCAGTATAAAATTAAAAGGTAAGGTTTTGGTGATGGCTTAAATACATTAAAATCAATGAACAAAGAAGGTAAATAAAGCTCTCGTGTTTTGAACATGAGAACGGGTGGGGTATCATTGCGAGTGACCTCATCGCTGATCACAAGCTTGAGGGCGGGGCTTGTCGGAGTGTGAGTGGGAAAACAAGTCGTTCCGGGAATCAGCTATAGCAGTTAGCAGTTCGTGTTCGTGTCAGCCTGGGTAAAGTTAAACTTACTGTTCGGGTTTAAGGAATCTATTCGTGTGTTCGAACGCCATGAATCCATCAGTCGAATTGATATTAGGTTCTGTAACAGCGTGACGCTGCTTAAGACAGTGCTGAGAAGTCCAGAATGCTACCGTGCTAATGCGTACAGTGCTGTGTTTACAGATCTGCTGCCGTCACTTAGTTCTTTTTTAAAGTTGTAATTTATTCAGTAATAAAGTTATGAACAGCGATACACTTACAAAGCTAACGTAATTATTTATGGAGTTATTGGAACACTTGGTGTCAACTGTTAATTATAAACTGTGCAGTTTTGTTAAACGCCTTTAAATAAATCAGATATTGTAATATTACATGATTATTAAAGCACGTACTGTTTCTGTGATTTGATTATGTTAATACATTTTGAGTATTTTGCTTTTTTTAGTTTATTAATTGACTTTGTTTTGTATATTTGGCATATAGTTTAGCCTTGTTGATTATCATTATATTAAATATTTCTTTAAAAGTTTTTTTTTCAATCTTGTGAAGAATTTCCAAAGGATTTTAGTTGTTTAGTTTGTGTGGTAAAATAACTGAGCTTTTGGTGCAGGTTGCAGTTTTACTAGTAAATCATAAATCGGGTGGCTTGTGGTTCTGATTTTGCAGGTATGACACTCTCAACCAGTGAGAATGTGAGAATAACAGTCAGTGATTAAATTCTGATAAAGGGATCCAAGATCCACGGTACAGTGTAACAATGCCGGTGGTATCTACAGGACTGAAGGAGCTGTACCTTTCCACCTCCCTGGGAGATCTTAACAAGAAAGCAGAGATCAAACCAGATAAAGTCAGCACCCGAAAGTATGATCCCATTGATCAGATTTTCAGTGTAATTAATGGCATCTGTGTTATTCACAGAACATACATTTATAGTATTAATTAGTATTTTAAATGAGGAAAACATTTATACTTGTCTGTGTGTGTGTGTCTGTGTGTGTGTGTGTGTGTCAGCTATGTACAGAGTGCATGTAAGATCTTTAAAGCAGCAGAGGAGTGCCGGTTGGACCGTGATGAGGAGAAAGCTTACGTACTGTACATGAAGTACCTGACTGTGTATGACCTCATCAAAAAGAGACCCGACTTTAAACAGCAGCAGGTCTTATATGATTGCGATTTTAGAACAGTTGTTAATAGATGCTCTGTATGTTTGAAGCACAGTATTATGTAATTGTTTTGTAAAGTAATGTTGTTTTGGTTATATTCTGTGTGTTTACACACTGCAGGATTACTTCATGTCCATGCTTGGGCCGGCAAGCTTTAAAAAAGCTATCGAAGAGGCAGAGAAACTGTCAGCGAGTCTGAAACTCAGGTTTAATGCAGTCCACCAGCACCTGCCACCTTTACAAATATAAAAGAGTCTCTCATTCACCCCAAATTAACCTGGTGCCTATTTCACTACATTACCCTGAAATCCACACCTGGTACATTCTATCCCACTTTAAACATGTGTACAGATATGAAGAGGTGGAGGTGCGTAAGAAGTTGGAGGAAAGAGATAAGAAAGAGGAGAGGGAGAGACGAGAAGAGAGGTCAGAAAAAGATGGTGGAAGAGCTTCAATCAGAACCATAGAGAACAGGAAAGACAGTAAGAAGGTATAACTGATTACAGATCAACATTTACCAAGCAGCTTGTAATTAGTTACTGTTACACAACACTGAAGGATCTGTAACCAATAAATCTTTTCTGACACAGAATAAAGAACTCAACGAGGTGAAGACAGCGCCCTCACCAGGTGACATCACTGTTCTGTGTGTCTTTTAGATTTACAGTTATTATTTACTGTGTGTAGCTGTAGATAACTGCTGTATCTTTCACTGTAGCACCACCCAGTGGTGCTCTCAGCGCACAACAGCTGTATGAAGTCATAAAGAACCCTGAAATTACAGTGATTGTGATGGACGCTCGCAAGCAAGCTGATTTCAAGGAGTCACATATGATGGTTCCTGGACACACCTGCATCAGTGTTCCTGAAGAGTCCGTGAAACCAGGGTAATACACACACACACACACACACACACACACATAAATATGTCATTATAAAAATACACTTGGTCGCCACTGTGAGCTTTTGAACAAGGCCCTCAACTCTCAATGTTTTAGGAACACAGAGTGTCATGGCTGACCCTGCGCTCCAACCCTTGATATGTGAAGTAAAGAATCTTGCTGTGCTGTATACCTGTGGATATTTAACGATCGTACGTGTTTGTTTGTGTGTGTGTATATCTATGTATTTATGTATAGAAGCACAGTGAATCAGATTGAGGTGAAGCTGCCATCAGATTCTCTGCCTCAGTGGAAGCAGCGTGGAAGTGTTGATTATATTGTGCTTCTTGACTGGTTCAGCCATGTCACTGATCTTAAACTAGGAACTACATTGCAGAGTCTGAAGGAGGCGCTCTACAAGGTTATCTATCTCTTTAAACTACTTATAATAATTATTAATTTGTTTGCATTCTATAATGACCTAAAAAAGATGCAAGAGATATTATAGATTTGTAAAATTTTTTTTTTTTATTTACAGTGGGACAGTGTTACTATCCTGCGCAGCGAGCCTCAGGTTTTGGAAGGTGGATATGAAAACTGGTTACTGTATTATCCAATGTTCACCACCAACTCCAAGATCAAACCTCCGCGTCAACACACAGATACACAGTTGCCACAATGTGAGTAAACGCATGTACACACACACACACACACACTCATACACTCACACACAAAATAACATACCCATCTGTGGTTCTTGCAGTGAATTTTAGCTATCCATGTCTGGAGGAACCTGCTCCTGAATCTGTCAGCGTAAAGGACAGTATAGAAGATGTTCAAGTGAATGGTGGCATTTCAGACATCGTCAACATTTCTAACGTGGGTCCCAAACCTACAGCATCTGATGCACACTCTCAGGCACCAACACAACAGCAAACTTCTGCAAAAGCAATACCCCAGGTAAACTATATGTGTGTGTACACACATATATATACACATATATATACACACACATTTAGCCTGTACTTCTTCATTCTGCCTGTAGAAGTATTATTTTGTAAAGAACTAATACGCAGCAATGTGCCAGAAGAGCACACTATCATAAGGTTACACCAAAATGATCATTAATGGTATAGGCATAATTCCGAGGGTAATAAAATGTTTACTATTAATTTAAAATGTTTCCATATCAGCCAATGATCTGATCTACATTTCAGCTATGAAGGCTCCTTAACTATAGATACTGAGCTGAATACTTTGATTGTATAAAACTATACCTGTTCCTGATTGGTTATTTTAAGCAAGTGAATGTAAGTATTCATGCATGTTTATACCTGTTTTTTTAGTTCGACCGCTCCAATAAACCTGCTATCAAACCCTCAGAAAATATAAAGCCAAATACAGAGAATGGCGTTAAGGAGACCAGAACCAAAGACAGTGGGACCAAAGATGCTCCTGCTTCATCTTCATCCACTGGGCCAGTGATTCCGGATCGGTCAGTCAAGCCAAACCTGGAGGAGAAGCGAACCAGAGAGAAGGAGGATGAGGAGAAGCGAAATAAAGAGGAGGAGAAAAGAAAAGAGATGACAAAGAAAGAAGAAGAGGACGAGAAGGGGAAGAAGAGGAAACTTGAGCGTCAAAAGGTTGAAGAGGAGGATGGAAGAGAAGAGGAGAGAGGGAAAAAAGGAGTGAAGGAGCAGACGCTGGACTCTCAGATTAAGAGCATGTCTCTGGATTCTCCTCTACCTTATAATGCTGTATCTGATATCAAGGTGTGAATTTGTTACCAAATACACAAAACATTTGTTTTATATATTTTTCCCATAACTATTTGTGCTTCTTTCTCTGTGTACATATTTATAGAGGGAAACTCTAACTCGAGCACGAAGTGAGGAGATAGGGAGGGTGGTACCTGGTTTACCTGATGGCTGGATGAGGGTAAATCAGTCACATTTGTATACACACACAGACATTTACATTCATCTGTAGTTGACAAACAATTATCAATTTGCTAACTTAAAAAGAATAAAATTCACCCCCATGTAATTCATTTATATTTCATTAAAGCATATTTGATTCAGTGAATCTGCATTCAGTGCATTCGATTGAATCTGATTCAACTTAATTGTATAGCTATGAGAACTATTCACTTGTATTGATAGATAATTAGCCTAAACCTGATTCACTTGCATCTGATTTCTAATCTGTTAAATCCTGTTTACTAATCTGCATCTGATTTCTAATCTGATTGTCCTGTTTTCACTTTTCCAACATTTATATTACCTGCTTTTATACAGATGGATATCATACTGAAAATCATCATTATGAAATGTACATTATGTTGATTCCTCTTCTTTGTGTTTCAGTTTTTGGATGTGGTAACAGGAACTTACCGATACTACCACTCTCCCACCAATACTGTGCACTTGTATCCACCTGAGGTCATGCCTCCTGTCACTCCACCTACCACACCTCAAAAACCCAAACCCTCCGGTGGAGCTACAGAGAAGGAGAATGAGAAAGAGAAGGCCCAAGAGAGAGAGAGGGAAAGAGAACAGTCTAAACTGAAACGCTCATACTCCTCTCCTGATATCAGCCAGGATCTAAATGCCGAGGGGGCACGAAAACAAACACCAGCCCCTGCCCCTGTCCCCATACCCACCCCCATGCCACGCATCAACCGAGAAACCAAGTATACACACACACACACACACACACATAAATGTTAAGTTATTTTAAATAATATAAAAGAAAATTAGCTACATCTATGCTGATTGTTAAAATAAATACGTTATTACTTTTCTATCAAATCTTTTGCTATTCTTCATTTTTAAGTGATCAATTTATTATTGCATATTGTCTGTGTTTGCTCCCTTAGGCCCCTGACCGTCACTGCCTATGCACGACCATCAGCCGCTAAGATACGGAATATGAACCCAGTGTTTGGTGGTTTGGGTCCATGTTTAACAGGGCTGAGGAATTTGGGGAACACCTGTTACATGAACTCTGTTCTTCAGTGTTTGTGTAACACTCCATTAATGGCCGAGTACTTCAACAAAAATCGCTACCAAGAGGATATCAACAGGTTTACTGCCCTCCTTATAGTTTTACTAAAACAGTTGTTTTTTCTTTGCTAGGAAGGCAAAAGGCAAATAAGTTAATCTGGTGAAAAAAAGTCTTTTTGTGATGTTAGTAGTGTTGAATGCTGACTTCATTTTTATGTGTTTTTCACAGATTGAATGTCTTGGGGCATAAGGGCGAGGTGGCAGAGGAGTTTGGGGCAATTATGAACGCTTTGTGGTCGGGGCAGTTTAAATACATCAGTCCTCGTGATTTTAAAATCACCATTGGTAAACTTAACGATCAGTTCTCTGGCTGCTATCAGCAGGACTCTCAAGAACTACTGCTGTTTCTCATGGATGGCCTACACGAGGATCTCAACAAGGTAGAAGTGTGACATCACAGTCTCTGTACTGGTACTGTGTTTACTAAAGTAGTCTTCAAATTTTATTATAATACCACAAATCCAGATTATTCTATCACATCCACACAGTCGCTTCTGTCTAGCCAACTATTTTCCAAGTATTTAATTAGAAAGTGGTATTTGTTATTTCAGTATATTTTTTGTTAAAGTGTTGATCCACATTTTGTTATACACATATTCTTTTTTCCTTTTTTTTGGTTTTCATTGTGACGACGTGAGTAGAGAGTAAGTACCCATGAGCTGTGTACTACATCCATCTGCATCAGTCATGTATAGGTTCTGTGAGAACATTACACACTGTTCTGATTTGGAATTTGTGTGTTGGGAGTCTGGTGTGACTGGTGCATGATGACCTGTTTATGATTGGACATCATTGTGACTGTTCTGTTGGTCATCTGGACAACTGTGCCTGCCCTGTGCATTTGCCCCACCCGCTGTCTGATGCATATAATTCTACACTTTGCTTACATCTGTACTAGTGAATCTCTCACACCTTTAAGTCTTGTGGTTTGACACATGAGCTCTGAGCAAAAAATGTAACAGCCTAATAATAACAATATTTTAATGCCGGGGAAAAAGATTTATGTTTTAAAGATTTGCACTCATTCTGTTTATAATAGGAGTTTTAACTAAAGTTAATTTATTGGTCAAGGCATGATGGATATCAATGCAAATACATATTTCACATATTTGAAAATTAAAATGACATTGATTGTACTCTGACATGGTTAATGTCATATATATATATATATATATATATATATATATATATATATATATATATATATATCTCCTCCTTATTATGTTTTTATGTTGCAGCTCATCTTAGTGTGTGAGGCAGTCCTCTGAATCAGAGTGCAGAATATAGTGATAACAGATTTTTAAATACTGTACATACTTACAGACATATTTGTATGTGACAGGCAGATAACCGCAAGCGCTACAAGGATGAGGCAAGCGATCATTTGGATGATGGCAGCGCGTCAGAATTAGCCTGGAGGAAACACAAGCTTCTGAACGAGTCCATCATTGTCTCACTGTTCCAGGGTCAGTTCAAATCAACTCTGCAGTGTCTGAGCTGCCATCATCGCTCACGTACTTTTGAAACCTTCATGTACCTGTCATTACCCCTTGCATCGTCTTACAGGTGTAGCTTACAGGTATACACACACACGACACTTGACTATTTGTGTACAGTGAGTGTCAGTACTTTTGTTGTTTTGATATATGTATAGATTAGATTAGATTAGAACTAACTTTATCGTCATTGTGCAGAGGTACAGGGCAAATGAACTATAGTTAGCATGTAACCAGAAGTGCAATATATATATGCATTATTTACATAAAGTGTAGAAGTGTCAGTGACCGGTGCATTGAGTAGTGATGTGTATAAACGTATATACATAAATATGAACATGTATTACATGTTTGTACAAGTGAATTTATGTAATGAATATGAACTATACAGTATTATATATCTATATTAAAGGTTATATATAGTAATGTACATATAGCATATAAATATATACAAATAAGTGAGATATACCCTAATACCCCAAAAATATAAGCCTATAAATATAATGTAGATCTCTGTAGATATAATGTATAGATATTGCATTATGTTCATACTTGAAGTTCAAGTTTAAGTAATTTATTTATATAGCACTTTTTACAATAGCACATTGTCAAATATAGATGTATCAATATAAACTTTATCTCCCCTTGTGGTGCAGGCGATATTCTGAAAAAATTTTGGTAATACAGATTTTAGCTCAGTGTGGTTCAAGTCCCCTGCTACAGTAAAGGCTCCATCTGGGTGTGTAGTTTGCAGTTTGTTGATAGTAGCACAGAGTTCCTCCATGGCCGAGACAGCATTAGCATCAGAAGGCAGAAGCAACAATACGTCTAAACTCATAGGGCAGATGGAAGGGTCTGCATTTAATGATTAGAAACTCCAGGTCTGCAAAGCACGGGGTTTCCACTGCAACAGAGTCTGTGCACCATGCTTTGTTTACATAGATACAGCTTCCTCCGCAGCGGGTCTTCCTCGTAGTCGCGGCTGACCGGTCAGCTCTGAAAAGCGCACGTCCCTCTAGTTTCACCACGCTGTCCGCCACATCGTCCCTTAGCCACGTTTCCATGAAAAACATTAAATTACAGTCCCTGAGCCATCTCTGTGAGGGTCCAGATCTTTAATTCATCCAGCTGTCCCAGCAGTGAGCAAACATTGGCGAGAAAAATGATAGCCTTAGCTTAGCACACAAACCTCTGTGCTTACCCCACCTCTGTGAGAGACTAACTTAGAATGGAATCTTGTATTTGTAATCTAAAGGGTTTTCAAAACTCTGTATATATTGTGTATCTAACACAAAGTCTGTGTGTCTGCAGGACTGTCTAAAGCTCTTCTCTAAAGAGGAAAAGTTGACTGATAATAATAAAGTGTTCTGTCCACACTGTAAAGCTCCAAAAGAGTTTGCCAAGAAACTGGAGATCTGGAAGCTTCCACCCATCTTACTTGTCCACCTAAAACGGTAAGTCTTAACTTACTTGTGTATATTTATTTAGACTAGTTCAAAATGCAGATCCTGACGCTTGGTGTGTTTATTCTTTTTGAAACTGCTCCTGAACTAACTGCAGTTAAAGGTCATTAATTTGTACAAATGACTTAATAATAGTAATAATAAAGTTAAAGGACTGAATACATCTTGCACTATCTATATAAAGTGTGTGTGTGTGTGTGTGTGTGTGTGTGTGTGTGTGTGTGTGTGTGTAGGTTCTCATATGAAGGTCGTTGGAAGCAGAAGCTTCAGACTTCAGTGGATTTTCCTCTGGAAAATCTGGACCTCTCTCACTATGTCATTGGTTCCCAAAAAAACCTGAAGAGTTACAACCTTTACGCAGTCTCTGTGAGTATTATTCCCTCCCAGCTCCCTACAGTCAGACAGACAGAAAGAACAAAATAGCTTTCTTCATCCCGGAGGAAATTTAGCAGTCAGTAGCAAAACACAGTAGTAGTACAATAATAAAAGTATTACAGAAAATAATATAAAATAGTATAAATAAGAAAAAGAACAAATGCAATTAAGCCTAAATTGGAGGGCAGTAAAGCAGTATAACAATTAAGAATGAATATTGAATAAAGAAACCATGTGCTAAATTATAGTAAATACTGAAATAGACATGTGTACCTATATGTGTATGCAACAGTGTCATTATTAAAGTGTACAGTAGTGGATGTGATCTAAAGTGATCATAGTACAAAAAAAAATTGGTTACTGTTCCCTTCAGAATCACTATGGTGGGCTGGACGGTGGTCACTACACGGCGTACTGCAGGAACGCCACTCGACAGCTCTGGTACAAGTTTGACGATCACGAGGTGTCTGAGATTTCCACCTCCTCTGTCAAGTCCTCAGCTGCCTACATATTCTTCTACTCCTCCCTCTGAGATTATGCGCAACGCACTAACCACACCCACACTCACCAAACCTGATTGACATCCGGTAATGATGAGTTCTCGTGAGAGTCAGCATCTAAATCTTGGCATGATCTCTTTCTCTGTTTCACTTTCTTTCTCAATCAATAAAGAAATTAATCTGTTAGTCTTTTAATTCCGGTCTGTATCATGAGAGGGCAGCGTCTGCCTTTCTGTTGCCTTTTGGATACTAAAGACATTTGAGACACGTCTGAGTCCAATCTGATCTGGACTGAATCTGTTTTCACCCTTCACTTCCTGTTGTTCACCTGTCTTACTTTACTTACTTGTACATATTTGCTTACAGAAATGTCTTTTATTTATGCTCTATGTTCAATGTGACCAAATCTCTCCCAAAATGGATGAGATGTCTATCTGTAATGGAGAATCATGAGCGTACAGATCCCATCTTATTCCACATTATTCAGAATTCCATATTATACACATAGTCTATGTAACATGTATCACAGCCTTTCCACTTTGTGTTACTGTGTAGTTTCTTTTTGAATGTATTTCATAATGACAGAACAGCTGCAAGGTGGAAGTGAAATTTTTGAGCAAATGTTTGAGCAAAGTCCAGGTTTCATTTAATTCCTATGTTAACACTTTTTTTATTAAAGAGAACATTTTAAGAGAATTTAGACAATATTCCAATACCTAATTATAATTTATTTACTAAGATGGGGAAAAAGTGACCTGAACTAAAATAACAGTGCATTACTGATTTAAGTTACAAGTGTGCATAACGTTTTGCTCTAGTTTTCTCTTTAATCAACTAATCCTGTCTTTTAAGCAGGGCTGCTTAAACTTTTGAATAAGACTGTGTAGTTCCTCAGTGTATGTATGTAGTAATTAAAACACTAGGTACCTTCCTATTTACTCTTCACATAAAATCATATATAAAGGTTGTACAACTGGTATAAACTGAATCCAGAATCTAGTTATTTCTTCTTTTTGATCTTCACATTAAAATTGCCTCAATAAAAACCAAAAAAAGAACCCAAAACAAAAAGAAATACACATTTGATTGTCACTTGGTGGTACCTTTTTAATTACTATTTTCTGTGGGATCCCTATGCAATGAGAACAGCTCAGACTCTGATACATTAATAAACTGATGAACATGTGTCTCCTGTGGTCAGTAAAGTTTTTCTTTCTGTGCTTTAAGTGTTTGATCATTGCCCTGCAGAATGATCCAACCATGAACCTATTTAAAACTTCCTGTTTACAGTTTACCTTCAGTCATCTGACACACATCACCATGTGGCTCCCTGTCCAAAAACAATAAACTAATGGATACATAATACATTTTTCATTGCAGATTTGTGAAAATGTGTAGTCTACAAACCCAAGTTTCCAGGTTGTTTTATTTGCTCATATAGGTCTTAATGCCACATACCTATTTATATTTATATATATATATATATATATATCATTATCAGGTACCATTAGAACAAACACACCCCTGATACACAGTCCTCAGGTTTGGAATTTTATTGGTTGAAATGATATGTGGTACAAAAGTGTGCATAATATTAATAATATTAACAATAATATTAACAATAATAAATCAATCATTTTTCCCTCAATAAAATACTCGAGTTGCTGCCTCTATTCCCCCTACCACCCAAATACAGCCATCTGACAACTCATACAGCATTAATCACAAAATCAATACCATTAATAATAATGACAATATAGTACCTCTGTAACATTTAAAATTCATATCTGTTCTTTCAGCTTTGAATAAAATAAAAACTTCATTGCAATCTGCCCAGTTAACGTCTGTGTGTGTGTGTGTGGTGGGTGTGTGTGTGTGTGTGTATGCGCGTGTATGTGTTCATGGAGGCAGTGTGGAATCATGGTTTATTGTCCATTATATAAACATCATAAAAAATTATTAAAAAACTCTTTTTATAACCTTTATACATAATTACTCAGTTTTGCCCAACTGAGACACCATAGTGTCTACCTTCACTAACACATCTACACACACCACATACTCTTGCGCTCTCTGGACCGTACACATTCTCTCTTTGGAGGGTTTCCAGTTTCCACTTTGGTGGGTTTTCAGTTACTGCTTTAATATTAAAGAATATAAAAAGTCTCACAGCATAAACCGCATAGAGGGGCGTTGTTCTTTAACCCCACCCTCAGGAGGTGTGGAAGGGGCAGGGCTTTCTGCTTGATCATCCTGCTGTAGTATTACTTTTTCCGGTGTGTAGTCATTTCTTTTGAGATCTGAAACAAACAGATACATCATACAGTGGCTTCCCACCTCTCCAGACCAGAATCCATTCCTCTATATATCTATATACACTTACATGTATACACACGTTTTTTTCTGTACTTCCTTTATTTTTATTTCATCTTTTTTCATGCATTTGCTTCATAATTATTTTATTGTAATCATAAAAATATATAGTTTCAGATCAGTCTTTACTTTCCCACTTCCACACACACACACACACACCAACTCACTCACTCTTACCAGGTAGTTTCAGTTT
>JAFMOD010000001.1:652864-655364 GCA_019802435.1 Corydoras maculifer | reverse complement strand
ATATGGATGATGAAAGGCACTTGCAGAGGATCCAGCCTCCGAAGTAAATGCTGGCTTCCTTTCTGGGGTCATGGACAGCTCCGCTCTTGGACGCACCCCCTCGGAGGCGCCACGGCCAAACAATGAGTCTGCCATTGTGGACAAGGGTGGATATATACTTCGCTGGACCAAAATGGAAGCTTTAGAGGGCGGGATGGTGTCTACGGCACTGGGAACCACATTCTTGGACAGACTAAGTTCATGTGTGATTTCGTTGTGCACTTTGCTGGCTTCAGATGCTCTCTGTGCAGTCAGAGCCTTTAAAGTATCCACTGTGAGGGCAGATAAGTCCTGTAGGTGACCGATCTGGGAGTCCAGAGAGTGCAGTGAACGTTTAATAAAGTTTACCCTGTTCCCAACTTCCCTCAGCTGGATGCTCATTGACTCCACCCTGCAGAAAATGAAGACACAGTTGTAACACTATGTGTGTGCACTGTGTAAGGTTTTATGTTCTTTAAACATAAAGCAATTTCTAACTACTAAGTTAGTCAACCGTGTTCGGCAGAATGGACTTACTGGAATTTAGAAGTGCACATTTTTCAGTGGAGTGTTGTTTACAGCTACAACATTTCTGTAGAGTGATTTACTGGTGTAAAATGACTGTTTCTAATGTTTAGCACCGTGATGGTGGTTAAAATGGTGGTTAAATGTTTAAAGTAAAGCTTTAGAGTTGTGTAGTGCTGTTTAGTTTTGTGACAAAAAAAAAAAATAATAATTTTAATTTAATAAGATTGGTATAAAGTTGTATGCGAACACTTTTAATATGTGCAAAGCTGTTATACAGTGGTCAACGGACCTGTGAAACTATTACTGAATAAGTGAATGTGTTAAGTGAAATGTACGTGTTATTGTAGAGTGGTGTTTACAGCGGTAATTAGTACAGTCCCTCTATGATATGTCTATATGATACATTGACATAACGTTATGATGGATGCTTAATTACTGAATATTGTTATAGTATAAATGTTTGAATTATTTAAAGCTTAGTAAGGTTTAGTAACAATGATGCTAACCGGTCTGAGGTTAGTCTAATTCGCTCGTCACTCCCAGAGTGAAACTTGTCATCTCGCTCATGAAAATAGGTTTCCACACACTGCTCTTCAAAATCATGGAGTTTCTTTTGGTCCTCCTCCGTCAGAAAAAGCTCTTGAAAGACAAGGGGTTGTGAATGTAAAAGACACATGTAACTCTATATTGAACAGTGTTAATGCAGTGTGTGCCATACTGGGTCCGTAGCCGCTGTCTTTTTTCCTGCGTTTGCAGAGGAAATTGAGGAGTAAGGCGATGTGGCTAAAAATGATGAGAGGTGGAGGAAGAACAGGTTTATCATGATACGCCATGATGAAGTGGTAACGCTGGTACTTCCACACAAGGTTCGACATGGACATCACCTGGAGATATACATTACTGAAAGTGCAAGCACACACACACACACACACACAAACACACACACACACAGTAAGACTAAAGAAAAATATTTTTACTTCAAAAGAGAAATGTGTGTGTGCACTCACTTGAAGAAGGCAATGAGTAGGTTGACCATGAGGATGTACTGGATGAAGAGATAAACAGCCTGCAGTGCTGGAGTTAACCACACACCAGTAGTGCACAGGTCTTTAACACTTGAATCAGTATTGTTTGCACATACTGTCTCGTGTACATACAAACAAACACACACACACACACACACTTAGTGAATTAACTGTATGTGCACTGATACACTAATACAAATTACTTTCCTATATTACAAGTTGGCAATCAAACTACTTTTGTGTATAGTACATGTGTAGGAAAAGTTTGTGCATGTTTGTAGATCTGTATATTAACATACCATCAATCTCATAAGCGTAAACCTCCCCATACATCATCCAGTATGGCTGGAAAACCACGTCTTTTATAAGGGACCACTCAGCGGTGGAATTAGGGTATAGGATTGCTTTCCGAGGAACTCCATATGTCACCAACACCACAATCATGATCACTACAATGTAGAACATGTTTGCTACCTGTATATACACATATACAAACACACACTCAGTACTGACATTTATTAAATGTTCATCAACATCTCATTGCTAATACCTTAGTTTTATTATAGTTTTAACAAAGATTAAAAAAGTTTTTTTCTAAATAGGTTTAATGCACAATTAGCTGACTGTGCCTCAGCCCACCCAAAGACATGTCAATATGTGCCACCAACAGAAAATACAAGTGATATTACAAATTGTTTCAAATATTTACACATATATACATATACAGTGGGTTGCAAAAGTATTCATACCCCTTGAACTTTTCCATATTTTGTCACATTACAACCACAAACATAAATATATTTCACTGGAATTTAATGTGAAAGACCAACACAAAGTGGTATACAATTGTGAAGTGGAATGAAAGTTATACATGAATCAACAATTTTTTTACAAATAAAAAACTGAAAAGTGCGATGTGCAAAATTATT
>JAFMOD010000001.1:617111-652517 GCA_019802435.1 Corydoras maculifer | reverse complement strand
ATACATGCATATATGAATAAACTTTTTATTTGGTAGTACAATGTAATTAATAACATAAATAATATTAAAAATGTACCATTTTGCCGATCATCATGACGTAAGGACCAGCCTGCTGGTTGACGGCAAGGATATCAAGGAGCCTGACATACCAGAAGACGATGTTGAGGCAGTAGACAGTCCTCCCTGCGATGCCAATATCCCCAGGCCCAAAACGCAGCCCAAAGCCCACCACAAACATCATTATAGCAATAAAATCTGAGATGTTGAAGTAATCACTGAACCACACCTTAATCTTCTGACTTATCTTCCCTCCTTCAGACATAAACATCTACACAGAGAAAGATAAAGAAAGTGAGTGAGAGAACGAGAGAGGGGGAGAGAGAGATACAGCATCATAACACACATACAAGTGGTTATATCATTCATGACAAAAAATCATGATACTATCTCTTATTAAATACGCTAATCACTCTGCTTTATTATAAAACTAACATTCAGGCTTATTGTGACACTAAATGTATGTTGATGGAACATGTATTTAAAAATGCATTACATTTAAGTTGTAATGTTTACATATAAATAAAAACTATTACGGTTTAGTACATTCCTGCTAGGAATTCCTCACAGTGCTGAGACACTCTGCAGAGTTTGAAAGAAGTTAAATAATAGTATAGGTATGAAATTACTGAACATTTATCTGTTGTATGTCTACAGTATGACGAACTATTCATACAACAGATCAGTTCACTGTGCAGATATTCTTAACTCTCAGACACCAGAATAAAGCAAGTCAGAGTTTTATAATTTACATAACATTACATAAAATTTAGACTTAACATCATTCATTATGTGTATGTGTGTGTGTACTTACCTCTCGGATCTTCTCGATGGCAGAGGTAAAGATGTAAAGGATAACGGCCCATTCCTGGGGTGAGGGAAATTCTGGTAGCTTTACCAGCACCACGTAAGAGTAAAGTATCAGAAATGCCAAATAACAGAGCTAAAACACAGGTACACAAAGTTCAGAACAAAGTTTACAAATTCTTACAAGACACAAAGTTCATAGGTTGTTGATATCCAACAAGTGTGATAAATAGTTGTATGTATACTTTTCTCAATTAATGTGTATGTGACTGCCAATATTTACAAAAGAGGGCGCTATTTACAGAACCAATAAAATAGATCAACTATCATGTGTAAGTGTTGTATACTTATATGGATAATTGGAGAAGAACATCATTTGCTTCAGCACAGCTGAGCCCTAGTGCACTGAGCAGGGGCCATAAAGATATGGTTGGGTAAGGTTGGTGTGGGGGAACTTGACTACTCTCACAGAGCCCTGACCTCAAACTTATAGAAAACCTTTAGGGATGATTTATAACAAAGAGTTAGGGCTACTTTTCTGGACAAATGGTCAAATTTTAGAGCCTTCTAGAAAGTCTTCTACACGCAGTATATAATATATAGCAAAACTTAATAACAAAAAACATATTTAAATAATGAACAGTGGGAAAGTACTAGTGTGTTTGCGTAAGTGATTAATGAAGCGTGTTGCCCCTATTATGGACAGCACACTCTCACTGATACAATCAGCTTTTATGCTACAGATAAAGATACTGGAAAACAGCCTTCAGCAACACACACACACACACACACACACACACACACACACAATCCAAAAAGTAAATTTACTCACCGTATTGGTCCAAAACTTGACGATGGGGGCATGATAGAAGGCATACAACTTGCGTGTGATTGGTATGCGGCGTGAACGTACGAGAACTTCAGGTTCACTCTTCAACTCATGTTCATTCATACGAGTCTCCTTAAAGACTTCCTGCTTCCACACACCAACACATCTATTTTAGATGTTTGTACATCACAGCAAACACTGTTGCATGAAGATGCATATACTGCTGAGGTAAAGATGCATATACTGCTTACAGGTAACTTCCTAAACATGTGTGTGTGTGTGGGGGGGGGGGGGTTGTGTACCATTTGGATGTCATCAGGGTTCTGAAGATGTTGCTCACTTTCCTCCATAGTCATCTGGTGAGCATCTTGAGACTGAGGGATGTGAGCCATCTCTGCCTTACTTTTATACTCCAACATCAGTATCGCTGGAAACACCAGGATACTGAGTATAACCTGCAAACATACAATACAGAAATATAAACTGTGCATTTTTATATATTACACTCTGTAACATTTTTATCTTTCTGTAGAAACCAATAATGATTCAAGTTTTTAGAATGCATGTGCACAGGTTTTGGTCAAAACAGTGGATTGGATGTGAAACCTTTGAGTCGTGAGACCGATGCCAATCTCAGGAGAAGCTCCTGTAATGTTTATGTGGGATTAAAGAGTCACTGCTGGCTACACAGTAACTGTAATGACTGGGTGAAACATGTCTCAGCTCAGACTGGTGTCTGGGGTAAATATTCAACTGCATGAGCCGATTTTAGTAACAGTATGAGCACAGGGTAAACTCACACCATTAATGACACACTGTTAATGCTGCTGTGTGATTACAGCTGTGCACTATACTGATAGCTCTGCTGATGTGGCATTCAGTGGCACCATTTTAGTCAATGTAATAGACAGAAAGTTGCACCTTGTACCACGAGTTCTTGCGCATGTTCAGACGACCCATCCACATGTCTGATAGCAGCATCTGTGTGCAGGTATGAGCCACAAAGGGGCGCAAACGTGATGACACAGCCAGTTTCAGACACGTAGAATTACTCCAGTTCTTCAGTTCGTACGTCAGCAGCTTCATCGCCATCGTCTCGTCCTGACGGAACGACTGCTCCAACAGGTCCACTGCTAACTGCCCAAACTCACTGTATATACACAGAATATCAATGCATCAGAACATACAAATCCAACAAAAATACATTTTCATTATATAAAAAGTCTGATACGATTTTATTACACTTATTGGTTGACTTACGTGGAGTACTCCTTCAGCTCCTCAGATGTGTCATCAACAATGTCACTTTTCTTGGACTCATAGCTCATGGTGCGGCAGAGCTTGCAGGCGACAAGAGCCTTGGCCATGTTCTCCTCTCCATGCTGCCAGAAAAAGAGAGCCATCTTCTGCCTTTTCATTAGCACCGCCCACACCAACAACTCATTAAAGGGGTACGGAAAGCGTCGAGTCTCAGGGTCATCGATGTCCACTGCTTCCTCCTTACTGCGCCTCTGCTGCAAATTGCTGCATGACTCCAACTATAGCAGAATGCAGGAAAGGATAACCATACAGCGACGAAAAGACACATTCTGTTAACAGATTTGCAAGACGACTGTACCTTTGGTTTGTACGGCTGTGCAGTCTTAATGAAGTGATTGTGTCTGGTTTTCTCCTTTTTGTCAGCCTGCATGCTAAAGGCCTCATGGCTTTTGCGCAGAGGTGGACCACTGGGTGGACCGCGACCAGATCGCTAGGGCAGCCACACACACATACATGCACACCCACGATGAATAAATAAATATATATATATATATATAAATATATATCCCAGTTTTAAACAACAGGTCATTGAATTGTTTAAAGTAATTACCCGAGTGTTTCCATGCAGATTGTTGTAAATGATCCTAAATCGCTTGCGTGTGTAGTTACAGCGGTATGTTCCTCCCATTAGGTGCTCAATAACCAAACCTACATCTATCAATGTGATCTTATAGTTGGGAGAAAGGTTCCCCTGTAAAATAAAATGGGTATGTATATACAGTAGTCTTTAAACACTTTAATTAATATAAAAGATATTACACAGCAGTTTGAATATTTACATTAATTATATTAATAATGGTGGAGTGTCTATGTACCTGTTTGACGTCTCTGACGAGTTGCATAAGTGTAGGGTTCGCTGGCAACTGTTTCTGTAAAAACAGGTAATAGAACATGATTTTAACACTTAAGTCCCAAATGGTTCAGTCAAATGATTCATCTTTAACACTATAAATTTGGTCCTGAGCAATACTGATGCGTTTCTCTGCAACATAAACTGAAACATGCTCTTAGACTGAGACTCACAGATCTAGACTTATGCCTGGATAATAGTTATAATCTCAGTCTGGGTTCAGAGTCACGTCTCTAGAGTCACTTATTACCGTGTTGTACAGCTCCTCCAATCGAGAGATGGTGAGAAATCTGTGCATGCTCACTCCATTCTCTATTAGAAGCTTCACAAAATCCACTCTGTCCATCACTAAGGCATCCAGCATAGCCTGCTCCAGAGAATCCACCTACACACGCACACAAACACAATGTATTAACAATACCTTGAACTGCAGCAACATTTTTACAAGGACACACTGACTGCCTATTATCTATGTGTTACATTTTTAAGCAATTTTTGCTTAATGACTGGTTAGGTCTTCTCATGCTCTGTACTAGGATTGGCAGAGCAGCATACAAGTTGGATGCAGGGTTATTACTTATTACAAATTGTTTTACTATCAAAATGACTTTTTTTTTTATTTTATTTTTTGGAGAATAACAGTAATCAAATTCGGGAGTTAAACACGCAGAACAGCAGCACCTTCAAACCACAGTAAGCAGGTAATGACCACATTCTTACAACCCCCAACCTGTTTTCACTAAAAACAGAAAGTTGATACTTTTTTCCACTATTTTGTCTAGTGAAAATTTAAAACACACATACACACTATCTCTCTCTCTCTCTCTTACACACACACACACACTCACTTACCAGTAACTTTTGCCCATAAACAAATACGTGATCTTTTGCAATGTCCACTCTGTTCCATGCCAGAGTCAGCACAAGTTGGTCAAATGCTGATGCATCAGTGCCTGCATACGCACACACACACACAAACACTTTTAGAAAAAACACAGCTTGCTTATCCATAGTGAATTTTATAATCTTTAATCTGTACAGGCTGCTTGTTCTCACCTGTTGGCTTTTTATGTTATATTTGTGTGGCTTTGAAATGAGCCGTTCCCCCCACCCCAACCTCACACACACACTGACCTTTTAACAGCGCTTTTAGAATGGCCACATCAATGTCCTGATGATCTTCTGAGCCAATGTGAAAAACTGTTATCTTATATTACACACGAAGAAATAAAGAGAAGTAAAGAGAGTCAAATTATCATCAAAAATGCATTAAGATTTAGTAAATGTAAAAGCAGTGTGTGCACATGTATGTTTCAGAGTGTGTGTAGTACCAGCTCTTTGTTCCTCATACACTCCATGAGAGTCTGAAAGAGATGAACTGCATCGTTTTGACTAAAGTTAAAGGTTTTTTTGATTGTCGCTATGATGTCGGCCTCAACACCATCTGGAAGGGTACTGTAGTGCACACACACAAACACACACACAAACACACAAACCTTTTTAATTGAAGTAAAGTCTAGATTTGATTAGTTGTGCTACTATGTGATATAATTACGTGCATACAGATGTGCATATCCAAGTGTGTGCATGTGTGTGTGTGTGTCTCTGACCCATCGTCCTCGGTCTGTTTGTGTACAAAAGACAAGATGTCTGCTGCTCGTCCAGTTCCCTCACACACCACCACGGGGACGGGGGGGCTCTCCTGCAGATACTCCAGCACTGTTAGGATCACGTTTGGCCCCCCTTCAAAGATTAGTGCTACTACAGGTACCCCCTGTCCGATCCCTACACACACACACACACACACACACAATTTATTAAAATAAAATTAACACTTAAAATAACAATGACTATGAAAATATCTTTAATGAAATCCAAAGACAGTTCAACAAAGTAAAAAATCTAACAGAATGAACAATATACAGAAGCCACTGGCAGTAGATAAACAAATTTTTAAAAACTTTCTGGGATGAAGAATTCCACAGGCTTGTGTGAGAGTATTACACGTCAATCACAGGCCAACGTCCACATTGTTCTGTCATTTTTAACATTTTCTTTTGTTATTCAAAGAGTTTTCTTTGTTGTCAATGTTATGTACTATTTAACAGTCCATAACTAACTCATTCGTACAGAGTTCAATCTACTGCTTCGTTTCAAAGTTTTTCTAAATTTACTTACCTATAGGTAGCTAAATTGCTGCAATTTCCCTCTGAGTATTAATAAAGTATTATGATTCTGATTATAACATGTAGCTGTTGTGTACAAGTGTAAACAAGTTTGTGTGTTTGTACATACGAGCATGTATTCTCTGCAGGTTGATGTGTTTCTCCAGCTCTCTCCTTAGATTAACCTCAGCGCCATATTTACCCACAGTTCCATCATCCACCAGGACAAAGTGGGAATGCAGGTTGTTGAGAACATTTAGTTTACTGAGAGGATTTAACAGTGTCTGATAGGGGGCTACCACCTTCTCTCACACACACACACACACACACACACACACATTTACTACACATATAAATATAATTTATAAATCATTTATATTAATAAAATTATGTTCAAGTAAAAACTGTGTAAATAAAATATATAAAATATATTAAATTATGTAAATAATATATAGTACATTTTTAATTATTGTAATTAAATCACAAGTTAAGCAACACAATGTAATTACTAAGAGTGTATGGTCATTATTCTGTCCCATGGTGGTTGGGATTGTGTACAATTGTGCAGGTGCATGTCTGAGTCCTCACATCTCTTCCAATAAGGTCATTCCGGTTCTCAATAACTCCCCAGGGTGCGATGCCGATGGTGCAGATTTTGCGAGCGGATCGAGAGGAATGCTCCTTCAGCGCATCTCCCACGTGTTTCGCCACACCTACGCACACACACACCATTAAAATCTTGATCATCCCACTGAAACCAGGCATCGCTCATACATCTCTGTCTGCCGCGGATTACTGACCTCGCTATAATGCTTGTTTACATCGTGAATGGTGAGAGACCCTGATCCATTGTGTTTGTGTGTAATAATGATGTCTGCTGAACTCATAATTGGAGCTCTGCACAGCTGTTATTAAAATATTTCAGTGTGTGTGTGTGTGTGTGTGTGTGTGTGTGTGTGGCAAGACCCCAGTGGAGTCATGCAATTATAACACTCCAGCAACATGATGCACACACAGCAAACAAAAAATGTCAGTAAAATGCAAGTCAGTTTGACTGATAAATAAATTTAATCTTTATTAGGCTTTTTGGTTCAAATAGATGCATGTGTGTATTGTACCAGTGTTGACGCCCCCTGTAAGGATCCAGGCTCCGGTCGTGACAGCAGCTTTAATAAGGCCCTTCCCCACCACCTGCTTGATGCGGGGGTGCAGTTCGAAGTTCTGAATGCCCCCGTGTACAGAAATGACAATCTTTGGAAGCTCCATCTGCCACTCCTTTAACATCAGCCTCAGTACAGACTCGGGCCGCGAGTCGTATGACAGTCGTACATACTGCACACATGAAAAGTCATATCCAAATTTTGCTCTCACAATATGGATTTATATTTACATTTGAATGTATATGAGAGTGATTGTGTGTGTGTGTGTGTGAACCTTGGCTCTGTAGGAGTGTGATCCTCCCTGGAAGTTGATAATTCCATAGGCATCAGTTGGACTCTGCTCTGTGTGCTTCTCCACACTCCATTCCTCCTGCTCCGCCCCCAGCGCTGCCCGTAACCCTGCCCCCTCACCCAACTTCACATCCAAATACTTCATCGCCAAGCTCGCAGTGAACCCGGCGTGCTGCCGGACCAGCCGGCCGCAGCAACACCTGCTCACACACATTTGAATGTTATACACTCATGGTAGAAGACACACATACAACACAGTTTACTTTTAGCGTGAAACTGATTCTCACCTGACTAGCTGCTGACAGATCTGACATCCTGGAAGGCACCTGCAAAAAATAACACAGGATTGTAATTATATATTTAAAACTTCTCTTTTGAATAAAGATGTAACTGTGCAGAGTCTCCAGCTTTGCTGTGTATTGAAACTGTAAGCACAGTGTCACTCATGTGCCATTTAAACATTCAACTAATCACAGTGCACCTCATAGTAAATGTAAGTGCATGATCACATAAGTATATAGCTTGTATGAGCCAATTAAATAATAGGTATTAATTTATGTGTGAACCAATCAGCAGCAAGAGACACTGAGGAGGTAAGAACACATTCCTGTGCATGTGTGAACTCCTCCTGTGCACAGGAATGCTTCTAAATATCCTTAAGTTTTTCCTTCATACTCATAAACACACACACACACACACACACACACACACACAAACTGAATAAATAAAACTGAATAAACTTCTAAAATAAATAAACAACTTCTTTATATTATATCATTTTTGTGTATTGTGTGTATAATGTGTGTGTGTACCTGTGAGGGTCCTTTGACACCGGTAATATGTAGACACATTCTCTCTTGGAGAAAGTGGTCTCTATCCAAGATTTCTGGGACTGTACAAAAAAAAAAGAGACAGAATTAGATTGTGACCATAATAAAACAAAAGAAAAACAAAGTGTGGAATTTGTATATCTGTGTGGCATTTTTCCATAAGCTTTGTTTTTCCTCCCATAATCCAAAATCATTCTATCAGGTAAACTGGTGATGCAAAATAAAGCCACAGTCTGTGTGTTAATTCGTTGATCTTTAATCCTGTCACATGACCTCTTTGTGTAACAATTACTACAAAAATTCTGATTACAGACAGCTGATAAAAAAAAATCTGATACTGTGATGCTGACACATATGGGGAATGTTAAAGGAACAAAACACAAACGCAATCATTAGTTTTGTTATATAAACAACAATAAATGTTTATCATACAAAAACACACTCAACTCTTTATGACTGCAGCAGTGATGACCATTTCACCAACAGCTGCAGTTTGAGAGCAGTTTTATCCCTCCACTTATCTGATCTCACCTGCACAATGACGTCACAACCTGCTAATGTCCAATCAGCTGTGTGTTCCGGTACATACATAATGAACTGATGTTCTATCAGGAACAGAGTTTAAAGCAGGTTGAAGTGGCACTGACTGATCTGAGACAGTAGTAAGACGCTCTTCAGCTCAAGGTGTGTAACTAAGGGGGAAGGACGAACAGGGGAGGGGCTAGAGCTAATTTTCAGCATATCCTGAGGGGTGGTATTCTTTTCACAAATGTATATACACACAGTTCCTTGCATGAAGAACATTAAACCTCACACCAAAGAATAAACACTATACAGTTTTACACAAACACATACAAACCTTTGGGCCCCTGGTCAAATTCCACAATGAATTTATTTTAAAGGATATTAACTGAACAACAAACTGGAAATATATCAAATGTGGACTAGAATATTTAAAGCATATTTAAAATTTAGAATTAAAATTAAAATAAATATCATGTAATTTATAAAATAATTTAAAATATTTTTTTTATACTTTTAAGAAATGTCATATTAAATAGCGAAACCAACAATTTCACTTAAATAAATAATATATCTATAATACAATATATAGAATAATTTGTAAAAATGTATGTTTTTTTTTTCCTTGGTTAACAAAAGTAAAAATAAAATGTAAAGTACAGAAGTTAACTGTGATTTTAAGTGAGGATTAAAATGTAAACAAAATGTTATTTAAGTTTTCAAAGTTTAGCAGGTAATTTAAAGTTGCTTCATATACACACTATACATATCTCCATTTCCTCTTTAAATACCATTCATATAACTTCCATAAACCTTCCACATGCCATACATAGTCCTCCACCCAGCCCTGACAACATGCTGTGTGTAAGCTTGTTTTAATAAAGTACTGGATTACGTGTGTATATGTATGTGTGTGAGTGTGTGTGTGAGAGAGAGAGAGAGAGAGAGAGAGAGAGAGAGAGAGAGAGAGAGAGAAAGAAAGAGAGAAAGAGAGAAAAAAAAGAATTTACACACTAACATTTTTAATTAAATTTCACTGCTGCCCCAAAACTCATTGTGTGTTAAAGTTCAAATAAAAACACAGGTATCACTCACACATTCATTCTCTTGCAAACACAAAATAAAATGGATGCAATCTGAGATCTATGTTACACATTAGCATACATCAGTTCCAAAAAGAGTCATTAGCACTGATCCTGATATGACAGCCCTAATATAACATCCGCCCACAAGCTGGATCCCCATGAGCTGGATCGTTATGCTCTCTTCTTTACATATCAGCATCTTCGCTAAACACTGAGTCAGTAAAAGTTTGCTACCTTCTTAATCCTCACTCTCAAAACCACAACAGAACCTTCATCACCCACAAAATCACTGATGACTCACACATCACGCCAAACAACACCCAAACCATGAAGAAGACAATGTACCTCAAAGTCCTTATCCTCATCTCTGTACCGCAGCAGAGCATACGGGAACATAACCACACAGTTTAATACACTGCTGGATCTCAGATGTAGAGAAAGATGTATGCAAATGTTTAAAAATCCACTCACCTCTTCTTTTTCCCTTCTGTAACTCTCTCTAACTTCCTGTCTCTGTAACTCTCTCACTCTTTGTGACTGTAGTTAATGAGTAAAAGACCAGAGGAAGATTAATTGGGACGCTCTGAGCTTCATTAGTCTGTTACTATGATTACAGCTAAAGAATCCCAACTACATGTATACTACAGTATGTGTGTGTGTGTGTGTGTATTTTAATAGTCACTATGATGATAAACCATTAACATTATTACTGTTGTGGACATAAACTGCTCCATTAAACGAAGCCTCATCCCTACAAAAAAGGGGTTAACATAACTTTAAATAAATTCCTAGTCCCCACATAATTTAAAAAAAAATTTGTAGTGTTAAACTATTGCTACATAGTGAGTGTGCTACAGAGAGAATAGAGCAGGATGCGGGTGTTTAATCAGTAAAGAAAGGAAATCTTGCGTTTGTTACACGTTACATACACCCAACACTGCACAGGATATAAGTGATGAGTGTTTAGCCAGAATACACTACACTATTGAGTTCTTTTACTGAAACATAATCATAATGCTTTTTTTAACATTAAAAAGCATATACTTATCCCTAATGCTCTACTAAGTGACAGAAGTGAATGAAACACCTCAGTTTAAAAATCCAATGTTAAAACAAAGTGATATAACTGGTGTTTTTTGAGTCTAATAAATATGTGTAAAAATTGAGGTGATTAATATAAAGAAAATGGTTAAAAGGGAAACTGTATATATAAAAGGAAATTAATTAATGCATTTTGCTTCATCTATGTAAAAAAATGAGCTAATTAAATATGAGCTAATTAACCAAAATACACTCAGCACACACTGCTGCCAGCTGAAGGATTTAGTTTTTACAGTAACAATAAAGACATTTAAACTGAGACAGCTGATTCTCTGCACTAGAGATGTACACGGACTAATCCAGATTTCACTGCAGCACAGAAAGGTCACAATTTCTACCTTATTTTTATTACGGTGTTCTTCACTGCACACTTCAGCTTCAGACAGCTTTGATAATCTACAGCCAAGAGTAGTGATTATAATACAGCACACTAACAACTAACTAAAATATCTTTATCAATGCCAGCCAGGAGTTTAACATTTTCTCCTTAAATCTAATCTAATTAAAATGTAGTACATTCTCAAGGCTTGTGTGCCTAAACAAATCACAAGTATAAAAGTTTGCATCTGATTTACTCTTAACTTTATGTGAAATGTCAAAAAGGTTCATGTAGGTGTAATGTCTACATTTTGTATTAGTGAGATGTTAAGCACTAGAGTGAATAATGGGGAGTTACATTTCTGAGTTACAGAACAAAGTAAGTGAGTAAAATAATTAAAGTAAAAGATTAAGAAAGCGAGTGAAAGTAAAAAATTATTAAGTTAATGTCAGTTAGTGGATGAATAATGGAGGTTGAGAGGTGAGCAAGTGGTAATCAGTGGTGTGTGGAGGCTGTCATTAGACAGGATTATCTTTATGTGTATGTTCAAGGCCACTCTTAAATCCCATCATAATACAAAATATAGTCATGTAATGTCATGATGATGTCATTCTATTTTTGTTTTTGCACTGAAGCCAAAATAAAAAAATAAATGTAAAAATACACAAATGCTTTTTATATAAAATACACAGACTTATGCTTTTGGATCAACCCTAAGCTTATGTTAAAAAAAAAACACTTTGGGCATACGTGTATACAGATGTACAAAAATATGAGGACACAGACAGCATTCCGAATAAAAGGCAGGACAAGAGTGAGGTAAGAATGCCACACAGACAAACCAAACCCACGAACAGTCTTACTAACAATCAGCCAAACCGACAGACAGCAGGAGGACAGACAGAAACACGTACTTATAAATACAGAGAGGCACATGTCGACAGACTGAGGCATACAGACCGACACGCTCTGTTATCTGTCCGGACAGCACAGCTGTGTTCCAGCTGTGAGGCTAATGCTAATGCTAAGAGTGTTATCACCAACGTTTCTCCGTCAGCATGAGAAACCGGTCAGGACCGGATTGATAATCCATTAGGATGATTAGCTCCAGTTAGCCGTTAAAATCATATTTCATCATGACAGCTGTTTACAATAATAAATGAACGCACGCGGACACGCGCCTGCTGACGGTCAGACGAGTACATTCAGCAGCGCTTCTGCCGGTTAGCTTTAGCATTAGCTTCGGTTCTGGCAGACAGCAGGCTTTTCTTCAGTCTTTACACCATGGCAGTAAAAGCATAGCACCAATTAAATTATGTAAAAGTGCAACAATAACGGTTATAACTGTAAGAAGGGTTTCGTGGTGGTTTAAAGGACATCGGGCTGTCAGAAAGCACAAAGCCGTGCCGTTTCAGATGTTATGTTTTAGATTCATTTTGCTGAATCCGTAATAAAGTGATAAATACAAAAAGGTAAATCTGTTGTGATGTTTTTCGCTGTTATCGGTCAATGTGGATTAAATAAAGTGAACTGTCACTTTGATCGATGCTAAGGGAAGGTACGCTAAGCTAACGTCACTGGGAGCGCAGACGCAGCTCCACCGCGGGGGCAGGCTGACGCGGGCGCGGGCGCGGGCGCGATCGCTCAGCGGATACGTTACCATGCTGATCACCGGTGCGACTGAGACCGAACTGCGGGAGCGCCGGAGCTCTCAGCCATCTATCGGCGGCGGTAGCGGCTGTGCAGAAGGACTGATCCCGGGGAGAGCGCGCTGTATCCGGTGTGAGAGCTCCGGCTGTAACGGCACATCCAGCTCTCATGCTGTTGAAGCTCACACTGCATCCCGAGCACCCTCACCGCGACTACGCGCAATCACAAACAAGGGGCGGGGCTACACCAACACGCTTCTCATCCTTACTACAAATTAAAAGTCTTCATGGACAATCACGTTTTCCACATTAAAAAGTATTACCACATAACTACTATAATAACGTCTATGGTTAATAATAGGCTACGTCATCCGAAGTATCTGCTGCAGTTAGTCTGTACAAACAGCACTGTTCCCAGTAATCACTCCAAACCAAACTAAAAATAAATGTGCTTCATATACACAATAAATGTATCATTGATGGTGCAATACATTTCAATCCTCTGTATGTAATAACTGTCCGCTGCTTAATCAGATACCATATGTGCAATATTTGATTCATGTTATTCCTCTACTGTAGGACTGTAAATAACTGAAAATTAGATTTTTATCGTGTATATATAGATTTCTAATTCTATATAAAACTATTCCTAGTTTTTTGTTTAAATCTCTTCTAATGACTGGATACCTTTTTCACCCTTCTTCTGTATCTGCTGCTGAGAATGTGAATTTCCCCATTGTGGGACAAATAAAGGTTTATCTTATCTTAACACTATACTGTGTTATACTTTATTTTTTTTGTATGTTATCCTTTCAAAAGATTATGGAGTGCATATGTGGGAGTTTTTGTCTTATTAGGTTATTACAGCAGTATTTATAACACATAGGTAGTAGGTCTGGCTTAACATTTTACATTAATCCTAAAGATGTTCAGTTGCCTTAAATTCAAGCTCTATGCATACATTGTGTTCACCAAACTGACTATACCATGACCTGGAGCAGTGTGTTGCTACAGGATATACTTTCCACATGACTGCAAGCATGCAGTTGTTTAAATGTAAGATGTGTCCACAATCTTTTAAACATCACTTTCAGTATTTTATAGCTAAATAAAAAAAACTTTATATACATATAAATAATTTAAACAAATAATCAATTTAACCAATGAATTTAATTAAATAAATAACACAAAATGGCAAAAGTTACTTTTATTGATTAAAAACAGAGGCATTTGTACTTAAACACTGTTTAACCCGTTAACATACACATCATGGTTAACACACCTTCAGAACCTCATCTTGGAACCTGATAATAATGTGCACAAAAAGACTGTGATCAGCTGACCTGAGATCTGCTAACATCTGCTGGTACAATAGGCAAGCTCTCAAGGCAGCCTTCATATTTTGTCACATGATGCCACATCCTGCAGGAGAACACACTGCGCCTGATTAAATCACACACCAAGTTTCTCCAACACAAATTCATACCAGAGCCAGTGTTTACCTGACCTTTAACATTTTAACACCAAGCACCAGAGTAGAGCTGCTTTGTAAAATGATGTGAATTATTTTAGAAAGTAGAAAAAAAGGAATTATCAGCACTGTCTTCTAATTGTGGCAGTAACCTTCACCTATCACGTAAAGATTATAGTTAGCAGTTTTGTGCATTATCTTCATTTAACTGAATGTTTGGAGGCATTTTAATGGTTGTTCTTTAAAAAACAAACCATTGCTTATAGTAGTAATGCCTAAATACCATTACATTTTATTTTATTTATATTGCAGTTTTAAATAGCATTGTTTTAATTAGGCACCTGCACTGGATGTGTGCAAGTGCAAAAGTGCTAACAGTGAACAACTATGACCTCTGACTTTTATCTGTTACTGCTCTATCCAGTGGTTATACAGCAGGTTGTGCACAAAGTCAAAAAGGTCCTGGTTCAGTAATTTGGTTTGTTTACTCATAAAAACATACCTTAGGTTCTAAATTCAGCTCCACTCATATTTAGAAACCAGAGATTTCCATGTATAAGCCAGTTTGTGCTCCCTCTCAGGAGAAAAAATTGTTTGGCTTTGCCTTCAAGGCATCCAGCACAAACTCAAGGATATTTTATTTTAACTGAAAATTTTCAGTTGTGGGTTTAAACCTGAGCAGTAAAACTTGTCTTTCTGCAATAATATTGTAAAAGTCTTTAAAGGCACAGCACAGGTTGCTGTTAACAGAAGTGGGTAGGGCCAAATTAACAGTCTTAGGTGGGGCCTAATTTACAGTTTGTTAATCAGAAATACAGTGAACACACTGTACACACATACAGTTTAATACAAGCTTCTTAGGTTCAGAGTATGAAAGGCACACACACGTCTAACTCGAACTAACTACTCAGCACTTCCTCACTGCACTGGGATGTTTAATGTCTCCATCTGAGAGAAAGAGAGAGAGAGATACAGAGAGAGATGACAATAAGGACATATTGAAAAAATGTGACTGCTGTTTGAAGTGATGATAAAACCACTGTTTACAAGTTACCTAAAGTTCTGCCTGTTAAAGTGGCTTCTCAAGCCACAGAGAACAACAAAGATATTCAAAATGGAAAAAGCATGACCATATTTCCATCATCTATCCATTATCTTCCACTTTATCATCTAGGGTAGCGGGGGGGTTTCTCCATGCCCATCCAGGGGAGAAAGTTTCGGGCACTGGGCAGATACACCCAGGACAGGGCACTAACCTATCCCTGGGCACACATTTACACTCTATATGGGGTAATTTTGAGAATTCAATTGACCTTGATCCATGTTTTTGGACTGTGGGAGGAAACGGTGAACCCAGAGGAAACCCACGCGGACACAGGAAGAACATGGAAACTCCACCCAGACTGAGATTGAAACCGGGAATCCCTACTGCTAAGAGGAGAACGAGCCTAACCACTAAGCCACTGTGCCACCCATGACCATATTTCCAAATAGCAAATTATGCTTCTCTAATGTGCATAGCACCCCCTAGTGGCCAGACTCACTTCAGAACTGTAGCAAACAAGCAGTGGATCAGCAGCATATTAACTAGAATAGCATGCTTATATAGGGTTTTTGTAGGCATCAGCATTAGTGAGGATTAAAACAGCAGAATTAGTAAATGCTGGTTAATTGGCAGAAAAGCATCTGTACTGGGAGTAAAGCTGAACACTGCATACACATACAGGAGATGGAGGGAGAGTTGCAGGTGGCAGAGGTATGGATGTAAAAGGGCTAATGACTCTAAAGTTAGAAGCCCACCTGGTATGAGTGGTTCTTGAGACGGGTCCAACACCTGATAAGGATCACAATCAGATTTTAAAAAGATTTACACTAGTCTTATTCAATGCACACATGCTTCCACTTTACTGTAACACAACTGTAACAACTGATCTTGTACAGGTGAGCTCACACAGCAACTTGTTGCTGGTGCATGGTTTTAATACAGCTACACATGAAAAGAAAAATTACCCGTGAGCTTTTTATGGGAAAATATTCTATTATCTCATGGACAATTTGATGGTTTATGGCAAAATATATGATCTACATTTAACCAAACTGGAGCTTATTGTCTAATCCAAATCACTTTTGTATAACAGAGGACCCTAATCTAAAACAATTTACTTGTCAACATTTTTTTTTGCACACTGACTTTTAAATAATCAACTTTTCCCCTAGAACCTTTTATCTTACAGTCTTTATGACCAACTGCAGGTTTCATGGACCATAAAATATTATATCCTATAATCAAACCATATGCCAACCAGGAGTGTGCTATATCTGCTAGTAAATAAAGCCCAACATTGTGAGTAAGCTAGAAGCAGCACAGCTCCAGAAGGTACTTAGCAGACAAAGCCAGGACGTGGTAGTGCTCACCTCATAGGTAGTGCCAGCCCAAAACTGTCTGAATTGTTTACGCCTCCAGGCGAGCACACCGCTAGTAATCAGAGTAAAGGGTACCAGGTAGAGCAGAGCTGGCTGTCCCATCTTACTTACGAACATCACAATAAAGGTCAGAATCAGACCTAAACTGTAAGCTGCGCACGAACATACACACACACGCAAATAAATAAATTAATGCATTAACCAATGTCATGTACCATAACATGATGTAACATTGTGTTATTACCAATGGTGCAGCAGATGTAGTAGATTCTGTTTGAGTTAGCAATCAAAACATCAAACCTGTGGCAGTATGCCACCAACAGGCCTGAAAAAAAGATAAAGTAATTGTTACAGAGTCAACACAAACCTTAATATACAGAAGGAATAATGCCTGGCCCACCTGGAACTATGATGTCACCATATCCTAGAATGGAAAACTGCATTTCACACAGGTTCTGAGTCCACACAGAGAATCTCGGAATACGCATCACCACAGGCAACTACCCACATAGACACACATTAAGAAAAGAGAGCATGATTTATTAGTGGTCTTAAGTTGGCGTTATTAAGGGACAGAAATCTTACTTTCTCATAAGTAGGTGAGGGATCTGCTGGAATCTCAAAATCCCCACTGCCCTAAAACAAAAACACACAACAGATTTAATCTTTTTTTTCCTACATGTGCACACATGCACACACATGCTTATACAATCATAATTACCTTTTCGCCAGCTCCTGGTCCAAGAGCAACCTGCACCATGATGCTCTCTCCATTCTGCAAAACACAAACACACACACGATCTGTGCACCTTTAAAATATATTAAGTTTTAACATTAGTGTCTAACTGCCATATATCTATAATATAAAAAAAATAAACCAGGCATTGGGTGTGGAGCAAGACTCACAGGTGTGAATAATGGTGTGATGAAGACGAAGAAAACATCATACACCAGAAGCAGACTGAGCAGGATAACACAGATCTGTACACACACATTAATACAGAAACTTCAGTCATAATGACTTCATTAATTAAGATAATTCCATAAGATTTACACTTATGTACCGCCTGTAATCAGAGTTATACATCTGATAAAATCACACAGTTAAGTTGGAATCAACAAGTTCACCATGGAATTGGAAATGGAATCTTTATTAATATTAAATTATTGTTTTATTGGTAATGTACCTTGTAATTAGAGACTGTGATGGTCTTCATAAAGTTCAGACAAAAAGCAACACCCAGTAAATCCTGCAGGATCCAGATCCACCTACAAACATGTACACACACAGTACTGTATACAAACTGCATTGAATTTGGCTTTTAATATTCCTCACAGCACATGTAACACTGCTGATCAACAGTTCGATTTCAAATGAACTGTTCTGATAGTGAGAATCTACGTCTCCTCTCATTCACTCCAAGCATGGATAAATCAATCTCTTGGGGCTAAAACTTTTCAGCTATACCACTTGTGTACATGTGTACACCCCGTGTGTACATGTGAGTGGTGCATATGTGCTGAGTACCTGTCCTCATTCCGGTACACCACCCAAACTGATGTCAGTGTGATGCACACCACAGCCAGCAGCAAGTTCCTTACAGAACAACTTCTTTCTCCACATGACACTCTGTTTCACAAAACACATATTACAGAGTTTATTAAATTGCATATATAATATAAAAAACATCAACAACCAGAGGAGCCTGCTTAGTGTCAGACCACTTTTTTCGTAAATGCGGGACCAACAGATTTAAAATTTTAGATTTTAGAATGTCTATCTTATTATATATATATATATATATATATATATATATATATATATATATATATATATATACATATACACACACACACACACACACACCTGAGTTTAACGCAGCCTATGACATCCAGCAGAGCCTCAAGGCAGTGGTAAAGTCCCATAGTCGATGCCAGACAAAAGATCACAATGATCACATATACTGTAAACATAAGTAAATGGGTGATAGAGAGATATAGATAGGATAGGAGATAGAGAGAGGATGGTACAGAGAACAAGTTCATGTAGTGTTCATCAAACTCACCAAGGTACTTGTAGAAGAAGTACATCATGACCAGCATTGCACACATTAACATCACAAAAAACAAAACCTTCACAGGAGAGTAGAGAGAGAGTTCACCACTTTCTGTACCATCTCCTCCACCTGAGAGTGGTAAATCGCCCTGCTTTGCCCTGGAAACACATACACAGTGTATACATAATAAATATGCTCATTTTATATATACACATATAAAAACACTTCTAACATTTCAAGATGCAGTACAATGATACAACACAAAACTGTTATATTTTTAACTTAATATTATAAACTGTATAAGTATGAAGTATCATAATAATTAGTTAATATAAATAATAATCTAATCTATAAAAAAAAAAAAAAAAAAAAAACACTTTTACTTTGACATTATATAATCACACAGCCTCGAATGTCCACCAGATGGAGTTTTGCAGGTTTCATTTCAAGTTAGGTTGGTTTTATTTAATATTTAAAACTATTGGGTAGATTTTATTTGAACTGAATTCAATTTTATTTTTTTTATTTTCCACATGACATCCATAATACATTTAAAGTCATAGAACTGAACCACAATACTTCATAAAAAGTAAACATTCAACAAAATACTGAATCAATACACACACACACACACACACACCTTGTTAAAGCTTACAGCTTAAGGTAAATAATTTCTCTAGATAAACCCCTAAATGTCAGATTTTTCACATGCATATACAAAGTGAATTTAATTTTACCAACCTCTCAGCAGCACCACTCCAAAACCCACCCATAGCAACTGTGAAGAGAGCAAGAACCAGCATAATAATAATGCTGGCATCAAACTCAGGAGCCAATGGAGCATAAAGCTGTACCTGGGCATCTCCAGTAATCACCTGCCATGAAAGAAATGTTCAGGGAAATGCCCATTAAGGCATAACGAAATCTGTATAAGTGTTCATTGATACCTAAATATAGTTAATTACAGTTATTAGAGTATTTACCTTCTGAGCATCCAGGAAGTCCCGGTACCTTATCATTCCAATTGGAATCTTCAGTTCAGATGGGTCAGTGTCATTAGGCATAGACACACGCTTAAAAAAAATAATAAAAAGGCATTAAACAAGAGATTATCATTGTTATATATGATTACCGCTTAAGCATGTGTGTAATAATATGAATTATCCAAAAACCCAGTAACGCACTGATATAATGTTACGGTGGGATGTGAATGTACCATGGACTCAACGCTGGTGATGATAAGCGCCGCAGCGCCAAGTTTTTGAGCCACAAGAGCTTTCTGTTTGAAGGTACAGTTTCCCCTTTTGACAAACACTGCCTTCCCATTTAGTGAGTCTGGCATTAAGCTCCCAGCATCACACAACAAACTGCCAGTCATGTTTATCAGTGGATACTTCACCTGCTCATACACAACAAACACAGGAATTAAATCACCCATACAAAAATACAACTGTGGAATGCAAAAAAAAGTATTTGTATATGATCTATATGTGTACAGTGCCCTTATGTATAAGGTTATGGAACAGAGTATGTGCAGTAGAGAGTGTATGTGTGTTTACAGCATCACTGAGAGTTCTGGAGATGTTGGACCATGATGAGTTATAGACCAGACAGTAATCATTCTGACTGTTCTCATCAGAGATGCGCAGCACAGCCACTTGACACTCACTCTGTATTCACACAGACACACATTGAGGTTAAACATGGAGTGGAATTGTGTAGAATACATTAAATTTAGCCAATTGTCAAAATTTTTTATCCAAAGTGACTTACAAATGAGAGAACAACATACCTTATATTAATATACCTTATATTTCTAGCTGCCATAATACATGTGTAATATTAACATTCATATCATTTACTCTGTACAAACTGTGTACATACATTCATCTGCAGAGTCTCCAGGTTAGAACCAGCAGACTTAGGGTCAGCTTAGTTCATCAGGTAGTCAGGAAACTAAACACTCTACCTGCTCTGTCTTTTAAACTTTTGTTCAATGTTTTTCATTCATTCATTATCTTCCGCTTATCCTCTATTAGGGTCGCGGTGGGGTTCCCCATGCCCATCCAGGGGAGAACGTCTCGGGCGCTGGGCAGATAGACCCAGGACAGGGCGCCAATCCATCGCTGGGCACACACTCACTCACACAGACACACTCTATAGTGGGCAATTTTTTGAGAATTCAATTAACTTGTTCCATGTTTTTGGACTGTGGGAGGAAACCGGAGAACCCGGAGGAAACCCACGCAGACACGGGGAGAACATGGAAACTCCACCCAGATGGGGATTCGAACCGGGAATCCCTAGCGCTGAGAGGCGAACGTGCTAACCACTAAGCCACCGTGCCGCCCTTGTTCAATGTTTATTTAATGTAAAATGTTTACTTCTGTCATGGGTCTGACTATAAAGTTGACAATAAAGTTGACTTTGACTTGACTTTAATAGTATTTGGATGATAAAAACTAGCTCACCATCACCCAGCTATACTGCTGTGATTTACCGACATGATGCACAGTAACTTTTTATAAATTCAGTACATAACAGTTAATCATAAATATCACAAAAAAGATCTGTAAACACTAAACCATTTAGGATGAAAAACATATAGCAAGCATGTAATTTACTGCGATCTATGTGTGTATGTGAAATAAAGTCAGAATTTTGGGATATAGCCAGAACTCTAAGATTAAAAAGTCAGAATTCTGATATTATTTCGTTTTTCTTTTCTTAATGGCACAAATGGACTTCTATATAAAATATTTTTATGACTTATATATTAATAATATTTAATATAAAATACTGGGAAGGTCGTTATTAATGTGTATGATTGTTAAGTTGTGATTATCACCCGTCAACATTTAAAGACCTATATTTAACTGGAATTAAAATAATCTTTTATTAGATATTATTAAAGTAAAAAGTAACTGAACAAGTATTTTATCAAAGGTAATCGGCTGGAATGTTCTGAATCACTTCCTCATTACATTTTACATTAAAATGAAAACACGACGGCTGTGTCCTGAAAACCTACATAAACCCTTTAATAAAGTGCATCACAATATGCAGAAATTCTACGACACAAGCCTCACGCTTTACACACTATCTAGTGCACTACGTGTTTTCAGGGTTAAGGCATGTGGAACTCGCAAACTTTTACAGTTAAATATGAAATATGCCCTGTAGTAAAGACTGAAGTGTGTTTTAATCATTATCATGTTTTATAAGATTAGTTCGTCGTTTAATGAAACAAATCAATGCGTGATGTATTTTAGCATTAGCATTAGTTACTCTTGAAAGTGAAGGCTAACTTACCCGAAAACAGAGGAGAAAAAAAGCAGACAATAAAGTCCACTGTTTCACCGCCATGTCATTTGCAGCAGGTTTAACGTTCACAACTATGTGAATTTTGGGATTTTACTTGTTACTTTATTTTCAGTGTTGGTATGTGCCGACTTCTATATGAAAGCAATAGTAATTGACCTATCCATTTTCTAAGGCAAGAAAACCCGCCCCTGCGTTATGATTGGCAGACAATGAGCCGTAATGGCTCACGTTTGGCCAATCGTTCTTATTTCCTGTTTTAGCGTTCTTTCAGCTTTCGATATTTTCTTACATATAAAATCAACGAAAACGAAGCCACTTCATTCATCTACTTATACATTTTATGACTTTGTACGAACTGCTTTAAATCTTTCAGTCTAATTTTTAACTCTTACGAAATATAAATTAAAATATATGACGTCACACTGAATGATGCCGAATAAAACCCTTCTACATTTTCCGCTATTGCACAAGTTTTACTAAGTTACATTTACATTTGGTCATTAATTGGACGCTTTTATCTAAAGCGACTTACAAGGTGAGCACAGGGTTAATTACAACATCCCTGGAGCAATGAGGGTTAAGGGCCTTTGTCAAGGACCCACACTGGTAACTTCAGTGGACCTGGGATTTGAACCCCCAACCTTCAGATTGACAGCCCAACACCCTAAACACTGAGCTACTGCGCCCTCAGTTATAATACCAATTTCGAGCCATTTATCCCAGGAATAAATAAGTGATTACATCATCATATAAAATATTTTTGAAGAAATGTAACGATTAACAAAAATTCAAATGAAACGGAAGCAATGTGATCTTAATACTTTCCAGTACAGTAAACTTTATCTGTAATATCTGTTTTGCTCACAACTACTCCTTTCAATCAATTGTCTTTTTAAGCTAATCAAGTTCTAGACAAAAACATCTCAAATTCTTTATCAACCCATAAAGGTAGCATTTTATTTAATCCCTAATGCATATAATCACAGCATCTCCTGATGTTCAGTATGTGGTTCAGGTAAGAAGGAAAACACAGGTGCAGTTTGCTGGTTTTATTCAGGTATGTGAACTCGTCTGTACAAAAGCCTCCTGATGAGAAATGTTACAGTGAGGTCGCACATGTCAAGTTTATTTCAATTCAGCGCATTTAAAAAGCTTTAAAAAAAATAAAGAAAATATTCCACATCCCCAGAAAAACATTTGTACACTTAATGTCAAAGATATAAAATCTGTGTGATAAAGCTCCTGATTCATTCTAACACTAATGTGGGTTTTACTCACTCACTCTATCACACACACACACACACACACACACACACACACACACACACACACACACACACACACACACTAATGTGGGTTTTACTCACTCACACTACTACACACATACTTCAATTCAATTATTTGTGTCCGTACTGCGCAGTGGCCCAGCCACCATATTGAACTAATGAATCTATGTTTTGTGTGTGATTTTTTTTGGGGGGGGATACTCAATCATTGTAGGAAAAGTTTTACCTTTAAGCTCTAAAGCATCAAACAGTGCGAATATACATAGATACTCTCTCACACACTCTCTCTCACATACACAGGCCAGTGCTGCGACTCTTTCACTCATCCAGTGTGTGTGTGTGTGTGTGTGTGTGTATATGTTCATTTGGTTCCAGCATTGCTCCTATTTTTGTTCGCATCAGCAGGATACACACACTGGCATTAATTCTGAAAAACAGAGAAATACTTTATGAGATGATTCCTATACTGTGTTAATATATTGAGCACACTCTTTAGGGAGAAGGAGTGAGACAGAGAGAGAAAGAGAGCCTCACCATCTCACTGTGCACTGTCTGGTGAACCATTCCCATAACCACCTTTAGATTTCATCTGTGCCTGCACAGAGTTCACCTTTACACACACACACAATGAAAAGAACTTAGTAATTGATAAGAAAATGTCTGTCTTGCCTTTCGGATCAATCCTCCTCCTCATGAAAATAAAAACCATTCGGTGACTTTCACACCTGTAACAGGCTTCTAACATCTTTGAAGCAGAACTGTCCCAAGTGCAGTATAAAGTAAGGCAGTAATAACTTTCATGTATTTGGACCAGCTGTTCTGGATGTGCAGTAGATTAATATTGTTTTAATATAACCATAGTTTAAGGTTAACTATGGTAACTGTATATGTGAAGTTATATTTATTATTTAGGAATGTTGTACAGGGGCATGTTCTCCTCTCAGCACTAGGGATCCCTGGTTCAAATCCCAATCTGGGTGGAGTTTCCATGTTCTCCCTGTGTCCGCGTGGGTTTCCTCTAGGTTCTCTGGTTTCCTGCCACAGTCCAAAAATATAGATCAAGGTCAATTGAATCTCCAATTTGCCCCATATAGAGTGTTTCTGTGTGAGTGAGTGTGTGCCCAGCGATAGATTGGGGCCCTGTCCTGGGTGTATTTGCCCAGCGCCCGAGATGTTCTCCCCTGGATGGGCATGAGGGACCCCCCACGACCCTAATACAGGATAAAGCAGAAGATGATGAATGGAAGAATGTTGTACAAAGGTCACACTCTGTACCCAAGATCTCTTCACTTATTAATAAATCTAATCTAATCTAAATCAGTTTTCTATACACACAACAACAACACATACTACATGCCCCATAGAAGTTAATACAGTAATAGAAGTAATAGCATACTAGTAATAGTACAAGTAGTAATAGTAATATAATTTTACACTGAAGTATTTAATACACAAACTAACACAAACCAATATATACTGTATATATGCTGTTAAAAACATAACACATTTAAAATATGCTGATTATTAAATTACGTTTTTACTTTAGCTTCTAGAGTTTTATCATTTAGTACTTGAAACAATATGTATAGTGTAAATGTATTTCACTATAGTTTAGTTCAAGTTTATAGTTGTTAAACTTACAGCTGAAAGACCCATCCCCATATCTCCTGATCCTACGTGTGTCATGTGAACAAAGTTGGTTGGTTCTCCGATCATCGATCGATCAATCCGCCTTCTTCTCTTCTGCACAACAAATTATTATGCCATATAGTAATGAAGAGTAGACATGTGACATCAACATCTGATTAAAGTAAATTAATTAATATAAAAATACTTCCTTATGGGGGTTAAACTCACCACAGAAACTATGCTTTAGTTATGTGTCATTATGGTGTTTAATGTGTTTTGTGATTGTGTAAATTGTGTGTGTGTGTGTTACTCACAGGTTGTGGCTGTTCAGCAATGCAGCAGCTAAAACACACCCAGAACTCCGTCATCTCTTCACACGCTTACACTTCCTCTCAATCTCTCACATGCAAACACACTCCACCAGCCCCCCCTCCTGTATCTCTTTCTCTTGCTTGCTTGTTCTTTCTCCCAGGCTGTCTCTTCTTCTCTAGTGCTCTTTCTATGGTTTTCCTGTTTAGTCTTCAGTTCTGCCACAAACTTGTGCCCCAGAAGATTATGACGGAAGTCCCTCCTGCAAATGCGCACACACACGCGCGCACACACACCAATATAAAGTAACAGTAGCTTAGTGTTTAATACTATTACACGACAGTTAATAAATCTAAAAATTAAAAATAAAAAAAAACAAAGGTGGTGCAAAGTAAAAATGGGAGTATCCACTGTAGTCATGTTATTGCAAACTGATTTCCAATAAATAAATTGAACATTAAAAAAAAAAATAATAATTTAAAATTTAAAATATATATAAACAAATATTGCTAGGATGTGAGGATATATCAAAGGCTTGTGCAAAATTCTGCTAAAGATTTGTGTTTAAAAATTGATTTTTAATGTAAAATTACAAAATACAGAAACATTGCTTAATTTTATGTCCAAGTACACTTGGGATGTGCTTTGTAAAAGTAAAGATTACATATACATACTGCAACAGCAGTGTAGTTTCATTTCAAAAAGTCTTGTACAAAACAAGAATTGGCAAAAATTGTGTTCGGTGATATTAACCATTTATTTCATTGTGTTTCTGCAGCAAATTTTACATTTATTTACATTTAAATAGCATTGCTAAATTAGAATGCCCCTTTACACGACCTGGGCAAGGCAGGAACATCACACCTTGATTGTCTTTCAGTTCTGTAAAACATGTACAAAAGCAGGACTGACCTCCAAACGATGGAACATAAAATTAAAAATAAACAATTCTGGCTCTGTGTCTGATGGGGAGAAGTGCTGTATTGTGTAAATGAATATAACTGGGGGTTCTTTGATTGGCTCTGTGGTTAAAAAATTTTTTTTTAAAAAAATCTGCCTTTATTCGCAACATTTTTTTGGAAATGGGATTGCAGGCTGTTTTAGTTTGGTTAGAGCAAAGGTTTGTACCCACAAACCTTATTTTTAAGATGTCTGCTATATGCCTAAAGGAGGATACTTACCCTTGTTTATCTGCTTCACTCTTATTTACATTAGCATCACCTGCAACACACACATTACATAAACTTATGCCTCTTTTCACCAATGTTACCTGCAACAAACAAGTTACATAAACAGCACACACGCAGCTTATTTATACTACTTCGAGCCTATTCATAACACACACAACATATTCACATTAAAGTAACCTGCAACAAAAACACACATATGAACTCACATCGGAAACAGATGTTTTAAATGAACATTGACTTTCTCAATCCTCAGTAATAATACACGATACATATGTAACAAATCATAACTAACTAAAAATATACGACCACATTGAGGTCCACTAAAATAAGTTCCACACCCGTAAATTTCGAAATATGACGTCACTCAAATCAAGAATTCCGGCAAATTCGATACAATATATAATATTTAATAAGGAGAATAAATTCATGTTAATAAAACAAATAAATCGACCGGAAACGTATTTATTTCCTCTCAGTCTTCAACCTAACGAGCCAACAGATTAGCAGAGGTAGCGGTTAGCAAAACGACCAACTAACTATACCATTTTAACCACATTTTAAGTAGTTCTTACCCAGTGTGATTTTTAAAATGATCGTGTGTTTGAATCTCGCCGGTTTACGTTCATTTATGTAATACGTCTTTAAAATAATGAGGAAGTTTTAAGTATAAAAAAGATAAAAGCGAACCTGAAACACTTCCTTCAAGTTCCTGTCAGAAAGCCTGCACTCAGATTTTCTTCTGCTCTCCTCCCGCCGTGGATCTACAAATCAGATACATGTCAAACCAACGTTACACCCATCGAGCAGTGGTACGTACATGAGATACAAATCTGTGAATTTTGTTTTGCGCCTGCGCAGTACTATTGCCCAGGCGTGCCGGTGTCCCTCCCTGTCCGATTAATAATGCGCATGCGTGCTGAAAAATCAACGGTCACCGCAAAATCTAATTTAATAAATTGATTAATCTGATAAAACAATTAAATAAATTGTAATATTGTAATATATACATTTATTCAATAAATTTCTAAATGCAGCATTTATATTTTATTTAGACCAGACATTTATAAACGTAAAAACTACAAAGATAAAAAATATCATACACAATTATGAAAATCTTTTGCGATTAAAGTGGAACAATAGTGTGAAACATTTTTTGTATTTTGGAAATTAAGATTCGTTAGTTATTAACATTTTCAGAAGCTGCTGTCTAAAAGAAAATTTGTTACTTATTGTCCCATGGAATACTTGGTCTTGCAGTGTACTTTAGATCGTTGTTAAACGGCAAACGTTTATTTTCAATAACTATTATAAATGTTGAATACATTATTTTATATAACTTTGCATTACATTATACATTACAAGTTCAAAACCTGACAGCAGGTGGCACCATAGACTATTTTGTTTTGTTTTATAACATTTTGCAGCCCATAAGCAGATGTGTAGCGTTTGTGCGTTTTATTATTGTTCTTTTTACTCCAATATTTTCAAGCCAAATTATAAACAGACTGTAATGAAAACTTCGGGTTCGACCCAGGCACATTCATGGTCCATGGTCAGTTATATGCTTTGTTGTTTTATAATCAGTAGATAATATATTATTTGTTCTATTTTTACAGAAAGGTTTGTATTTATACACCGATTTGTATAATTAACAAGCTGGTCTAACATTTGTTACTTGTTTAAAAAAATTGTTGTCCATAGTTTGAAACACATTGAATGGTAGAACTCACATTTAACTGTGGTCATTTCTAATGTATGTTTTTCTACTTTCAGAAATAATAAGTACAATTTAATGTATCATCCTTAGTTTTGTCCTATTATTGTACATATTGTGGTTTTGTTGCATCCTCCGTCTCAAGACGTGAGTGGAGTCAAAGCGAATGGCTCTCTGATTGGCTGATGTGTGATGATGACGCTGTACTCGCTCGGTTTATATATCCAATCAGAGACGCTGGAGCGATAGAGCCGTCTGCGATGCAGCACGAGTCGTTCTCTTGGCGGAAGCTCGCGCCGTTAACAACATGGAGGAACTGAGTAGCTGACCTTTGTTTTCCCCTTTATTCTTCATTTAAAGCTCTTTTCTTCTCTCTAAGCGGTTCAACTGTCTCGAGAGAACGAGCTCACCCAACACCGCCACTGGTGAAGTTTTCATACCTTCTTCACCTTCATCACGTTGACATGAAGCTCATCATCGGTATCGGCGGGTGAGTCTTTCAGCATTGCACATGCTGTTCGGCTCGGAGTCGAATTTTGTTTACGGTGTCGGTTTTTCCGCTGTATTTCTACTTGGATCGGCACAATGTTGCATTTAAATGAACTCAATATTGTGTGAATAACTGTTTATTACGTAGTATAATTTCAATTACTGTCTTAAGAAAAATGTATAAATGTAGCAAAAAAAATAGGCACAAACAAAAATGTCGACTGTTTGATTTCAGAATGTTAACGGGAGAAGAAAAAGAAAAGCTTGTTAGGTTATAATAAACAAACGCAAGCTGTGGACTTTGTTGATTTTTGAACCGTGGAGTCGGCTCTCCATATAAGCAAGTTGAGATTCGCAGAGTCGACTCTTATTACTGTACACACAGAGACGCGTCTCGTGCTCGCAGTACAGACCGCGTGCGTCCAGCTGTTGGGAAGCTCCCGAGTTCGAATTCCTAACTGCATTTAAGGTTCTTTACTTTAGAACTTAAGTACACATTAACAACTTTAAAACAATGTTATAGTATTATTAAATGAAGATACGTTAATGAAAAAGCACGTTTTTATTATAGAGAGAAACATGTGAATGGAGTGATGGGAACAGAGGATCTCGGTTTAAACGCAATATGTGAGATGTTTGAATTCCAACAGTATATATGTTAGAACCAACTACAATAATTTAATAAACATAAAAGACCTTATTATACCTCAGGAATGTGCAAAACTGAAAATATCTGCAGCAGCTGTATGAGAAGCATTAAAACAAGAATGACTCAAACCTGGCACATGCATTTAACACTTTTTGTTCAGATGCAGCAGCTATAATCTAATATCTGAATGATGTTCTCATTACAAGTGTTAAAAAAAACCTTGTTATTATTTCTATTGTATTTTTAGCCCTTGTATTGTATTTCATCTGTCTGAAGAGTAGTATGTGTTAATGTGTCACAATATTTTGTCCATATGTAAGTTTCAGTAATAAGTCACATCCTTGTACTTTTGTTGTTACAGAGTAACTAATGGGGGTAAAACCACCCTGACTGATAAACTGCGGTATGTTCTGCCGAACTGCTGTGTGGTTCATCAGGATGATTTTTTCAAGGTTAGTAAGTCATGTATTGCACTGAAGCTCCACCAACATTAAATTAGAATATCTAATATTTGTAGACTCAAAGATGTCCATACTGTTTCTTTTGGTTTAGCTGAACTGAGTTTAATATCTGATTTATATGATAAATCATTTAGACCATTTACATTTCTGCTTTAAACTAAATTCTTCATCTGTGCCTTTAGGCATTTTCTTAACATGTCTGCCAAGGAATTAAAAAAAAAGGAAGTGAGAAAGGGAACTTGCTTATATTTGGGACATAGCTAAAGATATGTCTGTGTGTTTCAGCCCCAGGATGAGATCAAGGTGGGTGAAGATGGTTTCAAGCAGTATGATGGTAAGTGGGGTGTAATGAAGTGGTGAGGTCTACATGTGTGTGTATATACTACAAGTATAATGGGTGTAACCCAGCTCTAAATTGTTTACTTTAAATTATGTTTAGTAATCACAGCTCTGGACATGGATGCCATGATGAGTACCATCAACGCATGGGTGGAGAATCCAGTAAAGTTTGAACGCTCACATGGAGTAAACAACAGCTCTGATCAGGAGATCCTGTCTTGCAGTGGTGACAGCGGAGGGGTCCACATCCTCATTATTGAGGGGTTCCTGCTCTACACCTATAGGTACATGAACAGCTTTAAATATAGATTACAGTGCAAATTTACACAAAACCAACAAAAACTGTTTATCCACAATTATCAAAGGCATAATTGTGTTGAAGTCTCATACAACTGTTAAGCATGGTGGTGGGTGTTTTATTTGCAGTTGTATGGTATAGAAAACATTAGAGATGGATGTAAAATTGGAATCTACCCATCATAGATGAAGCAACACGGGCGATGTTTTCCTTAAAAAAAATAAAAATCTTCACCTGTATTATTGTTTGCACTTCTAAAATAAATTACATATTTATTTTTTAGAAATTAACAACTCATTGTTTCTTTTTGTTTTATGATTCCTGCAGACCTTTGATTAATGTGTTTGATCAGCGATTCTTTATTTCCATCCCATATGAAGAGTGCAAGAAGAGGAGATGGTAAGAAAGTTTGTGTTGTATATGTCTGCTCTGAGGGTAGCAGGGTATGTTTATGGAAGGGGAATAGGGCTACAGAAGGGGGAAGCTGGTGCCTCCTGTAATCATGTTTGAACTGTACAGTAGCATTACATAAAATTGAAGGCTTCTTGCTCTACTTTCATGTAACATGTACATACTAGTAAATTATAGTATTTCTTAATCAGAAATTATATATGTTTGTTAGCTCAAGGAACTACGCTACACCTGACCCCCCTGGACTGTTTGATGGTCATGTTTGGCCCATGTATGTCAAACACAAGACTATTATGGAGGACTTGGGAGTAGATGTTGGTGAGTTTGTTTGTGATTCAGTGTCTTTGTGTCTGTCTCAAATCACCACACCAATGTCTTGCCAACAGAACTAAGATGATGAGTCAGAAAGGGTTGGGAAAAAAAAAACACATTTATAATCTTAACAAACATGTAAACTTGCATAAGCCTGTATAGTAAAGCATTACAATGTGCTTGTGTGTGTACAGTGCAGTTAGATGGCACTCTGTCAAAGGAGAAGCTATACAGCATGGTTCTTGATGACATCATCAACAACATCCAGGACCAGCAGAGGTAGAACTGTATTTCAAATGAGTGTGGTTATGATGTTATTTTCTAATATAACGCTTTATTTTCTATAGTATTTATATATATGTGTGTTTGTAATGCAGGTATTTTGAACAACTGTAAGCCATTGCAGCAGAAGAATGATGAGGATATTGTCAGCAGTTTGAGCTCACACTAGTTTTGTGTGATTTTGTTAATCTGCTTCAGCTTTTTTATATAAGAAACACCTCCATATTTATTTGCTGTTGTAACAACATTTGTAATGACATAAAATTTTTAACGAGCTGCAGCAGTGAGCTGAATAAACATCTCTGAATTAAACCTTTCATCTGCTGTTTCATCATCTCACAATCATTTCATTACTATTCTAGGTAATTGTCAAGGTTGTTTCCCTACTTGGCGGCACGGTGGCTTAGTGGTTAGCACGTAACGCGAGGGATTCCCGGTTTGAATCCCCATCTGAGTGGAGTTTCCATGTTCTCCCCGTGTCCGCGTGGATTTCCTCCAGGTTCTTGGGTTTCCTCCCACAGTCCAAAAACATGAATCAAGACAATTGAGTTCTCCAAATTGCCCCATGTAGAGTGTGTTTGTGTGCGTGTCTGTGTGTGAGTGAGTGTGTGCCCAGCGATAGATTGGCGCCGTTTCCTGGTGTATCTGCCCAGTGCCCGAAGCATTCTTCCCTGGATGGGCATGGGGAACCCCACCGCGACTCTAATATAGGATAAAGCGGAAGATAATGAATGTTTCCCTACTTTTCATCCTATGAGTGCTGGGATAGGCAGCAACAATTACTGTTGCCAAAATATTACTGTGGCTTAAACACACCAGTATTTCCTAATTGGCCTCTTCATTGGGTTTATTTGCAAACATGCAGTCACACTGCGAACGAATGATAAATGTGTAAGCAGAATGATGTTGATTAAACACAGTATGTTCTGTAGCTTCATTCAACTCTTTAGTCTAATCAGTGATTCACAAGACCAAGTCTCAAAAGAACATTTATACATAAAGTACCTCTACATCTCTAATTTTAAACCCGACTGTGAAGGACCATGGGTTTAAGCCTAAAGTGAAAAATAATAAAGTTATGTTTATGCTCCATGCTCAGCATTTTTTTTTGAAAGATGTAAAGGAAGAGCTGTTAGGTTGTGGGATCCAAAACATGTTTATACATTTATTAAAAAATTCTTACACAAACTAATGAAGTTTAGTGTAGCTTAGATTTCATCTTAGTAGTAGTTAAGGTTAGGAAATGTCACCATGAAATAAACCACAATACAAGAAGACATGTAAGAAAGGGAAAGGTGGTGTGTGAAGAGGAGAGGCTTTGTGTGTGTGTGTGTGTCTAGTTCCACATCCTGTTCCTTAGCTCCATGATCATTATGGTTTTCCAGTTAGAATGCTTGGTCCTTTTCTGAAACACACGCCACACTGACTCACTGCACTTATGTCTCTCTCACAAACACACGTGTGTGTCTTTGTTGATACCAAGATAACTGATATCTGTGCAGACACAGCCTGCATGTTTGGATAACTATATGGAAACTGCAACCATATAATTAACCTTAACTGTACAAACCTATACCAGATATAAACTTAATAAATATGCTGATTAAATTATGGCAATAAAACCTAGTTGCATTAACAACATTTATATTAATTATATTAATCATTTATTACAAACTATAGCAATAATGTGATGCGACTGCAATCAAGTACCTGATTTGTGGGATGCAGAAAGTAAAGACCAACTAGGGCAAAAATATATTGCAAAAAATTGTGTTATACATGAGTTTTAGGCAGAATGCCGAATGACACTGCAGTTTATAATGTAATACCTTTAAAAATAAATAAATAAATAAAACAAAAAACATGATATAATTGTTCCACTCAGAACCTCTGTTCTGATATCTTTATAAATATTCATTCATTCATTCATTATCTTCAGCTTTATCCTATATTAGGGTCGCGGGGAGGTTCCCCATGCCCCCACAACGTTTCAGGCGCTGGGCAGATAGACCCAGGACAGGGCGCCAATCTATCGCTGGTCAAACACACACACACACACATAAACACACTCTATGGGGCAATTTGGGGCAACTCAATTGACTTGATCCATGTTTTTGGACTGTGGGGGGAAATTGGAGAACTCGGAGGAAACCCACGCAGACACGGGGAGAACATGGAAACTCCACCCAGATGGGGATTCGAACCGGAAATCCATAGTGCTGAGAGGAGAACGTGCTAACAACTAAGCCTATCAACTAAGCCGCTCTTTATAAATAGTTAATATAAAATAAATGTACAACCAACAATGAAAAGTAGCAAATGATGTAATACAATATATTTTCATTTTTACTATTTCATATGAAGCCAACAATGTTTTTTAAATCAACTTTCACATTGTGACCATCTTATATCTGTAGGGCTTTATTTAGCTTTTTTAAGTATTTGACACAGTTTTTGTTTGGGCTTAAATCACCAGCATGGAGTGTGTGTGTATGTATGTGTAGGCGCTTTTTTCATGCTCTGCTACTTATAAATGTCCAAAACAACTGCGTTTGCGTTTGTGTTTCTCTCTCTCTCAGTGTGTGTGTGTGTGTGTGTGTGTGTGTGTTTTTGTGTGTGTGTGTGTTTTTGTGTGTCCTGGTCAGGACACAGACGAAATACACAAACAGTTCTGTAAATCCGGATATAGCTCTCTACTTTAATTACTGCAGTCTGGTTTCTACGAGTACAGAGCTGTTTTACTTACCACGGAACACACACACACACACACACAATAAGAGATACTAAAACTCATACTGTCTAATGTGTGAATATATGTGTGTATTTGAGAATTCCATAACTGTGACAGAACCACCTACACTGTCTGAGGTTATTGCCATAACAGGAAGAGTGATGACGTCACCAGTGTTTTGGTTCAAGGAGTGCAGGAGTAGGAAAGTGTGGATGTGGACAGAAATAAACACAAAAACATAACGTGACTTAAAAAATAAAAAATAAAAATAATATATATATATATATATATATATATATATATATATATGAAATTAAAAAATATTGCAGTATAATTTTCAAACATCTATCATTTACTGATAAACTCAGTTACATCTGAAAGGACAGGGTACTAAATCCACCATAATACAGCCTCAGACACCAAGACAGGAGGAAGGAGTGAGATGCACTTTCCATGGTGAATCAGTGTTTAAACAGACTGAGGTTCACCACACACACACACACACACACACACACACACACACACACACACACACACACACACACACACACACACACACACACACACACACTGTGGCTAGAGGTTGAGGTTTGTTGTTTCTCTCTTAAGGCCAAATTGCTGAATGTAGACTAGGATAAACACCCGCGCAGAGACTGGCACGGCGAGACTGCCCCACCTTTACTGCCCCAACAACAGACAACCAGAAACACACATTGCACATATGTGGGAGGTTTATAGCCTTTTGGTTTTGGCCGGATCTCTACTTTAGTAACAGGAATAAAGTAATGCATGAACGTGGTCTGTGTGTATTTAGGACGTTCAGCAGACAGACGAATAGACTCAGGAATACTTTGTTTTGAGGACACTCAGACGGGCTGTTATTTTGCACTCTCCACGATGCTGTGGTTCTATCTGGCGGACAGAATAAGTATTGCTGGAGCAATGAACAATCTTAAATAAACCCCAAATCTCATGTCATTATATTCCGCTTGCTAATATATATATATATATATATATATATATATATATATATATATATATATAT